>OZ007506.1:16084283-16176405 GCA_963931865.1 Axinella damicornis | reverse complement strand
TTGCACAGCACCACCTGTAGGAAAAGAGGTGGAGCAAACATCTGAGCTCAAACCGCCTCAATACAATGGTACTCATACAGTGTAAGCAATAGTGCAGGAAACAGCAAAGGAGAAGGAGGAGGAGGGGAGGGGGAGGAGGGGAGGGGGAGGAGGAGGGGTGAGGGGGAGGAGGGATTGTGGAGGAGGAGGAGGAAGGGTTAGGAGGAAGGCAAGGGTGAGAGGAGGAGGTGGAGGAGGAGAAAGGCAAGGGAGGGGAGGGAGGGTTAGGAGGAAGGCAAGGGGAGCAAGGGGATGGGAAGGAGGGAGTGGAGGAGGAGATGGAGGGGGGACGAAAGAGGGGGAGGGAGAGGAAGGAGGGGGGAGGGAGAGGAAGGAGGGGGAGGGAGAGGAAGGAGGGGAAGAGGGTGAAGAGGAGGTGGAGGAGGAGGGGAGGGAGGAGGAAGGTGACGAGGAAGAGGATGAGGAGGAAGAGGAGAAGGAAGGGGAGGGGGAGCAATAGGAGGAGGAGGAGGAGGAGCAGGAGGATGAGGAAGAAGAGGAGAAGGAGGAGGGGAAGGAGCAGCAGGAGAAGGGGAAAGAGGGGGAAGAGGAAGGGGAGGAGGATCCGGAACAGGACGAGGAGGAGGAGGACGAGGAGGACGAGGAACAGGACGAAGAAGAGGAGGAGGAGGAGGAGGAGGAGGACGAGGAACAGGACGAAGAGGAGGAGGAGGAGGAGGAAGAGAAGGAGGAGGAACAGGATGAGGAGGAGGAGGAGGAGGAGGAGGAGGAGGAGGAGGAGAAGGAGGAGGGGGAGGAGGAGAAGCAGGACGAGCAGGAAGAGGAGCAGGGCGAGGAGGAGGAGGAGGAGAAGGAGGAGGAGGAAGAGGAGGAGGAGGAGGAGGAGGAGGAGGAGGAGGAGGAGGAGGAGAAGGACGAGGAACAGGACAAAGAGGAGGAGGAGGAGGAGGAGGAGGAGGAGGAACAGGATGAGGAGGAGGAGGAGGAGGAGGAGGAGGAGGAGGAGGAGGAGGAGGAGGAGGAGGAGGAGGAGGAGGAGGAGGAGGAGGAGGAGGAGGAGGAGGAGGAGGAGGAGGAGGAGGAGGAGGAGGAGGAGGAGGAGGAAGAGGAGGAGGGGGAGGAGGAGGAGGAGGAGGATGAGCAGGGCGAGGAGGAGGAGAAGGAGTAGGAGGAGGAGGAGGAACAGGACAAGGAGGAGGAGGAACAGGACAAGGAGGAGGAGGAACAGGACAAGGAGGAGGAGGAACAGGATGAGGAGGAGGAGGAAGAAGAGGAGGAGGACAAGGAGGAAGAAGCACCGATTTGGGCACAGAAACACTTCATTAGAGCAACCCAGCAGCAGCTGACAGTTACCTGAGAGATAGTGTGGCTCCCATGCAAGTCAAGTCTCTCAGGGTGCTTCCCACTGTGGTGATGTCCCAGAGTGAGGTTGGAGTTGTTACCCCAAGTGTACACGTTCACTTCACTGACCACTGGACGAAAAACAAGCAGAGCCTTTGCATGACACTCCATCAAAGATCTGGCGAAGTTAATACATGCACCTACATGTGTATAATGTACGTACCGTATGTTGGCAACCCAAACTTGATGTCATGTCACTAAATAATAAACCATGTTTTTCATGAACTGAACTGTGCACACCTGATTTCGTTGTCATTTAAAATCTGCACTAAAAAATCAGTGGGACATTCACTTTCGACCAAACGTTTTTACACTGTAAGTTCTAGGTCACTATCATAGCACCCCAATCCATTGTTAGATATAATTATGTAGGCAATGTGTTTCATAGCCGTACTCATTGCATTCAGTGCAATACCAATACTGCACCAATGGTTTTGCAACATTCACCTGAAAATAAAGTGTGTATGCTACACTGTACTGTTTTGCACATTCACTGAAGATGAGGCTGTGTGTATGCTATCAGGGCTCACTTGGGTCTGACTTGAAGTGCTTCCTGTCCTCACTGAGCAGGGCTAGAGGGGTACAGCCATCTAAATCCTTCATGTGCAAGCTGGCACCACTCTGGACAATACACACAAGGGGGAAGGGAGAGAAGTCGGAATTAGATTCATCGGTAGAACTAAGTTTTGGCATGCCATTCCTACACACACACTCAAAAATGGAGACTGGCGACAACACGACTTGCTACTTGACCTTCGAGGGGCGTGATTATCATGACATACTTAGTCAATTCCAGGCAAAAATTGCAATTCGAAGATGCCCAGAAAAGCAGTGAGAAAGGAAACAGTTGTACCATGGAAGGTAGCACTCCTCTTCGCGTAGTTCTGGGCTGTGTCTACCAGGTCTACTTTGCCGACACTGAAAACTGCAAAGTGCTCTAGCTAAACTCTGATTGGCCATCCCACATTCCAGACATCAACGTCATAGGTCTGAGCAAAATGTCGCATTGTCACCAGACCCCGTTTGGAGTCTGGGAAGAGACAAGCCATCGAACTGTGAAAGCCTTTTCATGTTGAGTACATGTAACAGCCTGGCAGTGCCCATCCAGGCTGTCTCCTAGGCTGCCATGTAGCTTCACAAACAGTTTACTAACTCAGCTAGTTTCGTTGCCATCAAAGGCCAGATGGTCGCTTGGCATGGTCGCTACATCATCAGTGACACACCCCTTAATGATTCTTGTGGGGCCACCATGACAACATAAACAGATCAATGAATTTCATAGCATGACTGTGATTGTCAAACTTGGAAGGCACCTTACTGCTATCCTAACTGTGCCAGGGAAACCTTGATATTTAGGATGCAGGTGCAGCACTTGTTCCCAGGCTGCAGCCTGGGAATGAGGCTACTGCACACAGAGAGCAGTCTATACCTTTATCAGGTGCAGAGCTATTCCCAGGTATCCATAGTAGATGCTGCGATGTAATGCACTCCACCTCGATTCAAAATCGCCCATGTCAATGCTGACTTTCTTCCTCTCCAACAGCCATGTCACAATGTGAAGGTGGCCTTTGGAGGCAGCCACATGAAGGGCGTTTCGGCCAAACTCGTCAACAATTTCAAACGGGTTTCCACATATGGATTTACAATGCTGAAAAAGCCTGAGATTTCCAAGGGAAACACAGGATAGAACAACGTCGGCATGCTTTTTCAGGCAGCATTCTGAGGTACAGTCCAGGTGTAGTGGTACGTCTTTCAATTTGGAAGCACGCTTTGCCATGTTGGGCCCGCTGCTTCACATTTACATCACCTAGTATCCTGTGGAGTCAGGGTGGATTCACCCACATCAGCTGATGTCTTAAAGTGCCACCAGCACTAGCTACAAGCACCAACAACACACTTCAGCAAGCCATAATTATAAATAGCTAAGCGTATTACGCAACCACATCAGAAAAGATACAGGACTTTGTCTTCCGGGCGAAAAGTGACCCACATAGAAAGCAGATCATCGTGATATATTTTGGCTTGCGTTTAGCTTGATCTCTGTCCACGTCGTTCAGTTTTGGATGTCCGTGTGTCTCTCCCGCTGAAATCGATCTTTGACCTTGCATCATGTGTGACCATTCTCAGTTCCATTCTGCACCGCGAGAACGCGTTCGGGATCTGGGAACGAGACTAAGAACAAAGCGCGAAAAAAAAATCTCGCTCGTCCGATATAAAAAATAGTCTAACGACCGTAAGTTTAGGCTTCACACCCATGACACACCTACAGACCATTTGTAGTCGATTTGCTTGCACGTTTGTCTAGCTCTGCGGCACACTCTCTGATCATGCGGGTTGGCGTGGTTGCTCTACTTTTATGCGCCATCTCCGGGGCTGTCTCACTACCGCCCGACTGGCTGGTCTACAATGTAACCACTGAGGTCAGATCTAAATTATATATTCAGTGATTCAGTATGCCAGATAGATCCAGCCATAGATAATAAACCTATCTATGATCCAGCCAATCCCAGCGGATCACTTTATAGATAGGACTCCCTGGCGGACCGTCCATTAGGCTGAAGGGACGTTTCCTGTTAAAATTACAGCATCACAATCTGCACTGGAGTTAGACCATCTGGCCTGCGAGACCAGGGGCAGATCCAGGAAAAAATTTTAAGGGGGGGCTATAGCATTTGGCTACAGGCGAAGGTATCCAGTGCAGTGGTGAACAGAGGTGTGAAGTGCTGATCCAATCCGCGCGAAGCGCGGAAAAAAATTTTCACCGTCATTTTCCAGTTGTCTAGATGGGCTCTTGTAGCACCTTCGTGCTTTTTGCACTGCACTCACTGCTTTCTGGTTTCCGTATCGTCCGTGAACGTCTCACTCTCGACATGGAAAGGTAAGTGTGACTAGTCGTGAAAGTCAGAGTCCAATGAAGATTCGCCGTGCACGTACCGTGGTCTGAAGTGAGAACCGTTTTCGTCCCCAGCACATCTGTATCTGATTCATTCTGACTGTCACAAGCTGTTTACCGTTGGAAAAAGTCCAGCAGTGAGCTTCGTTTCAACTTGCTGGCAAAGGAAGCCTCAGTGATGAAAGTAGAGTAAACTACTGAAATTCGGCCACCATGAAAATTCGGACGGCTGCAAGGGCAAATGAAAGCAGCAGACCAGCTCATTCCTGCACTGATAGTAGCCGCCACTCCTGCACCAGATTATCACCAACTTGGGAAAATGTATAGCTCTTGCTGGCACAAATTGCAAAGCAGCGTCCGAAAATCATCTACATGTATTTTCGGCCTTTAGCACTGATCATTGGATGGTACCACAGGCGCCTTGCAGGTCTCCGAATATTCATCGTGGCAGAATTTCACTGGTTTTACTCTAGTCCTTTTCTCTCCCCGTAGGTGACGGCAACAAAAGAAGGCGGGGTCTTAACCCTCACAAACGGGCTCATCTCCAGAGTCTTTACCTTCTCCCCTGCTTTTGCCACCACCGACTTCCGTAGTGAAGTGAAGGACAAGTCAATCCTGCGAACAGTTTTCCCTGAAGCCTTTGTCACTCTGGACGGTACTCAGTATCCAGTTGGGGGGTTGGTACTGTCTGGACACCATGCCTATTTCAATCACTCCGAAACAGTGTTCAATGTGAGTACAAATGCGTTCAAGTATGTTGGATATACTACAGGGTCCCCAGTTGCACCGTACCACTGGGAGCCTGGGCTCCGACACTCACCCAAGAGTGGCAGCTGGCCGCCAAAGGGCCTGACCCTCACCATCGAATTCCATGCTCCGGCTTCTGTGGCAAGACCTGAACACACCAATGTGACAGTCTACGTCAACTATGAGATGTATGTGGGTATTCCATTACTTGCAAAGTGGCTCACGCTCAGTTACTCAGGAGAGACTCCTGTAAGAATTGACAGTGTTGTCGTTGAGTATCTTGGCATCCAAAAGCCTTATGTTCCAGGAAGCTATGTCCAAATTCCGACACCTTGGTATCACGATACTTCTGCTAGCACAACCTCCTGGCTCTATGTTGAGAGTAACGAGCCCCATGGGACATCGGTCTTATGGGGGACAGACCCGGCCGCTCCAGACAGCCCAGGAGCTGATGAACCAACACTGAATTGTACCTACTCCCTTGGCCCGGGAATGATACTCGGGGATACATCACTGTGGGTTCATGGTGGGACACGATTGAAACGTGATATGGGCCTGAGGACCTCCACTGGAGACTCAGAAAAATATGAGTTTGATACGTTTCATGTCCTAGAGTTGGTTACAGATTCCAGTGATCAGGAGAGAGTAGCTCTCAGCCGACATCGAATGACGCGTCTCCTTGCTCCTCAAACACAAGAGAACCCAATCTTCTTTCACGGTACAGATTGGAACGATCAAGGCTTTAAGACTGCAATCGATCAGATGGTAGAAGTAGGCTTTGAGATGTTCATCATTAGCTTTGGGTCTGGGTTTCATCTTGAAGATATGAGTGACGAGAACCTAGACGCTGCTGCTGCAAACATCCGGTACGCAAATGACAAGGGGATTGAAGTTGGAGGGTAAGTTAGGGCTGGCTATGTTATAGTAGTATTGATTACCTCTCCCTTCATCCGTCCTTCTCTCCCCTTCTCCTTCTCACCCTTATACATTTCTACACACACACGCACACTCATGCAGGTATGACCTCATTGACCTTGAGAGAGGTCACGGAGGTTACGGTGGTGACGTGGGTGCTCAGTGGGACAACATCGATCCAAAGACACTCACTCGCACCACGAATGCCTGTTTTGCTTCAGGATGGTAGGACACTCCCTCTGTGAAGTATTGGGATATGGTCTCCTATATGGGAGAGGGGGGGGGGGGGGGGGGGGGGGGGGGGGGGGGGGGGGGTGGTAATTAATAGCTGGTAAAGCGTTAAGGAACTAAATGGCTTTTGCCACCGGCTTGCAAAAAATTAAATCTTTCTGCTTGTTAAAGCGTTAATTGTGAGTGAAGGCACAGCTGATCATATTCTTGCTTTGCAAAGCTTGATGGTAGTATGATATTAATGTCGCTCAGCTCTACAACAATTTCAATACCTCGATCCTGAACTCCAGCACTCGTGTATACAGGGCTGAGAATGGGTATTATTCAGCAGTCACCTTCTACTAATATACATGTATACAGTATATACACTTAACATTCTCTACATGGACATGCATATTCCTCCACTTCAGGTACGACAAGCTGCGAGGGATAATACTTGAGTTCATCGACCGTACAGGACTGTCCATGCTTGAAACAGACGGCCCATATGGAGGGGCACCGTGTGCCTCAGAGAATCACTCTCACCACACAGACAACCTGGACTCCATCTTCTGGCAGAACAAGCTCCAGGGAAAACTGTACTCTGACCTCCGAGAACTGAACGTGTTTATCAACCAACCAGACAACTACTTCTACCAGGGAGGGAGCAAGACAGGGATGGGGTGTGTTGGCATTATGTTGCTTTCATGACAACCGTGAAATGGATAATGTGTATCACAACCCTTTTGACTGATTCTTACGGCAAGAATAAACTCTGTCCTCCAGAAACAACTTCTTTTCTTGCATCTTAACCTGCAGGTATAGTGAGGATCAGTACAACCTGGGTCGCTGGGAGGACCTGAGCGTGAGTCGAATGGGCATGTTCGACGACACCTACCATTTTATCCCCACCCAGGGATGGATGTTTGTCCCCCTCATCCAGTACCATGGAGGTGAGGGGGAAACGAAGGAAAAGTGTGGGGCAGGGAGGAGGGAGGGAAGGGGGGAAGGAGGGAAGGAGGGAGGGAGGGAGAGGAAGGGAAGGGAGGGAGGGGGGAGGGAGGAGGGGGAAAGGGAGGAAGGGAGGGAGGGGGGGAGAAGGGAGTGAGGAAGCTAGGGAGTGAGGAAGCTAGGGAATGAGGGGGAGAGAGGGGGGAGGGAGGAGGGAGCAACCGAAGGAGGGGAGAGGGGCGAAAAGAGAGACTGAGAGAGCTTAAGTTAACCCATCGCAGTAACTGCAGATTTTCTTCCCCAGGTGGCTCCCCAGCTGAGTTTGAGCCACTCCGTGAGCACCTCCTGCAGTACGAGTGGGCATTGGCACAGTACCTCGGGTATGGAGTGGCTGCCTGCTATAGGGGACCGAGGTAAAGGGTTGCTGTTTGTATGTTGTATGATATAAAATGATTTGGTTTGTTGTTCAGATTCAGATAAATAATCCCCATGTATGAGCTAATATATCATCCACACACGCACACGCACACACACACACACACCTACCCAGGCTGTACGACAGTGTTGAGACCATGGAGATGGTGAAGAAGTGGGTGGGGTTCTATAATACCTATCGTGACATTCTCATCAGTGACATTGTCCATGTGAGGAGGCCGGACATGCAGGGTGAGGGAGCCAAGCAAAGCCAGCTGTTTAAAATATACAGAGCTTGCTCAGGCTCAACTGTATGTGCTATATGATTTGTTACCTACACATGTGGTACCAAAAACTGGGATCCAGCTAGGACTTAAAACTGGGTCATCTGAACCACACTCAGATGCTCTTACCACAGAGGCATTGGAGCAGATGTACGTCCTCGCTGGCATGGATCCCTGATATCAACTCAACAAAACATAATTTCACACCACGTGAATGTGTAGGGTGGTAAGCTGCTTGTACATTGATGATCTGTCCCTCACTCACTTCTGACATGCACATGTACACACCCACACATCCTCACATCTCCCCAGACTATGACTGCATCCTTCATGTGAACCCATACATTGAGCACAGGGGACTCGCCATGGTCTTCAACCCCACCCTCTCTCCCTCCGTCCACAACCTCTCTCTCCCTCTCTACTACACTGGCATAACTGAGAAGGCCCTGGTGTTTCACGAGGGTGTGGGCGAGGGAACGGAGTACCCTCTGAACAGAGACTATACCATCACTGTCCCTTTCAGTATGACTCCACAGAGCATCACGTGGTACCTAATCAAATCCATAGACTAGAAGTCCTGACAAACAAACCTTCAGCTTGAAAGTTCAGGTTATTATAACTTATTGTCAGGTTTATGGTTTCAGCATAGCTGCTATAGATTTATATTTGCACTCAATTGCCACGTACTAGTTCCCAAAACTCAATATTCTCCAAACCAAGCTTATTTCAACTGCTACTATAGGCAAAAGCATCTAACAACCAGTCAAAATGGGTTGAGCAAAATTAAGGTCACCCTTCTGGAGCACCATTAACATTCTGGCAGTACCCATCCAGGCTGTCTCCTATACATGTAGGCTGATGTCACATATACCAACCGTTTCTACAAACTCTAGTTTCGTTGTAGCCTCGTTCCCAGTCCCACGCCCAGCTTTTCGTCGCTTGCAGTACGGTAAAGCGATGAAAAGCTGGGTGTGGGACTGGGAACGAGGCTAGTTTCGTTGATGTCAAAGCAGCTGGGTACTTGGCATGGTCGCTACGGCATCACAGTGACTAGTGATTCCTGTGGGCACATGTGCCACCATGAGAAAACAGATCAATGAATCGAGTTAACAAGGACAGCCACATGAAGGGCATTCCGCCCGATCTCATCAAGAATTTCAAATGCACAGGATTCCACAGAAAAACAATAGAACCATGGTAGGTCTTTCACCTTTTATCTTGTTAGTTCGCTCCGCATAACTTTACATCACCTACTAGCTGACTGTGGATTCACTGGGCCCACTAGCTACAGCTGATGCCTACAGCTGCTAGCAGTAGCTACACACTTCGGCGTATTATAGAATAGATAATAGCTCTATTATAGGCATGCAGTGTCTATATTCATTGCACTGGCAATAAGCATAACTAGTCATATAGCTAGGAATATTATTTTGCTTCTGCGGAATTAAAGCTGGAGTTAGGCCTTGACAAATTTTGGTACTCAAGATGAGGCATAAATATTCAGACCTGTCTGTGGGAATAATAGGTTACATTGTACACTTTGCTTAGTTGATGCTGTACTAAATGCTTGCTCTAGCTTACTGATTGCATTGGCATCCACAGATTCACAGGTGTGCAGGCCTAGGCCTAGCTCTCTCGTGAAGTCATACCCTCACACTAAGCGTTAGCTTGTAAACTGGTTCAGCACCAATGATTCCTCTGCAGCTGTAGAGTGAGTTTTCTCCATCTCCTCACACTAAGTGTTAGCATGTAAACTGGTTCAGCGCCAATGATTCCTCTGAGTGAGTGTTCTCCATCTTGCAAACTTCTTTACCAGTCATCAATTATGTTTCTGTATCTGTTATGCTGCAGTACAATGAACGCACTGAGTGGATAGTCTGAAGAATAATGTTGAGAATAATATGGTTAAAACATAATAGGGGAATAGAATTATTAATGGGGGGGTTCTAATTTGTCAAGGCCTAGCTGGAGTTTGCTTTCTGCACTAATAACTGCTTTTCTAATCTTCCCATGACTGTTGTCAGCTTCGACTCCAAGACTTGAACCAGGGTATACCAAGCAAAGGCAGGGCGTTTAGGGACCTACTATGTTATGTTTCAATTAGATTTACAGTACAAAGTGGTTATTGATCCAGCAGGAAGTAGGGCGATGATTCTAGATGTGCGTGCGAGTTTCCGTTACCTACACCTAAATTGTACTTCCTGCTGGTCCAATATCCACGTTGTTAAATTTAGCTTCTGTCATACATGTACGCTAGAGCTGATAATTTTTAACTTAAAAGAATTTTGGTATCACAGAGTCGGTAGACTCTGTATGTAGGGATACGACGTACACGCAATATATGCTAATACAAAAGAATCTCTCCAAATCTCAGAAACGGTACACTTATAAGCCTTTATAACCACATACCGTTCATCTTCGAGTGTTTTCATGACCAACAAGACTCCTCGCGTCGCGAAAAACCGTCGCGAAAGTACCGCACCAGGTACTCGCAAAACGGGCAAATTGTTTTTCTTTCTTCTTTCTTTCTTTCTTCTTTCTTCTTTCTTCTTTCAGACGGGCTAGCTCAACGTCGCCTCAATCCCTCATGATGGTTTTCGCACGAAACAGTAGCATTTAACACCGAGCAGTGCACCAGCCCATCGCTTTTTGGGTCGCGGTGATTTTTACGTAAAACAGTATAAAATACCATGAGTCATTCATGGGATCGATTTACGTGACCATTCCCTTGAGTGACTCATGGGATCGATTTACGTCAATCACCCCTTGAGTGACTCATGGGATCGAATTCCGTCAGCGCGTTTGACGTAAAATGCTCCGATAATAACTCAACGCGTAGTATTTATGTGGGATCGATTTACGTAAATTTCGTTTGCGAGTAAATTCCTACTATTCCCGTCTTTATGACTATGAATCTCATTATATCGCCTCGCTGTAGGGTCAGCCACGCCTTCTGTTGAATTTGACGTAAAATGCTCCCATGATAACTCAACGCGAAGTATTTATGTGGGATCGATTTACGTAAATTTCGTTTGCGAGTAAATTCCTACTATTCCCGTCTTTATGACTATGAATCTCATTATATCGCCTCGCTGTAGGGTCAGCCCCGCCTTCTGTTGAGTTTGACGTTATGGCTATGAATATCAATAGAATGATTATACGCTTGCTGGCCCTATTAGCTTATGAATATCAATAGAATGATTATAAGCTTGCTGGCCCTATTAACATGGTTGTTATTATTAATATTATCATTATTATTATTATTATTACACTCCTGGTATAGGAAAAATTGTGCCGCGTAATGTAATATAATATAATATAAATAACTCGTTCGAGTGATAGGAATGGCCTACGAAGATTCTGACTACACCTTCATGATCGCTATCATGCACTGTCCCAACCGTACAATTTTGGTGCTGAAACTCACCTTGGTGGTGGAGATATGAGCGCTTTTGTCTCGCCGTGGACGCCATTGCTCGAGCGCTCTCTCCGACTTCCGGTGGCAGTACCGTTCTTAGGAAAGGCACGCGAAGTTTCTGCCGTTCACTGACGCTTACATGCCAAAACTCACCGTGCTGGCGAAGTTGTGAGCGCTGTATAACAAGTTTCTTGTCTTCTCGATCTCCTTGGGCCGCCATTGCTGACTCAGCTCAATCATAGATAATAGAGCGTTTCAATCGATTGACGCGAGCGCTCATGCATATGCGCATATGTCCTCACGTGGCATGTGCGTTAATATATATATATATAAATTTTAATGACAATGGAAGGCCGGGGGACCCATATGTCAAGACTACAGATAAATACGTACGAATACACACTTGTTAAAGTTAAAGTTTACGCTTTACCAAGAAACTTTGGTACACAAACACACCTGTGAGCCAAATGATATGAACATTCTTTGAGAGCAAAATAAATATTAGCTTGTCAGTAGCGCTCATGTGGGGAAAGGAACTGTTGAGGGATCTGCAGCAGTTAAATAGTTCGTCTCTGTAATGACCTCGCCACAACCGGCAGGTGATCAGAAAATGGGTTTCATCCTCAATTTCGATACAACTTGGACAGAGGCGTTTCTCCAGTGGAGTAGGTTTAGGGAGGGAGTATCGGCCCGTTTCAATCCTTAGTGAGTGGGAACTGGATCGTAGTCTAGCCAGTTGTATACGAATATGTCTTGGGAGGTTGAGGTATGGTTCAAATTCAAGCCTTGTTTTGAACAAACGGTATGTTCTCAATTTTCTGGATGTGGCCAGATCACTTAACCATTGTTGTTGATATTGGTCCCCAAGTCTTTGCGTAAGCTTTTCAATGAATAGGTCATGTGGAATACTGTCTGGGTTGTTCCAGATATGGGAAAACCCTGCTTTGTCGAGCACTGTCTTGACTGTCTGTGCCCACTGACTGGGCTGCTCACAAATATTTAGCTGGTACGCTTCCTGCAATAATGGAGGGATGTCCCAGTGTGTTGAAATACGTAACCAATACTTTACCATAGCAATCTTTCTTCTGTTCTCCAGGGGACACCTACCAAGATCTCCATATACTGCTGCATTGCAAGCAGACGTTGGCAGCCCAAGAGCAAACTTACAGAACCGTTTATGAACTTTTTCCATTTCCTCTGCTTTGTCAGAGGCCCAGACTTCACATCCATATTCTGTAATGGGGCGTACTAATGTATCAAATAGGTATAGTAGTGTTGTTGGTTTAGGATGACCGAGGTGCATTGAAGTCTTTATCAAGGAGAAGGTGGCCTTATTAGCCTGGGATGCCAAGATCGAAATGGCTGGCTTCAGAGACCCATTTGCTGACAAGAGGACACCCAGGTATTTGTATTCTGATGCAATGGTAATGGGTGATCCACTCAAATGGAACCTGTGTGACATTGTTGTTCTTTGCCGTGAGAAGCAGACAACCTTGGTTTTCGTTAAATTTACTTGGAGGCTCCATTTTAGGCAGTACTTGGACAGGCTGTTTATGGAAGACTGGAGTGCCTCAGGAGATTCAGAAAGAAGAACCAGGTCATCTGCAAAGAGTAGGAGTCGTAACTTAGAATGAATGAGATCAACACCTCCAGCCTCATCTGCTTCTAGGTGCTGTTCCAAATCAGCTATAAACAAATTGAACAGTAGGGGACTGAGGTTACACCCTTGACGCACACCTTTTCTACATGGGAAGAGAGAGGAGATCTCAGTTCCCAGCTGAACTACTGATATGGCGTTCGCATACATACTTTGAAGCAGGGTGAGTATCATATTGCTAACTCCCAGCGATGCTAGCTTGGTCCATAGGGCACCATGACTTATTGAATCAAAAGCCTTCTTGAAATCCACAAAGCAGGCAAATAAAGGTTTGGCTTTCTTCCTGTAGAACTGGATAACTGAGTTTAGGATAAATATTGGATCAGTCGTTCTTCGGCCATGTCGAAAGCCAAACTGTGTTTCATTTATAACATGTGTTGTTTCAGCCCAATCTAGCAGTCTGGCCCTTATGATGGCAGTGAAAATCTTGCCCATGACACTGAGGAGGGTAATGCCTCGGTAGTTGCTAGGGTCCTGTTTTTCACCACTCTTGTGAATAGGTTTGATAACACCAATGCTCCATGTTGAGGGGTAGATGCCTGAGGTTAACACCTGATTGAAAATGTCTCTAAGGAAAAAGACCAGCCGAGAGTCAAAGAGCTTAAAAAAGGCTGGCGTTAAGCCATCCCAACCAGGTGCTTTGTGAGATTTGAGATGTGCAATTGCCGACTCTACTTCTTCCATTGTAATGGGAGAGTCCGTCGATGGATTTCCCAGTCTGCTTCCTCCCGGAGTGACCTGACTATCCAGTGGGGCTGGGCCGAGATTGAGCTCCTCAAAATGTGTTTTCATTGCATCCAGAGGGATAGGGATAAGTTCCGGTGTTTGCTGCCCTGAGGCTCTACGGACCCATTTCCAAAAGGTGTGAGGGCTCCTCATTCTAAACGACTCCAACTCATCATGGAGATTCAAAGCTGCTTGGCGTTTTTTTCTTCTGACCATGGCCTTGTAACTCTTTCTGGCTGTTAAGTACTTATCTTTTGTCCACGGGTCGTCTGCCTTAGATTTAAACAACTTTCCCAACTTCCTTGTTAATCGTTTTTGATCCTTACATTCATGATCAAACCAAGAGTTTCTGGGGAATTTCTTATTTGTTCTAGTAGGGCGTTTGTTTGCATGTTTTCCCAGGACATCTTGAAGGAGGTTTGTAAAGTGAGATACCGTTTCTTCTACTGGTCTAGAATTGATAGCGGAGGAGAGTTCGACAAGTTTGGATTGGAAGCCAGTAGTGTTCAGTTCTGCTGCTACTTTCTCTTCGACTTCCTCTGACCATGAAAAGGAAGATAGTGAGAGAGATGGTTCCGAAGTTAGTGGGTGACTGGCCTCATATCTGCCAAGGAGGTCAAAGAGCATATCCTCTGAGGTGTTCTGGAGGTTATGCAAATACACCATTGAGTCCTTTCCGCAGACAATGCTGGTACTCACTGAGCAGTGATCAGACAGAGTGGAGATTTCACCTATATTAAAGTTGGAAATTCGCTTCAGCAGGTTTTCTGATACGATCGTATAGTCAACTACACTGTTTCCTCGTGGTGTCGTGCATGTAAACAGACCCTTCTCCTGGTCCTCACCTCTTTGACCATTCAAAATCCTGAGTCTAGCACTTTGGCAAATGTCGACAAGCTCATAGCCATATGCATTGTGGTGACTGTCTTGGGAAGTTCGTTGGACACAGGAATCGGTTATGTAGTCGGGCGGGAGTGGGATATGGTCACATGAATCATGAGGAACGAAGTCAGATAATCCACCAGTGCGTGCATTGAAATCACCTGTTAGCATTATATCACCGTTTGTTGCAAAGTGAGCAATCTCTTGTCTTAGGATGTTCCAAATGTTATCACGAGACGTTTTGTGGCATGATCTCTCTGGGGTAATATAAGCAAGACATATGAAAAGGTCTTTATGAAGCCCAAAAAACTGAGCCTGTAATTTCAACCAGATCCTATCTGCAATCGGATTATTGTCATGAACAAATTCAACTCCATCGAACAAGTCCTCACGAATATAGCAAAGCAATCCGCCTGAACCTCTCTTACATCTCTTGTTGTGCGAGTGTCTGCAAACCTTGTGCAGGGTAAAACCCTTCAAATTGAAATTGAACTGATTACTGGGTTTCAACCAGGTTTCACACAAGAAAACAAAATCGTATTCTTTGACCTGATCATAAAGGTCAACTAACTTATCAACCGTTAGGCCATTGATATTCCATGTGCATATGTTTAGTGCATGAAGAGCCCCCCGGCCTGATACCTAATTAGAAGGCAGTAAGTCCCCGATCAGATCCGCATCAATGGGATGGCGGTCGGCAAAAAGTTTCCCACTTGAGATTGTAATTCTCTTGCCTCTGAAATCAGGTAATTCCATTAACTGTTTCCTCGTGGCTCTCAGTTTTTTTTCCTCCTCCTGTTGGGCCTTAGTCAAGTCGTTATTCAGGTAAATCTTGGTTCCGGCTAATTTGGCTCTATTGGACATGATTTGTTTCTTTGTCGACATAGAGTCCAGCGCCACCAGGACCGGCCTGGGTCTTGTTCCATGAGGCACTGACCTCTTTCCCAGGCGCTTAGATGACGGAATGCTGATGTTTGACAGTCCAAGCTTTTCCGCAAAGAGTGAGGCAACACGTTCATTGACAATTTCCTCTCCCTCCGGCTCGTCCAACCCCATAATCACAACATTTTTTGCCCTATTAGACCTCTCAGTTAGTTCCAGCAGCTTTTGTTGGTTTGATAGAGTAGCTGAAATAGTTTCCACTTTAGCGCGGAGGCTGGCCATGTGGTTTTCCGTCGTAGGTATATTTGGCTCCGATGGGATTGGTGGGGTGGTTAGAGATTGAGCTTCCACCTGATTCTCCAGATGGGTGATGCGTTCACTTTGTTCTTGAATTTTCTTTCGCAGGTCCTTGGTTAAATTTTTGTGCCTTGTGTCCTGGTCCCTCATTTCTTGGGAGAGCCCATCTATCCTGGCACACAGCTTGTCGATCATTCTCCATAGTTGACCATTGTGAGGTCCGTCATCTGCACTGTCTGAAATATGTGTAGACACACTGGCACCTGGTCCAGGTACTGGGGACTCTGTGTACACTTCATGCAGATTTTGAGACAATGGGAGTGATTGGTCCAGCTGTGTTTGTGATTCTTGGAGTAATTCTTGGGGTTTCTGCTTGTCTTGTTTGTCTGGGTTGCTACTGGCAGCATGATCTTGTTGTGCATTGGCAAGCCATTCCCCAATAGGTTCTCCATTGTATTTTATACTTCTCCTCCACTTCTTTGCGGAGTGTATCCCAGCCAAGTTTTCAAACTCCGTTGGGGATATCCATTTGGATTGAAATAGAATACATTTGCCAACTGTTTTAGCAGACCGCATCTTGCTTACATAGAATTCAGCTTTTGTTTGTCCACATGTTATTGGTAATATCATATTCTCAGACCCCCCTTCCAGACCCTGACCCTCACCAATGCCATCACACTTAGGTTGAGCCATTATCTATATGTACTTACTGGTTAGCCCGTTTGCTGTTTCGTGGCAACTGGAGTGGTGACGTGCAGAGCTGCAGCGCTGTGGCCTGGTAACGGTGACCTTTTGGCTGGAAGTCCAGTCCGGGTGGTCTTCGCAACTGCTTGCGGGGAGTCAAGGGCGGGATGGAGGTTTGGACTCTCTCGGCTGCCGCTTCGCTTCGCTGAAGTTGCCGGGACTCAGTAGGCACTCGGAGACTTCGGCACAGCTGGAAGTCCAGTCCGGGTGGTCTTCGCAACTGCTTGCGGGGAGTCAAGGGCGGGATGGAGGTTTGGACTCTCTCGGCTGCCGCTTCGCTTCGCTGAAGTTGCCGGGACTCAGTAGGCACTCGGAGACTTCGGCACAGCTGGAAGTCCAGTCCGGGTGGTCTTCGCAACTGCTTGCTTTAATTAAACCATAAGTTAGTTGCACAGAGCACCTACCAATGAGGAGCATCAGCTTCGCAGATTCCCTGCAGACATCAAAGGACAGGAATGGACAGGAATGGACGGTTAATTGGAATGTGTTGCAATACATATGCGCTATCGTCGAGCTGCAACCGGTTGCAACGCGGCTACCAGGAGTGCGGTTGCCCCTCGTAATTAGTATGATTATTATTATTATCATTGCAGACACTCCAAGCAAGGACAGGAATGGACGGTTGCCCCTCGTTATTTTTATAATTATTATTATTATTATTGCAGACACACCAAGAAAGGTGCAGCAAGGACAGAAGTAGATTACAATAAAAACTAAACAGTTACATGCACTGGTACCTAATATAATATTATAAGTTCTGAAATTGGGAATTATGAAGAATTAATCGCTCTAATTAAGCATAACTTACATGATAACTTGCACCAAACAAACCATGCTTGTTGGCCCTATATTAGCCGATGAATATCAAAAGATAATGATATTATAGCTCACGGAACTCATTTGGCTTCGATACAAATACAAACTAACTCTCACCTCATTCAAAACTGTAACATGTTAATTAATGTTATGTATACTTGTATGACCTGTGCTGATCTGAGCATAAAATTGTTTCCATAGAGCAACAATATACAAAAGCTTCCCGATTCAGCAAAGCAATGAGCTCAAGGCTGCATAGAGAGCACACAGTGCAGCTTAAGAAATGCACAAATAAGTAGTTAGAGTCACCTTTTCGCCTTCAAAACGCACACCAGGCTAATGTCAGTACCAAAGCACATGAGGCCGCCTGTGCCTTACCTAGGAAATGGACACTACTCAACCTTCTTCCAGCAGCAAAAATACAAGGTGAAAAGTGTGTTCATAGTTTTATCAAATATGTGTAGGTTAATAGACTAATTTAGTCTACCTTTGTTATCTGCAATGTGGTGTACAAGCCTCCAAACATGGAATACCTGGGGAGACATCTAAAAATGAAGTTTTTAATTAAAGATACTGGAAGAACACAACTCTTCAACGGCCAAATAACTACTTACGATGGACTGACGGGGAAGTATGGTGTGTATTTCCCATGTGACGGGAAAACTGTTTACATTTACCTCGACGATAATGCATGCAACACAACTCCACTTTCCTCATCATATTTTACAAGTTGATTTTATTTATTATCCGACAGACATGTTATAACCTGATTGCTTTGATTGCCATAATAATGTTATGTCATTGGCAATTGTGGTGCATAGCTCATCTTTTGTAACATTCCCAGACTGAAGGCGCTGGCTGGGAACGATGACATGTGGGTGGCTCTCCCTTAGCTAGTGCAGTACTAAAATTTCATCACAACATGAATAAATAAGGCAGGTACAAAATGGCAAACAGAACATAGCTACGTATACATATATCCTCCTCCCTCTTCAAGCCTCATGATCCTGTAAGCAGAAGTAATAATATAAGATGTAATATCCCGGGTTTTGACGGGAATGGTCACGTAATTCCTATTATATTAATGTCTATGATATTCATAGGCTAACAGGGCCAAGCATTCTATTGATTTCATAAGCTAATAGGGCCAGCAAGCGTATAATCATTCTATTGATAATCATTCTATTGATATTCATAAGCTAATAGGGCCAGCAAGCGTATAATCATTCTATTGATATTCATAGCCATAATCATTCTATTGATATTCATAGCCATAACGTCAAACTCAACAGAAGGCGGGGCTGACCCTACAGCGAGGCGATATAATGAGATTCATAGTCATAAAGACGGGAATTGTAGGAATTTACTCGCAAACGAAATTTACGTAAATCGATCCCACATAAATACTTCGCGTTGAGTTATCATGGGAGCATTTTACGTCAAATTCAACAGAAGGCGTGGCTGACCCTACAGCGAGGCGATATAATGAGATTCATAGTCATAAAGACGGGAATAGTAGGAATTTACTCGCAAACGAAATTTACGTAAATCGATCCCACATAAATACTTCGCGTTGAGTTATCATGGGAGCATTTTACGTCAAATTCAACAGAAGGCGTGGCTGACCCAAAAGCGAGGCGATATAATCAGATTCATAGTCATAAAGACGGGAATAGTAGGAATTTACTCGCAAACGAAATTTACGTAAATCGATCCCACATAAATACTTCGCGTTGAGTTATCATGGGAGCATTTTACGTCAAATTCAACAGAAGGAGTGGCTGACCCTACAGCGAGGCGATATAATGAGATTCATAGTCATAAAGACGGGAATAGTAGGAATTTACTCGCAAACGAAATTTACGTAAATCGATCCCACATAAATACTACGCGTTGAGTTATTATCGGAGCATTTTACGTCAAACGCTCTGACGGAATTCGATCCCATGAGTCACTCAAGGGGTGATTGACGTAAATCGATCCCATGAGTCACTCAAGGGAATGGTCACGTAAATCGATCCCATGAATGACTCATGGTATTTTATACTGTTTTACGTAACTTTCTATTCGACGCGCTTTTTGGCAACCTCAAGTCTTCACCAGGCGGCTACAGCTGCCCACTCAATAACTATGGCTTCATTTGTCACGCCATTTTCATGTTTGTACGCATGCGCACTTAAACGATCACTTAGCAACGATACGTAATTATTATTCAAGATCGCTGAATTAGAAGTGCCTTGCGCTACCGTAACTAGACTGATATATCTTACTAGACTGTGTTCTGTGAGAGGGGTGAATGCCTATCTAAAGACTCAACAATGTGTCGCTACTACTATCTAGTATAGCTATTTTACCTACACTACTTCAGCTCAGGGAGCACTGGCTTAGTATCCATCCAGAAAAGGGTTGGCTTTTGAGATCATTCTTCAGCCATTGCTGGCAGTGTAAATGCCAGAGTCCAGTATGCATGCGCCTGCTGCTAAAAAAAATGACATAAACAAGTAATAAAAAACATTTAAAATGTAACAGGATGTAGGGATACCAGAACCGCAAAAAGTAAGGAAACAAGGTAGGGATGATCACACAAAACAGTGAAGTATACAATCCCCCTACATATCTTTTTTCATTATACACGTATTATGGAAAAGATCTCTGTAGGGGGTTGTATACTTCACTGTTTTGTGTGATCATCCCTACCTTGTTTCCTTACTTTTTGCGGTTCTGGTATCCCTACATCCTGTTACATTTTAAATGTTTTTTATTACTTGTAAGCTTATATTCCAGTCCAGCTATATAGTCTATAGACTATATATTCCAGTCCAATGAACATAAACACCATCCATATTCTAGCACCCTATTTAGGCTATTAGTCTCGTCTGGGAACGAGACTACTAGCCTTGTACCGCGTGAGGGCCTGGGTACGAGGCTACGAGACTACATGGACTAGCACCCAATCTGAACGGATTTCGTCTTCCTGTTTGGGGGTGTGGCCGGAAGCGAGGAGTCTATAGCTATTTGCATCCTCCACCTCGGGCGAATTTTTTTTTTGGACCCACTTTCGACTTATAGTCTCTGGCAGATCCATCAACTAGCTACGCATGCGCAAAATCGTAACCCAACCCTAACCACACCCACAAATGTGCAATTTGAACATGCGTGCAAGCAAGGAGTTTAGAGGAGCTGGTATTTGCTGAGTCCCCATGAACTCGGCCTGGACACCAAACTAACCGCGTGCGGCCTTGTCTTGGTTGTCATTCATTTGTCTATTCAGTCTGTAGCTACAATGTATTTGTACTGGATCCGTATAGCTAGCTACACCATGCTCATGATGTACAAATGATGGGCTCAAAATCATATTAGTGTCTGCAAACAATCCTGTATGCATCTTCATTCTTCAGCCACCCACACTTGCCAACTTGAATGTTGCTTGCTGATTTACATTGCACTCCAGGTAGTAGGTTGCCAGTCAACAAGTAGTCTCGTTCCCAGACCCAAACAACCCCAGCGAAGATACTGCAAGCGATCTTCGCTGGGGTTGTTTGGGTCTGGGAACGAGACTAGTCAACAAGCCATCTGTGTAAAGTACGAAATTCATGAGAAAACTAGAGGTGTTCATAGAACACATACCCCGCGCTGAACGTCAGGCCAGGATGCATACAATCGACGTGACATCTCTGCCGATGCGCATCGAACAGGGCTATTGCATATACTGTGTTCGTGTATGGCCATATCCAAGGTGTGGGAGTGACCGCTTACCGTATATACTATATTGTGAAGCTGGAGAGGTGGGGCCAAATGTTACGAATAATAGGAATTAGCTGGAAAAAACAGCCGAAACAATAGCCATGATGTCTGTGAAGTACATAGATCGTGAGAAAGCACTGTTTCCTAGCGGTCATCTCGAATCATGAAGTTTCCAAATGCACTGCGTGTCCTGTTCTTCAATTCACGAAGAGGTGGAGCCAATGTTATGAATAGTTATGAAAAGTAGGAAATAGCCGAAATACAGCGAAATGGAGCGCCTTGACTTCAGTCAGGTACACATAGAGCAGTTTTTTGCTATTTGCTATTGTTTGACTCCATTTCGATGGTTTACGAGAGTAGATTTCAATTTTTTTCGCCTGACAGACGCCGGACAGACGCCGGACAGACGCCGGACAGACGGACAAAACCGATTGCTTAACCCCGCTTCGCGCATGCGCGCGCGGGGTAATGAATCGGTAACTGTAGCCTAGAATTAAGTAATGTTCTCAAAGGGGGTGTCCCATGTAGGTTGTGGAACTTGTGGTACTTGTGGAACATACTGTACAATTAACACACAATGTCACACATGCCACGTGGCAACCGCGCTCAGTCGATCGCGAGCAATGGCGGCCAATTGCAAACTGAGGAAGGCAAGACATTATTACAGCACTTACGACTTAGCCAGCACGGTGAGTTTTGGCATGCAAGTGTCAGTGAACGACAGCGATCACGGCCGTGTGGTCAGAATCTTCGTGTGCCTTTCCCGAGGGCTGTACTGCCACCGGAAGTCGAAAAGAGCGCTCGAGCAATGGTGGCCAACGGCGAGACAAAAGCGCTTGTATCTCAGCCACCAAGGTGAGTTTCAGCACCAACTTTTATCATTCAGGTCAGTGCTTGATAGCGATCACGGTGGTGTAGTCAGAATCTATGTAGGCCAATCCTAAGTACTCAAACATTATATATATTATATTAATTACGAGGGGCAACCGCACTCCTGGTAGCCGCGTTACATCCCCGGTTGCGACTCGCCGTAGCGAATCTAAATATTGCAATTCGTTCCAATTAACGCACAGGCCACGTGGCAACCACGCTCAGTCGATCGCGAGCAATGGCGACCAAACGGACGACAAGACATTATTACAGCACTCACAACTTAGCCAGCACGGTGAGTTTTGGCATGTAAGCGTCAGTGAACGACAGCGATCACGGCCGTGTGGTCAGAATCTTCGTGTGCCTTTCCAAAGAACGGTACTGCCACCGGAAGTCGAAGAGAGCGCTCGAGCAATGGCGGCCAACGGCGAGACAAAAGCGTTCATATCTCCACCACCAAGGTGAGTTTCAGCACAATTATTTTGATTTTGTGTCACTGCATCATAGCGATCACGACGGTGTAGTCAGAATCTTTGTAGGCCATTCCGAAGTAGTAAAACGTTTATTATATTATATTATATCGAGGGGCAACCGCACTCCTGGTAGCCGTTGCAACGCCGGCTGCGACTCGCCGTAGCGCAAGCCAAGGAGCGCAGTTAGTTCCAATTAACGCACATGCCACGTGGCTCAGTCGAACGAGCAATGGCGACCAAAGGGGAAGACACGAACCTTGCCAGCACGGTGAGTTTTGGTATGTAAGCATCAGTGAACAACAGCGATGACGGCTGTGTGGTCAGAATCTTTGGGGCCCTTCGTATGACTGTACAGGCAACCAACGTCGAAGAGAACGATCGAGCAATGGCGGCCGACGGCCGTGACGACAAAAGCCCTTGTATCTCCACCACCAAGGTGAATTTCAGCACAATTATTATGTGGTTGTGTCACTGCATCATAGCGATCACGACGGTGTAGTCAGAATCTCTGTAGACATTTCCTGCGTGCTGTGAGGTTTGATTAGGTTATTTATTTATTTACGCGGCACAATTTTTCCCCTACCAGGAGTGTAACGAGGGGCAACCGCACTCCTGGTAGCCGCGTTGGAAACGGTTGCAACTCGCTGGACGCGCAACCGTTCGGTACGCGGTATTGCAGTTCATTCCAATTAACGCACATGTCACGTGAGGACCATGTTCGTCGTTGATAGATATGTCGAGTCAGCAATGGCGTCCAAAAGTAAGACAAGAGCTTATTACAGTGCTAACAACTTCGCCATCACGGTGAGTTTTGGCATGTAAGCGTCAGTCAACGATAGCGATCACGGCTGTGTGGTCAGAATCTTTGTGGGGCCTTCATAAGACTGTACTGGCAACCAACGTCGAAGAGAGCGATCGAGCAATGGCGGCCGACGGTATGACAAAAGCGCTTGTATCTCTGCCACCAAGGTGAGTTACAGCACAATTATTTTGATTTTGTGTCACTGCATCATAGCGATCACGACAGTGTAGTTAGAATCTTTGTGGGCCATTCGGAAGTAGTCAAACGTTTATTATTTAGATTATTCGAGGGGCAACCGCACTCCTGGTAGCCGCGTTGCAACCGGTTGCAACTCGCTGGACGCGCAACCGTTCGGTACTATTGCAGCTCATTCCAATCAACGCACATGTCACGTGAGGACCATGCTCAGTCGTCGATCGATATGTCGAGTCAGCAATGGCGTCCAAAAGTAAGACAAGAGCTTATTACAATGCTAACAACTTCGCCAGCACGGTGAGTTTTGGCATGTAAGCGTCAGTAAACGATAGCGATCACGGCTGTGTGGTCAGAATCTTTGTGGGGCCTTCATAAGACTGTACTGGCAACCAACATCGAAGAGAGCGATCGAGCAATGGCGGCCGACGGTATGACAAAAGCGCTTGTATCTTTGCCACCAAGGTGAGTTACTGCACAATTATTTTGATTTTGTGTCACTGCATCATAGCGATCACAACGGTGTAGTCAGAATCTTTGTAGGCCATTCGGAAGTAGTCAAACGTTTATTATTAGATTAATTAGATTATTTAGATTACATTACGCGGCACAATTTTTCCTACACCAGGAGTGTAACGAGGGGCAACCGCACTCCTGGTAGCCGCGTTGCAACCGGTTGCGACTCGACGGTAGCGCAAGCTAGATATTGCAACTCATTCCAATTATCGCACATGCCACGCGACGTCAACGTCGATCGATTGAGCTGAGTCAGCAATGGCGGCCCAAGGCGAAGACAAGAAACTGTTACAGCGCTCACAACTTCGCCAGCACGGTGAGTTTTGGCATGTAAGCGTCAGTGAACGACAGCGATCACGGCCGTGTGGTCAGAATCTTCGTGTGCCTTTCCTAAGAACGGTACTGCCACCGGAAGTCGAAGAGAGCGCTCGAGCAATGGTGGCCAACGGCGAGACAAAAGGGTTCATATCTCTACCACCAAGGTGAGTTTCAGCACAATTATTTTGATTTTGTGTCACTGCATCATAGCGATCACGACGGTGTAGTCAGAATCTTTGTAGGCCATTCGGAAATAGTCAAACGTTTATTAATTATTTAGATTAGGTTAATTAGATTACATTACGCGGCACAATTTTTCCTATACCAGGAGTGTAATAGACGAGGGGCAACCGCACTCCTGGTAGCCGCGTTACATCCCCGGTTGCGACTCGCCGTAGCGAATCTAAATATTGCAATTCGTTCCAATTAACGCACAGGCCACGTGGCAACCACGCTCGGTCGATCGCGAGCAATGGCGACCAAACGGACGACAAGACATTATTACAGCACTCACAACTTAGCCAGCACGGTGAGTTTTGGCATGTAAGCGTCAGTGAACGACAGCGATCACGGCCGTGTGGTCAGAATCTTCGTGAGCCTTTCCAAAGAACGGTACTGCCACCGGAAGTCGAAGAGAGCGCTCGAGCAATGGCGGCCAACGGCGAGACAAAAGCGTTCATATCTCCACCACCAAGGTGAGTTTCAGCACAATTATTTTGATTTTGTGTCACTGCATCATAGCGATCACGACGGTGTAGTCAGAATCTTTGTAGGCCATTCCGAAGTAGTCAAACGTTTATTATATTATATTATATTATATTACGAGGGGCAACCGCACTCCTGGTAGCCGCGGTTAAACGGTAGCTCAGGCTAAGTGTGTCAGTTCGTTCCAATTACCACACATCAAGTGAGTACCATGATAGCTATATACAGTTTAGAGTGCTCTCGAGTACCCATTCATAAAGTACGTGTAGCCGCGTTGGCAACTCCGTTGCGTAGCGCAGTACGTTCCAATTAACGCAAATGCCACGTGGCACCCACGCTCAGTCGATCGCGAGCAATGGCGACCAAAAGGAAGACAAGACATTATTACAGCACTCGCAACTTCCCCAGCACGGTGAGTTTTGGCATGCAAGCGTCAGTGAACGACAGCGATCACGGGCGTGTGGTCAGAATCTTCGTGTGCCTTTCCTAAGAACGGTACTGCCACCGGAAGTCGAAGAGAGCGCTCGAGTAATGGCGGCCACGGCGAGACAAAAGCGCTCATATCTCCACCACCAAGGTGAGTTTCAGCACAATTATTTTGATTTTGTGTCACTGCATGATAACGATCACGACGGTGTAGTCAGAATCTCTGTACGCCATTCCTAGCCCTCAAACGTTATTTACATTAATTAGATTATTTACGCGGCACAATTTTTCCCCTACCAGGAGTGTAACATTACGCGGCACAATTTTTCCTATACCAGGAGTGTAACGAGGGGCAACCGCACTCCTGGTAGCCGTTGCAACGCCGCGGTTGCCTCGCCGTAGCGAAGCTAAATTATTGCAACTCGTTCCAATTAACGCACATGCCACGTGGCTCAGTCGATCGCGAGCAATGGCGAACAAAAGGAAGACAAGACAGCACTCACAACTTAGCCAGCACGGTGAGTTTTGGCATGTAAGCGTCAGTTAACCCTTTAAGCCCCATTGACGTCTATAGACGTCATTTAGACCCTATGCACTTGTAGGGCTTCTCGTCAGTCCAAACAGCGACCAAAAAAGCTTCAGATGGCCCAGGGACGACTTTGTTGTGGGCGTTTTTTGATTTTAATGAGATTCATTGACCCGAGGATTTTTGATTCTAATGATATTCATAGACCCCACCCAGGGCCTCAGGAAAACATGCAAATTGGTGGTGTAAACTGTGCCATCAGTCAGATCTGGCCCAAGTTTAGGGAAATGCTGGGCGAAAATCCGGCCGACATCCACCTTTGACCTCCGATTGCTGGGCTTGTGGGGGGGTCATGAATATCATTAACGGTATTGCCAGAGGGGTCTCTCCATGTGTGCGGGCCCCACCAAGTTTGGCCGCTGAGCAGCGAATGCTGTGGGAGAGGAGTACCTACGAAAGTGGTGTGCGCTGAATGCATGAAAATGTGTGGTCTTGGTGGGAAGAATTCGGTGGTTAAAGGGTTAACGACAGCGATCACGGCTGTGTGGTCAGAATCTTCGTGTGCCTTTCCTAAGAACGGTACTGCCACCTGAAGTCGGAGAGAGCGCTCGAGCAATGGCGGCCACGGCGAGACAAAAGCGCTTGTATCTCCACCACCAAGGTGAGTTTCAGCACAAGTATTATGCATTTGTCTAACTGCATGATAGGGATCACGACGGTGTAGTCAGAATCTCTGTAGACCTTTCCTGCGTGCTGTGAGGTTTGATTAGGTTATTTATTTACGTGGCACAATTTTTCCTATACCAGGAGTGTAACGAGGGGCAACCACACTCCTGGTAGCCGTTGCAACCCCGCGGTTGCCTCGCCGTAGCGAAGCTAATTATTGTAATTCGTTCCAATTAACGCACATGCCACGTGGCTCAGTCGATCGCGAGCAATGGCGACCAAAAGGATTATTACAGCACTCAAAACTTAGCCAGCACGGTGAGTTTCGGTATATTAAAGCGTCAGTGAACGACAGCGATCACGGCCGTGTGGTCAGAATCTTCGTGTGCCTTTCCTACGAACGGTACTGCCACCGGAAGTCGATGGAGCGCTCGAGCAATGGCGGCCAACGGCGAGACAAAAGCGCTCATATCTCCACCACCAAGGTGAGTTTCAGCACCAACTTTTATCATTCATGTCAGTGCATGATAGCGATCACGGCGGTGTAGTCAGAATCTCTGTAGGCCAAGCCTAAGTACTCAAACATTATATTATATTATATTACGCGGCACAATTTTTCGCCTACCAGGAGTGTAATTTACGCGGCACAATTTTTCGCCTACCAGGAGTGTAATTAGAGTGTACATGCTTACAGTACCTAGAACTGACCTAGCTGACTCCCTTCGCTTCTGGTCACACCCCCTACCACAAAAACAAAAGTCTGTACGTCTTGCCAGACTACTAGCTACTCGTTATTAGCCTGGTGTGCATGACACTAACCAGACAGCCATGTACACCGAGTTTCCTGATACCACAGAATACTGCTCCGAGCTCCAAGCCACCCGTGTGCACAACTCTACCAATACTTTCTACGTCTGGACCACGTAACCCCACGGCATGCAGTACAGCTCCCCAGCTTCCTTGATATCAAGTGATGCTGAAAGCAATCCACACTGGGGGTCAGGGGGCTTGCAAGAGTACATTATATACCAGACTTCTGTAAAAGCTCTGGTAGTGAGTGGCCATGCAGAAGAAGCTATAGGGGACCATGTATGGTATGTATATACCATGCAAGTTTGTTCACTGTCCTTGTATACTCTCTGCATGGTAGACATTCTGGTCTAGCTCTGAATATATAGCAATTCTCACTGTCACGTGGCATATAGTGCACATGGCTTCCAACCACACCCCCAAGATTACTGAAGTCAATTGCATGTTAGTCTCATGGCCAGACCACATGGGGGATGTGGTCTGGGCACGATACTAGTTGCATGTATCCTGCCTAACTCCAGAAAATAGTAGTCTCGTTCCCAGACCATTTTTTTTTTTGCAAAATGGTCTGGGAACTAGACTAAGAATATAGCTGATCTCAATGATCTCATGCATCCTCAATAACCATTACTTCAGGTACTCCTCGTCACATATGAATTCATTCATAATATAGCTACAGTACGTATAGTACTATAGTCATAGCTCTCATGTGGGATGTCACAGCATGCAGACATCACTCTCAGAGTTCAGCTCTCCAGCTACGGCAATACCAGTCAGCAAAGTCTGCTCGTATTGCATTACTGCGTGCGCACGAAACCATTGAAGGTATTATAGTGCAAATAGTTTGTACAACGAATAAAGTACAGGAGTGAAAGTAAGTGCTTGACCAATACTGCACAGACATTTAAAAAACACATCATGGCTTTGATGGTGGGTGACTGAAGTTGGGAGTCCAAATGTCTGGTGTACTCGACGGATCACTCGAGGGAATATGTGGTCCATAGCCGGGATGATACTGGGGCTGCTGATGGGGAGGAGGGAAGCCTGGAAGTTGCATGGACGCAACAGACTGCTGTTGAATGACATGCTGGGGGTACTGGACTTGTGCCTCTTGCGGTGCAGGCTGAAAGCCACTTGGAGGAGCCTGTAGTTGCACATGTGGGGTGGGCGGCTGTTCACCATATTGATACTGGGGGTGTGGATTGTGTGCCCCATGTGGCATTTGAAACCTGCTAGGAAAGTGAGGATTTGGCATTGGATGGATCGGGTAACCTGTAGGAGGGAACGAGCACAGATATGTCAGGTGTCAGTACACATGCACATTTAATGTGGGTGCTGCCAAGAAGTACGGGATTTTACTACAGTCACCAATTTAGCACTTACAGTACGTTTGCCTCAGGGTTTGTGCAACATCTGGCCGGCCAACAAACTCGATCGCCTTGGCAAGTTCACACCATGTCGGAGGAGGATTGACTCGTGGTAGCCACTTCTCTGTAAGAACAGCCATCAGGCACCTCTGCGGGTCACCACGGTATCGTTCATTTATGGCACTGAGCTGGGCTTGCGGGACCTCTAGGTAAGTACCAATTGGTTGCCACTTGTCGGGGACAGTGTGATAGAGCTGCTCCATCACTTGTTTCTCAGTAGGTTTGGACACATCTACAAATCAAAGGCAAGACCACAAATAACCATTGCCCAGATGTACAGAGAAGCTGTAGGTGAGCTAACAAATAGACTTAGGAACATAGATTTTAATTTACCTTGAAACTGATAGTGGTAAGACACTTGATGACCATACCACGGTTGATATGGTGAGGAGGGTGCATAGGATTGCTGATATCCATGGGCAGGTTGCAGTGTGGGCTGTAGTATAGGAGAGCCCTGCACCAGCTTTGACAAGCTTTCAACATCACTTCGTGGCAGCAGGGGAGACGACGAGGCATGTACTGCGGCAATGGCTGTCCGAGGGCTTTTCATCTGGTACTCTGCGCATGTAATAGAGGAACATTAACAAGCAGCTATCAGCCATGAGTACAATCGTACCATCTAGCACATTGGGCGTGTTCCACATTCATACTAACCCTATGTTGCAGACCACCAAAATTGGCATGGTAGCTATCCACTGTTTGCAGTGGGATGGGAAGCTGCACATAACCATTCAGTTACACTAAATGACTTTCAAGATCCTGCTCTGTGTAAAACACAATCTGGTTGTTTGGAGAATACTATACAGTGGTAGACTTATGCGTCATGTGGTGACAGCTGACAGGCTTCCTGCAGACTGACTGGCTCAGAGAGGTTAGAGTAACACAGTATATAGACTTTACACCTTTCTAGTTTTCTACAGAAAACCTGTTGAGCTGCACACTGCAAACAGTGGGAACCAGACCATGAAGAATGGTCTGGGAACAATGCTATTCACATGCATCAGCGTAGTACTGTATATCTGGAAATTTCACATTGTAATTTTCGTGTTCTACAAAAATAGTTTTCATGCTTCAATGATTCTTGCCATAATATTTCTTTGGACTGGGAAATGTGTCATGCCATGTGTTTGCTTGTTTTTCCTAAGGAGACTGTCCCTCGGTGCAAGTATTTCAGAAGAGTCATCTCGCAAAACAACCAGCTACCAACAAACGATTTTTTGCTGTACATGTAATATTTATTTTGTGACTGAACTTTTCGTGCTTTATGACAAACCATGAAACAACAAAAATTTCCAGATATACATTTTCCCTTAGTAACTGGTGCACATCAAGGTAAACAACAATGAGCTTGTCACCTGAGGTTGTTGCTTTTGTCTTCAGCCACACTTTCTCCCTCTCTCCTAGCTCTCCAAACATGTCGGCATCCATGCTGCAAAGCCAGTACTCCTGGTCATCGGATACGTTGGCTATATGAGGTGGAGGGACAGGCTGCTTGCTGGTTACCTGACCGTTGCTACTGCTACTGTGGGGACAGAAAAAAGCCTTGACAGGCTTTGCGTTGTTATACCTCAAGGTTATAGTGGCAGCATCGATCCCTTCAAATATCGCATCCCGAATGGTGGGGCAGATCTTGCGACATACTGACGATGGTGCCCTAATGTGGACCTCAAAGTAGGAAAAGGAGTCAACTAAGGCGACTGTGCAAGGAGAGCCAGGCAATCGGAACTTGATGATGTTTCTTGCTATCAGAATGGGTGTACCACTACTAGGAAGCAAGATCTCCCAGCGGCAATGGCTAATCAGGAATGTAGCGAGGCAGGGAAAGACTCCAGCTCGTGGCCAGCCATTAGGGAAGCGAAGAATGAGTGGAGCTGCAGCATCTATGAAGATGCGATGCTTGTCTAGCTCCTCATGAGATACCATGTCCAGAAGTGAGGGCATGAAGTACTCATCCCCTGATACCGGCGCAATGATTAGAAGGTGTTGTAGAAGCCTAAGAAGATCAGCTGCAGTAAAAAGGCCAGGGACATAGTGCTCAGGAAACTTCTCCAGAAATTCAAGAGTGATGATGCCCTGGTCTCGAAACTTAAGCCATTTACTAGTGACAAAGGCCTCAGACATTGCACAGTCCCCATTACCTTCACTGGCTTCGAGAAGCCTCTGCCTGTGTTCTACAAGCTCAGAAAGTTTGTCAACTGGGATCTGAGGATCAGTGAAAAGCACATTGGGAAGCACATCTGGATAATAGAGGCAGATATTCAACTCGTCAAAATATTTCAGAGCTGCCTGGTAAGCTCCTGTGGTGATTTTAAGCGAGTGTGCTACGTCAAGGCATTCTTTTGTGCTAAGGACCTTCCTTACCAATAGGCTAGCCAACCTTTGAAGCAACAACTCCAAGATGTACCATATGATCGGAATTCGGACCTTGGGTGGAGCAGAGCTCACGATTACTTGCCTTAGTATTTCGGCAATTCGTCTATCCTCTTCTCCAGGCTCTTTGGTGTTGACCGGAAAGATAGGCTGATTAAGTCCTCTGTTGTAAAGGACAAGGTCATCAGGGAAGGCTGAGTGGAGAAGATCAAAGAGTGTTTTGTTCTTCTCAGCCCGTGTTTCAGACTGGCACTCATGCTCCTTATCTCTGTGAGTGCCAATTACAGCGATCGTTGAATTCCTGCCTTCTGTTGGTTGGGATTGCAGGGTACGAACCATGCACATGAGGATCTGAATGTTGGTGAGCAGCGAAGGGTAAGGTGTACCCACAAGCTCACCTGCTTTGAAGTACTCTACAATGGGATGATCATCGAGGCTCTCACTCAGCCGCTGCACGAAGATGGTGCTGCAGGTGTTGCGAATGAAGATCGGAAGAAGATCATGGAACTGTGGCTGGCCACCAGAATCAATGATATGTATCCAGTCAGAATCAATCAGTTCTCTGGATACATTCAGACCCTGACTCGAGATCGCTTTCGTAAGTTGGTCGAGTAAGCTAGTGATGGCCAGTTGTTGAGCTTCTTCGGAGGTAGAAAGAGGAGCTTCCTCTTGTGGGTTAGGTGTGGTCTGTGCGGTCTGATCAGGTTGGGAAGCAGCGTGTTCCTGGTCAGGGGTCGTCTCCTCCAGGGTGTTGTGCTGGAGAAGGGATTTGATTATTTCCACTCCTTCTGGAAGGCTATCACAGAGGATTGGGATGGCTCCCGAGAGCATTTCCAATAGCTCTTGCTCATCCACCACCTTCCACCCTCCAATGCAAAGCTGGATCCGGGTCCCGGAGACAACTCTGACTCGAACAGGGCGTTCAGCACACGGCGTGCTAGTCCGGAGCCCTGGCGGAGGCCTCCCAAGAAGAAGGAATTTCAGGCTCGTTTTGCCAACTCCAGGTGGTCCCGTAAAAACAGACTTGATAATTCGTGCATTTACGTAGCCACGTTGCATAGCCTCATTGATGTACTTCCTGGATTCTGTGGGAGAGCAAACAGTGAGTGGGTAATCAACACTGGACAATACTGGTTGGTTAACTTGGATGGTTCCATATCTCTTCATGCCTGTAGCAAGCTATTTTTGAGTGGTACGGCCACTGTCGAAGGTAGTGTTAGTGTGTAGAGCTGCGTAGCGGTGATCTAACCCACGCGAAGCACAGAAAATTTTTTCACCTATGGCCAAACCGGACCGGCCGGACCGCTTGCTACGGCCATGGACTCTTATAACCATTAATAACACTGGACAATACTGGAGGTTGGATATACTTAGCTGGTTCCATATTTCATACCATTAACACGTGGAACATTTGATGGTCGCAAATTTATTATTTATGGAGATGATGTCCTCCTGAATCAATCCGTAAATGATAATTAATGTCTTGAAAATCAAATGACCAACATCCAACAGTTTCTTGTATCCACATTTTCACATGTCAGCACCCCAGTTTTTCATTGCTCGCAGGACAAAAATGGAGGAATATTATATCATGTGAAATTGTGAATAAGTCAACGTCAACCTTAGATAACTCTTCAATGTGTACATGGATGGTATTACCGGCTCAATCATGCAGGCTTGTCATTCTTTGCTTAGCCTCACTGTCATGGGAACCATCTCAATGCCATAGCAACCGATGGTATTGCTCATGGGAAAGGGAACACATGTAAAAGTTACCATGGCAACAAATCTGTTTCTGGCATAGATGTTGATCAGAGTCTGTGTATCATCCTAGGTACGCTTACATGCATCCCAATTAGCCTCGTTCCCAGGCCTCCACGTCCAGCTTTTGCAGTACAAAAAGCACAGGGGGAAAGCCTGGATGGATTTCGCACATGATGTGTGCCATAGATGAGGTGATGGATTCTGTTAATACGTATGCAACTTGCTATTGCCTGTTCCAGCTTGGTGTGGCTCTCTTCTGGTTGTTGACCTGTCTTCATATGCGATTGTAGTTACTCTGTACTGTACTTGTCTTGAACGTGTGAAACCTGTCCAGGCCTAGCACCTTCCCCTCACTTTTCATACTGTTAGTGACAAAAGCTGGGTGTGGAGGCCTGGAAAGGAGCCTAACTTCTTCCATTGACTATAGTAAAATGTGATTTCCTCATAGCAGACAGAGCAGCCTTTGAACAAACACACCCACCTTTACGTATAATTAGGAAAAGTACAAGCACTGACCCCAAATTTATGATTGTCTAATGGGGGAAAAAGGGGACTTCAATGGATATGTGACAGTCTCGTGTAGAAATCGAAGATTATTCCGGAAGTCAAATATGGAGTTAAACGCGATTATAAATTTTAATTTTCAACGCTTTCTAGCGCCTATTCTACAACAGCTAGAAACATGGGACAAAAAGCAGCAGCAAGATGGATCCCTTGTCTAAGGATTTGCCAAGTCTGAAGGATACCAACATAACAGAGACAGCACAGTAAGCGTTATTACATGAACGGTACATCGTTGACGTACCGTCGATCCGTATAGTAGCGATCTAGCGCTCAGTGCGTAGGTGCTGTTTACCTGTTTTGCTTCATAGGCGCTGTTGCTTTAGACGAAGGATCCCTCTCACTGTTGGCGTTTGACCCGTGTTTGTAGCTATCGCACAACCGCAGATACAGAGCGTTGAATCTTGCCATTTTTATCGCGTGTTGACGGTACCGCGTGTGTATACTGTGTAAACGCCCGAGGTCACTGCACTTTCGTGGGCGTAACTACTCGTTCAAGCAACGATTAGCGCTAAGACTTCCGCAAAGAGTTGGGGACGCCCCAAGGCTTCGATTAGCATCACTAACTCATTTTTGGCCTATGCGGAATAATCTTCGATTTCTACACGGGACTGTCACATATTATGATCAACTGCAACACTCAACTATACTTTTGGCATAGGGATAAAAAGGACAGTAGACGGTAGTTAGAACAGGTACCATGGATTTCAGAACAGTAAAACAAAATGACACGCACAACCCGTCTGGTAAACATCCAATACTAGCAGGACCGTCCCTACATGTGGTATCTGGCGTACACAGAAATGGAAAAGGAAAGCCCAGGTGTTTCACTCGCACTGTACGGAAACTCACATAATTATATTACTGAAACGTCAATGTAAAAGGCATGGTCAATAAAAGATGGCTGCACAGTATGATCAAGGACTGCTGAGTGTGTAATCATGTTACCACGGGAGACGTTCCAGGAAGTCCCAGGACTTCGCTGGAGTGTACAACCACGAACTGTGTGCATGTAGCTGAGTACGTGGGACATCCCAGGAAGTCCTGCTAGCACTATACCCTCAGGAGTGTATGACTGGGGCTGTGTGCACGTAGCTGAGTGGGACACCCCAGGGGGGTGGGCATATTTTCCCGATTTCAGTGCAGTGGGACCACATACACAGAAAGAAGGGGACACTCTGGGTCATCCCAGGACTTGAAAAGAATCTTAAACGCTGTGACGTACGGTGGCAGTCCTAGATACTTGTGTCGGAACTTGCCAATTGCAGCTTCCTAGAAATCTTTGTGCACTAGCTACTACCATAATTCCCCGATAGTGGCTTCTCAAAGAGGGGGTGGGCATATTTTCCCGATTCACTGCACTCAGAAGTAGGCTCGCTGCACTCGAAAATAGGCCCACTGCACTGCACGTGCAAAAAAGTGCCATGCGCCATACTGCAACAGTCATTATAGCACTCTACTCCTTCGTGTGAGTAGCTGCAGGAACAACAAACAAGCAGGAGTGGTTGAAGTACATTGAGCGAGCAGACCATCTTTGAGACTTGCCAATCGCTGCTGCTTCTGAGAAATCCGTACTGTGCTGCTAGTGTTACGCTAGGTGATTGCACACATGAAGATACAAACCAGCAAAGTGCAGCGTGTGCAGCATCATGTCATGCACTAGTATACAGCTTATTACACCACACAATGATAATGAAATTCATTGGAAATGGTACGCAATAGCCAGCCTTCATCTCTTAGTCAAACTTCCTTCACAGTACTACGTGTACTTCCAGAGCCAGTCCAGTGCTTTCCTGTTCGAGGTAATAGGGTGGGCATACTTTCGAGTAATGAACAACAACTTGTCACGAAAATGGGGGGTGGGTGTATTTTCAAGGGTAGGTGTATTACATATAGGAAGATTACACAGAGAGCTATCATACCTTCATCTTGTTGACGAGCTAGTGTCTGGAGACGCTCCTCCCAGGAATTCGCATTCTCCTGCCCCTCTTCTTCCTCCTTCTTTGCCGTTTGCATCTCCTGCTGTACAGAAATTAGCCTCTCTTCTACTTGTCTCCTCCTAGCCTCCCCACACCCGTCACTCAGCTCTTGCATCAGTGAGGCCTCCTCCTACACAGGGAACACATAGTAGCGTAAACCACCGATTATCGGCATGACTTTATTATCGGCACCCGACATACCAATTATCGGCGCTTAGTAAACGGAGAGTACACGGCGAAAATACGGATTCCGTTCGCACTACGTCATTGTCGTGCAAGCTGTTTACAAGACTAAATCTTTGCAGAAGGTTTGTCTTTGTTTAAAACGTTATAACTGGGTGTTATTTACTGTCCTTTTAGCCATTTTATGTTGTAGGGCTGTTCATGTCTAATCAAAAGAAGGGTAGGGGGAGACCACGACCTTGGGTCCTCTCCTGCGACTGGTTCAGACTTTTGAGGACGACTAGCATGACTGAATGGGTGGAGTGCGTGTACAAGAGATGGCTCCACAAATGTACCAAGTACTGGATGTGGAAGAAAGAGAATTGTTTTGCTTTTACTGTGTAGTGTGATGAACGAATTTTATTCAAAAATTCATATATTGAAGGGGTTGCATGCTTCGGTGTTATTTTTTCACTGGGTGATAGATAGAATGATCATGAACCTGGGGGATTTGTGGTGGATTTTTGTGGCCTTCAGGGGATGGAGGTGAGTCAATGCCATCAGCATGTGCCGATAATTGACCCAGGATTATCTATGGGAGTACTAGGCAGTGACGATAATACGTACAGGGTGCCGATAATTAATTTGCGTGAGGTTGCATTCGCTAGTGCACCACTAAAAGCCGGAAATACGTAACAGCTTTAAAGGTGGTAGGGCTTATAGAGGGCGTGACGGTCTATACGTCGGTGCAAGTTTGGTGTCCTGGAACCGTTCCTAGACGACGCTGCAAATCATACAAGTTCAGGTGACGATAATTGGTGGTTTACGCTACCATCGAAATGTGCCCCCATCCTCACAACAGTTGGCTTACATACCGTAGTCGCGCGTTATTAGGCGCATGCGCCTATAACTCCACAGGAAGGAAATATGCGCCTATAAGCGAGATGCGCCTAATTACACATGTAATAATAATGACATTCCTCGAATAGGAAGCGCGCTTCAATTTGAATATAGCTGTTTTCCACTCCGAAGGATCGAAAAAGGCCGAGTTTCTGGAAGAAGACTGCAGCGCTTACCTGGGACGAGAGTTGAACCAGCGCCTAACAGCAAATATGCGCCTATAAGTGAGATGCGCCTAATAACGCGCGACTACGGTATCTCATGATTGATATACCCGTGCAGCCCTTTGATTTCTTGAACATCACTTCAAGTACGTAGAGTAGTATAGAGACACTTGATGAGGGAAGTGAAATTTAGTAAGGACGTTGGTCATGCTCATGCTTCAGCTCATGCAAGTAGGCACTCACAGTTATTATGGTTAGGTATACATACGTATGGTATGTGTCTAAAAATGATCCTAGTTTTGTAAACCTACTTTGCCAAATCTCCACCACAGATGAAAGACCAAGACCAAGTTCCAGAAGACTTAGTGAAGCTCCAGAAAGTCTAAGCAAAATTCAAGAACTAAACGAAGCTCCAGAAACTCTGAAAGCCAACATTTGCCAAAAGGTTACCCTTTTCAACCCTGTGGATGAACATCCCGCACTACATATGTGATAGGTGCTTGATATGTCCCTCTATGGTAGGTAGGTAGGTACAATTACAGAAACTCAGTGGTCAATGGCAGGCTAATGTGGAAGTGTGTATGAGGTGAATGGAGTGAGGTACTGTATAGTTTCCCACTAATACCCCTCCCCCCACCCCATTTTGCACATTACTTTAAGTCTAAACTGGGGAGGGGGTGTATTTGATTAGTCTCGACTATATGCCACCACAAATGCAAAGACGACTTCTTTGCCATAGCTATCTACACAAACAGCAACAACGTTGGTCATGTACCACGAGACATTGCCCAAGTTGGCTGGTACTACCAACTGAAGATTGGCAGTAGATAACTTGCACCATCAGTGCTAGGGTGACTGACTGGGTGGTTCTGACGAGGGTCTGTGTCTTCCAGGGGAAATGAAAACTCTACGACAGGCTTATCACTTTGTTCGCTAAGCTATGTTTACTAAGTGTGTGTGTGTGTGTGTGTGTGTGTGTGGGGGGGGGGGGGGGGGGGGGGGGGTATTAGTGGGAGACTATGGTAAATTACAAACTGGGAGTGATTTGACATAATGGCAGTAACTAGCTACAAGCATATTCCAGAAGCATGCACAGGAACATTATATATTGCTGAGAAGTTGAGTGTAAGTGAGAAAAGTATGACAGACCCAAACCAACTCCAGCGCAGATCGCTTCCAGTATCACACGTGGGGACTGGGAAATGATTCGTGTTGGGGTTGCTTTGGGTCTGGGTCCGAGAATAGTGTGAAATGTGTCCGACGCATTCAATGGGCATGATCCTAGTCATGACATACTCACTAAGTACCTACCACTCGAAGTATTGTGGGTATACTTACTTTGAAATGTTGGAAATCGATTGGGGAAAAAATTGTACACCTCGATCGGAAAAATTTCCTGTTATGCAGTATACAGCACGGTATAGAGACCCTCAATGCCATTGCTGAGCACAATGAAATACAGGAAAGGTATTAGCTAGGGGAATGCAGGACATTGTTGGGCTTGCCTGAGAAAGCGACACTATACGAGGGGCAACCACACTCCTGGTAGCTAGCCGTTGCAACCCCGGTTGCGACTTGCCGAAGCGCAAGCTAAGTACCGCACTTCATTCCAACTAATGCACATGCCACATGGCAACCACACTCAGTTGATCGCTAGCAAAGGCGTGCAAAGGGAAGACAAGAAATTATTACTGCACTTACAACTGACGCTTACATGAGTTTCGGCATGTAAGCATCAGTGAACTACAGTGATCAAGGCCGTGTGGTCAGAATCTTCGTGTGTCTTTCCTAAGGGCTGCACTGCTAATGAAAGAGAGCGTTCGAGCAATGGCGGCCGACGGCACGACAAAAGCACTTGTATCTCCACCACCAAGGTGAGTTTCAGCACAATTATTATACGTTTGTGTCACTGCATGATAGTGATCACGGCGGTATCTTTGGAATCTCTGTAGACCTGTGATCTTTTACCCTACCAGGAGTGTAATAACCGGCCCGTCTATTCTCTACACTGTCTGATGTTAATACACTAGCAGCGCAGCAAGTAAAGCCATGGTAGCACCGAATATCTCCATGTCACATTTCTGCTATACAGAAATAGTGCACTTTGAGACCTTTGTGAATGCCATCAATGACCAGAGAATTTCTGTAGTGGCCACTTGGCTTGTAGTTTGCTAATGCGTACTAATTGAGAATGACAGAATGTCATCACTAGCTGTACACAGCACACATCATTGACAACACTCAAACACACTAACACTTCAGTGTGCTATGGATGGATACAACAAACTGCCATGGTGTTGGTGGAGGTGGAGCCTGAGTAGTAAGGCTAGCTAGTTAGTAGCTTCTGTCCGGAGCAAGTGTGCGGTGCTGCAGCACAGGTGTAGACTACCTTGAGCCTCTGGTTGATGACGGTCTGCAGTTTCAAGCATGAGCAGTTTCAAGTTTGTAGCTCATCCTCCACTCACTCCGCAGTTGCAAGTTATCATGGACTATGCACTATACTTACGCTAGTAGTGTATTGTCCATGGTAGTACGTAGATTCCATTGATTCTCGTTCATGCAGTCGCCCATTCGTTCACACAGTCTCAAGTTCGTAGCATATACATACATGTACACATAGTTAATCTTGTAGGCTCCACCCCCGTCGTGCAATTTACCAGCACGTACGCGTGGTATACAACATTACAATTTTCCACCTGCATATATGGTCATACGCTAAACGGCTAATACCTCACAGACAGACAGAAATCCTGAAAACACGACTATGCATGGGCTCGCTCAGGCTCACCCCAACTTCATTTCCTGCATGTCAACTAGTTGAGAGGGGCGGGCAGCCTTACTTCATAGAATGTGGAGATTGATGCTAGTGTTACATTTTAATGATACCACTGCCATGTAAAATCATTGGGCCATATTGTCCACAGCAAGCAGGTTTGACAATATTCCTTGCCAACAAATGGTAGTCATACGCTTCCATTGTTCAGAACAAACAAATCGCAAGCAATTGTTCTGCAGGAGAAAATGGCAGGAGTAAGTGTGAACTAAAACTGGAACAGAATCTACTCGTTGCGCCTCGTAGTGTCTTGGAAGTATGTATGCCCACACGTGATACACTGTCAAAGACGGGGGTGAGCTTATTTTCTGCTTTTGGCTTTGAAAGCATACCCAACCTTGCGCTGTCCCACTGCCTGTGTGTATCACTAGTACCACACCTTGTTTATGTCTCTACAACTAGATCTTGGTTTTATTAAGCATAGGAGTCAAAAGGCAACTAGTCAGTTATCATGTCATTGTCGTTTATACTTGTGATATGAACAAAATCACCTGCAACAGTGTACTATAGAGTTTGCGGGAAAATTTGGTGATTTGACCTTGATCTTGGCAGTGGTGTAGCAAAGCCCCGGCCCACCCAGGCCTGAGTCCAGGCAATGCTAGATTGTGCCCAGGTAATAAAAAAAACATACTTGTGCTCTACACTGTCTGAGCAGAGACTCACTGACCTTGCTGTCCTCTCAATTGAAAGAGAACTCTGGTTACCACCTGATGCACTGAGATGATGAGATCTGTCAACAGCTAGCTACATACACTGCTCAGAAAGCACCTCAGAAGGTGGAAAATTGTAACCCCCAGAAACCCTAGCAATGCGCGCTTTGTGCACAACCTAAAAATTTGCTGTAATCAGTGCCCAACCAATTCTACATCCTGGCTACACCACTGGATATTGGACTGAGACCGACCCCAAAAATAAATGCTCGCCAAAATCAAAATTAGCTATGCAGCTGGCCACATGTGCACATTTGAGTGTAATAGCCAAGCTGGCTGGACGTCCTCATGATGCTTTAGAAACACCATAGTCTCCCATTAATACGCCCCCCTTCGAAAATATGCCCTCTCCCCTCTTTACTGTAAAATGTTCCTGCACAGGGTATATTTGACCCATTTTAATGCCCCCTGGTGAGATTCTTCTGGAATATCTAAACTACATGTGTTAAGTTGCGATACAAGTCATATCGCTGCCACTCTTCTGCAAGAATACCAGTAGAGTCTTGGAAATTTCCGTGGTACTGTACATGACCAACAGTATTGCTGTTCTTGGAGCATATATACGCTGCTATAGCAAAGTTGTTGTGAATGCTATGGCTCTCGCGTTGAAGCAGCAGCTCTTCTTGCCAATGTAGGGAGGCCATGCAGCTTTGTAAACATGATGACCACAAACAGTCCTTTTGTAACTCTGTTGTTATGTTAAACACAAACCTTGGTAGTGTCATAATAAAACTATTTGTGGGGGCGTATACTCGAGACTAATTGCATATTTGATATAATATGTCCTCCCCTGACTTTAGGCTGGATGTAGTGTACAAAGGGGGGGGGGGGGGGGGGACTACTTGTGCGAGAAAGACAGGCCCATTGAACACCAGTGCAAGGATTCCTCTCTCTTCAGAAGGGATACTAACAGAGCAAACTAGGGTATGTTCTTGGAGTTAGCTGTGCTACAAACATGAGTTACACACACATCCATGAAGCAAGTACAGTGACTACACACCAGAGGAACGGGCACAGACAGGAAGTACAGTGCCGATAATGCTACTAGTGACTTCTCAACTCTGTTTGATCCCCAAAGTACTCGTGTTCACCAGCATGTACTGGGTATGCCCACTGCCACACACCATGAAGTTACATCCTAAAGTCACCACATTAAAAGATTGCCAAATTTTGGCTGGGAGTTGACCAAATTCAATCCCTGCCCTACTTCCTGCTATACGGTAAACAGTAACATTTGTATCAAATTCTAGCAACTATGTGGGCGTGGCCTCAGTGACGACTGTGTGTATACCAGCATAGTCTTCACTGCAAGCATGCATGTAACACAGGTACAATGTAGCATCATTGCACAACACACTTATCAATTGGGGGTATGGTCCGTGTTACAAACCTCAGCCCTCTCAGCAGCACATACTCCTGTTTCCAACCAAGCCCTGGCTCACCTTCTCCAGCTCTCTTTGTTGTTGCTGGTACCTTGCTGCTTTCTACAGTGGGAGGTAGTGAAGAGGTGGAGATGGTGAATAGTGAACAACACATACACGTACATATGTACATACGGTTACATGTTCTACTTTCCAATGACCAATAAATGACTTCTTCAGTTTAGACCGCTATGTATATGTCCCTCACGCATGCCATTGTAACAGCAATTTCACAGCCTCAGCAGCTCTGAAATGCTTCTGTGTTGGCCCATGAGTTCGTTAGGCCAGGTCAGAGATGGTGGCTGCCTCTACAAGAAACTCTTCCATATTAACATTGCGAAAGTTAAAACTGTGAAGGCATTACAACTGTGCATGCAAGGTTACGGCAGTTTATGTCAATTATAGTAATGGGCTACACAATTCTCACAACTATTAGCCTCAATCGATATCGGCCTCTGGATGCGAACTTATCTGGGTTCAGCTGAGTTTGCACAAGAAGGACATATATTAGTGGGAGTGCACTATAGACCACCAGGCTCGCCTCCTGGTCTATTTGATGAGCTTGAAGGGTCCATTGCGAGAATCCCAACAACTGTTCCTGTTGTTCTGTGTGGCGACTTTAATGCGGCGAGCATTAATTGGGAAACATGTACTCCTCTGGTATCTGGGCAGGTGCAGTCAAGATTATGTGACATAGTGCAGGATCATTCTTTACATCAACTAGTCCAGCAAGGGACAAGGGGGAGTAACATACTGGACCTTGTCCTTACGAATGATCCCTCTTTGGTTGAGCATGTAGAGGTGGTAGAAAATCTTGATGGTTGTGATCACGATGCTGTACAGTTTGACTTGGCACTGTGTACCCCTAGAGCATACCAACCAAGACGACTTGTGTACAACTACGAGAAAGCCGATTTTGATGCTTTTAGAGGTTACATGGCCAATATTCCCTGGGAGTGTACCCAGATGGATGATTGCATTAAAGTTGGCAGAAGTGCAAGGATCTATTCAATGCAGCAGTAGCTAATGGAATGCATCCCCAGGGTAGTGTGGAAACGACAGAAGTCTAAATGCTGGCTAAAGAGGGAGACTATCAAAGCCATCTGGAAAAGGAAGAGGCTCTACAAGAAGGCAAAGAGGTCAAGTAGAGACCAGGATTATGCAAGGTACAAAGGAAAATTTTTTCCGCCTTCATTTTTCACTTCTCAGGATGGGCTCTCGTGGCACCTTCGCGCTTTGCACTGCAAGTTCCAGATGTACGAAGATTGCAGGTCCCAGGGCCACCATGAGCTTCTTCCTTGCTCAAATTTCGCTCACGAACATAATACGTAATACGTACGTACACGGAGGGGTATACTAGATCGTGGTCTCGTTCCCAAGCAGTTCGGTTTCAGGCAATGCACAATATTGCGAGCTGAGGAGGCCAGGCCAGAAGTTGCAACGTAGCGGCAGCAAGTTAGTAAGGAGGAAAATAAAGTGATGAAGAAGCAAAAAGGGGAGGGGGGGGCACCGGCCCCCGGTGCCCCCTCACCCCCCCCCCCCTAGATCCGCCACTGCTTATACTGCTGCATGTCCAACCAGTTTAATATAATATCATTGTCTTCTGTTTTCTGGGGGGGGGGGGGGGAATCCCAGGGCGCCCCCCCCCCCCCCCCCCCCCTATGAAACCCTGCCATTTACCAATTACTCCAGATATCTTGCTGCGGCTGAGAGGGGTTTGGCAAGGCCTCCCGGATCAACATGATGCCTCCATGCTGTGGGCGGCAGCGTGTATGTGTTTCTTTGGCTTCCTACGGGCGGGGGAGGTAGTCGTTCCGTCCGACTCACAGTATGACTCATCAGTTCACCTATCCCATGGTGATGTTCGAGTGGATGACCCAGCGCGTCCCCAGTTCCTGGAGGTCCGTATTAAAGCTTCCAAGACTGATCCTTTTCGTAAAGGAGTGTCTCGGTTTGGGGGCTGGGCCCCTCTGCCCTGTTTCTGCTATTCTTAATTATATGGCGAAAAGGGGTTCAGCACTTGGCCCATTCTTCCAATTTTCCAATGGGAATTTTCTCACCCACGATCGTTTCGTTTCTGCAGTCAGCTGGATCTGGCGGCTGTCGATTCCTCCCTTTATGCCGGGCATAGCTTCCGGATCGGTGCCACGACTACAGCTGCCCAGCGGGGCATTCCGGACTCTCTCATAAACACTCTCGGTCGGTGGCAGAGTTCGGCGTATACAGTCTATATACGGACTCCCCGTGCTCAGTGGCCCAGCGTCTCGTGGCCCGGCCAGGGGTAGTGTTGCAGTAACTTTGGGGCCCTACTAGCCCCTTGCTCTGTTGGCTATTGTGTTTAGTTGTCGTTGGCGTTGTCTCTCTATCATTTGGTTAGTGCCCTCTCTCGTTGATTGTACATTCGTGTCTGGTGTTTGTGTTTTAATATAATTTCCATTGGGTCTCATTGATTATTATTCTCAGTCCTCACTCTCAAGCTCCTAGTACCCTACAGAGCCTTGGGTGAGGGGTGGTGCTGTTCCCCAACACCACCCCTTGGGCTCAGTCGGATGGCTCCCACTCTCTCACCCAAGCCTATCACGGGCATCCATACTTCAGAGAGGGTGGGCGGGCCACCCCGGGCGCCTTATCGTGTGGCGACAGCACTGTGGCCAACCCTTGGTGAGGTATCTCTGTTAGAGGTAGGTGTGTAGGTATAGGGTTGATATGGACGTATCTGGTTGCCGTGCAAGAACTATTAAGTCAAGTATGGGAATTAAGTTATGAGGAATTTCTGAGGGGGTCACTTGCAAACTTTGCTGAATTGATTTGGAATGACGACTGACTTCCTTCACGTTGGCATGGGGTTTTTATGCATCAAAGTGTTGGTTGCTAAGCAACATGAAACTGCTAATTGAACAGCTGATGAAACACAAGTCTTATTGACGTAGAGTGCCATGGAGACACATGTGCCTCAAAGCAGATACCATAATATTACCTTGCTGAAAATGAACTGGACTGCACTCTACTGTACCACTGTGGGTTTTAAGTGGGCAGTACTAATTGTGGGTTGTACCTGAGACTGTTGGGGGAATATGGGTTTCTGAACTCTTGGAATAGAACACAGGGATGCTTGAATAATTAGAGGGTTCAGAATCACTATAGAATCACACCACTACCACTGCACCACACACACAAAAGGAACATGAACAGTACATACCTCTATGAATTTCTGTTTGTTCTGGAGGGGAGATGAAGGCAGTGATTAGGTCACAAGTGGTGTACATTAATTGTTTAATACATCATGTGTACAGTCATGCCATCGAGATATGCACAATTTACGGTTACTGTTGTACTCACAACCCACCACCCCCCAACACACACACACACACACACACACACACACACACACACACACAGCACTCAACTTGAATGGTTACAGTACTGGTGTTCCCATAGAGAAACAGATCGAACATCACTATACACACATACGAGGTGGTGCTTTGCAGCTTCCACCCACACACACACACATGAACACTACACGTGCCAAAGATACACAACCATATACCAAAACACACACACACACACACACACACACACACACACACACACACAAAAGTCACTTGATTTGGTGCAGAGACCGTGGTCAGCTACTTGACTTGAACTAGCCAAGCGCTAGCTAGCACATCAATTAGAACTGCTTTGCACGTGATGTAATCAGACCAGTCAGTCAGACCTCCCCTTAGAATTGCCTCCCCTTAGAATTGCCTCCCCTTAGAATTGCCACTGCAAACTTCCACATGAGACCTTTCGGATCGAATCTGATGACTCTATATATCCTTGGTATCGACAAAATGTACCACACCCCACCCTTGGTGTTCATAAATGCATGGTCGACCCCCCCCCCCCCCCCCCCCCAACATGAAGGCAAGAGGCAGGTATGACAGTACCCATACATACAGGTGTACACAGACAGACACACAAGTACAGCCTCATACCCACACTCTTATATCTCCCTTTTTTGTCACTTGCAGTATGGAAAAACAGGATCCATACAATAGTACGGTTGTCATGCGTACGTCACGCTTCTGAGCATGCACGTGCGGGCAGTAGTACCTTGCATGACCACACCCCTAACATTGCCGCTCCAGTAATACGTGAGTTCCATTGTGTGAGCAGTGTGTAGCGCAACGGATTGCAACACTACCATCTGGTGAGCAGCAGGAAGTGGAGCAGACGGCTGGTTGATGGGATTGAGTGGCCGGGTTGGACGTTTCCTTTGCTAGATACTGCTCATCAGGCAAGCTCCAGATGAGAGGCAGGTGGTGCTTGTATCTCATATCCAGATTTAACGCAAATCAGCTTTCAGGAAGGCTTAGTTTTGAAGAGTGATGCTACTGTAAAAATGATTGTGGTTCGATCTGCAAACCTCTGAAGGTGATGTTCCTTGTCTGTATTACTTGTCACACATTTAGTCCATAAAAGAGACCTTTCCCAAATCTGGATTAGCAACCACACTCCAATCAGATACGCACAGGTATAAATCTGATTCACAATAACTTCCGTATTTGTTCTGTCTGCCATAGCAACATTTGAAAATGGCTGTTTGCAGAGCACTACGACAGGATGAGCACAATCAAAGGTGTGGCGAAAGTAAACCACGTCTTGTTTGAGAGTGCAGGCACCAGTCATTGTGCCACACTAGGCCTCAAAACAGTGTAGTGACCCCTGCAACTTCTCGGTGTTTTGAGGGACTACAGGCATTTTGGCAGCCTCCATTCACTCAGCTGGAAATGGTTGTGTGAACGAGTGTGTAAGCTGTAAAACACCTTTTGGAACATCACCCAGTTCATTGCATACTAGTGCATATGTGGTTGACCACGCAGAGATGCCTCGCGGGAAGCAATTTGGCACTAACAAGGGGGTGACACTCCCATACACGCTGTAGTCAGAGCTGCGACCGGGCTTATCAGCTAATCTTGACCCTGTATACATGTACTGAGGAAAGGCTGCAGTCGCTACGCATTCTTCCGTATACTATCGGCAGTCAAGCGGTCAATGGCTGAAATACAGCGCAGTCAAATGGTCAAGAGTCATTTTGCGATGCGGTCAAGAAGCAAAAATGACGGTCAAGATTTCTTGACCACGGTCACAGCTCTGACTACAGCGTCAATGGGAGTGCCACCACCTTGACTAAGGTTGCAGAACATAACCACGAGTGATAGCGAGTCTCTGTGTACGGCAAACGTCAACTTCAGTCTGCCTGCCAAGTCTCTTGCGGTCAGCCGCTCTGGCAGTCTGCCTCCTCGCCTCATCAGTTCTCCCTCGATGTCGCTGCACTCTTGTCAATCGTCGTCTCCTGTCAGAAACCGACTCATACTCATCCATTTTGTACAGGACGAAGGTGAGATCACATGGTGCGCATGCGGGTTGTATACGCGCGCACGCGGGGGCCGGGGTCCAACACGTAATTTACGTGCAGGGTCACTTCCAGTGCATTACAGACAAATATATATAGTCGCACTAGCTCAGATTCGACCTCCACACTGCACGATCAGTTGCCTTGTTTCCCGCTCGGCAATTAATTCAAAGAAGGAGGCTATTGCCAACTGCATGTGTACGTCTTTGGAATGAGGTGAAACCAGGCTGAAGTCATGACCACTGATGACGCAGAGGTAGATGCCATGCTTCCGTGCTAAAGCATTTCACTTTGGCACATAACAGCCTGACTGAGAAAGACTGAGCTGCTTTTGTCCTTCCATTTTCCATTCAGTAATGTGATCATGTTCAATAGACTAGCTAGAAGAAAATGGAGAAGAACAGCTCCATCTTGAGAACTATGCGACGTAAGAACACCACTCTGGTGGATTAAGGAGTGACCACTGTACTTAAACTTTGAGGTGACGTATATCATGTTAGCTGTACACCATGAACCTAAAAACATTTAGCATCAAGTAGTCATGACGGTTTTATTACATCATTTTATGGCCACGCCCACATCTGCCACCGCGGTTGAAGAGAATTATCATGCCATCGCAAATATTGGAAAAGTCGGAGCAGTTCTCCGTAGGGCTAGGGTTTATACTGTTGTTGCAGTAAACCCCAGTCTGCGTATATAGTAACTAAAACTCAATTGGGGTCACAGAAATCACTAACCGTATGGGAGATAAGAGAGTTTGTCTTACACCGTTCCCGAAAATGAGCGATTTTGACAAACGAATCTGGTCACAGTTCTTTCAAACCTTCGTCCTTTGCCATCCCAATCGTGATCCTGGATGATCTTTGGGTAGTGAAGCAACATGAGTAGAAAAAGTCGGCTATTCAGTGTGGAACTGCTCCGACTGAGGCGATGATTCCTCATTTTTATGAACCGCGGTACTCCCATCGCGGTTTTCAGGGTCTTAGCACACGACTCGAAAAGCAGACAAAGACTACTAGCTATCTCCAACACTCAAAGGCCATCCACCGTAGGTAACAACAAGCTATACTATCACGAGAGCAGATCGATATTTCAGACGACAAGAACCGGAGTCATACTTAGCGACCTCACATCGCAACCGCGAGAAAGCTTCCGCGGATTAACAACGAAATACCGTAATCTTCCGCGTTACGTCAATATCATTGAGTCACGCCTTATTGCACTTGAGCAGGCTTGCACAGTTGTGTTGCTGAGCATAGTCCAGTAATGTCCGCATCATGGCCCCTAAGAGGGGTTGGCAGCGTCCATACTAAAAGCATGGTGAATCCACTGTCCGATCAAAGGGGGCGAACTTGGTAAACATTTCAATGACACCCCTCAGTGCCTGAGGCAGCTATACATATACCAAAAATCAGGCATGCAGCAGAAGGGTCTTGGGGCTTCACCAGGCTGCAGAAATCCCAACTTCACAGTAGCAACAGGGAGTGGTATTTCATTGTTTGTGCCACTGATAATATACCATCAGTATAATTAACTTGCCGCTCCATGTTAGCGAATGCACAGGTGTGCATTAATTGGAGACTGAACCATTCTAAGAAGTCAAAGTATGATGGACAACACATTATATCTGTACATGCATAACTGACTGGGCCAATGTGAAGACATACATGTATCACTGCATATGGCCTCATGAATTGATTATGGCTAAGACTTTTATGTGGCTGTCTGGAGTGCATTTTTGAAGTCCCATCATTCATAAGTAGCTAGCTATAGCTATAGGCTGTTATGAACATGCAGTAGCACTACCGAGCCAATTCATGAATATTACTTTGCACAACCTGTGAAGCGCTGCAATTACTAAGTGCTAGTGGTGATGCCCCATCAGGAAGCCTTGCAATTAGCAGGGTTGCGGTTGTAGCGCTTCGCATGCAACGTAGCTGATGCAAGGCTACTCAGGCTTGACTGTACAAGCATCTCACAGCTAGTACTGTATAGCTCTGCAGCACTTCATTATAACTTCATATACACTCACTGACGTGACATCATGATGGCCAGTAATGCATGGTAATTACCAAAAGTCTGAATACTGTACATGCAGCAGCTGCCTATTTCATTTGAAATTTTTGTTGTGTAGTAAGTTTGCTTTAGATCTAGAGTTGAGTCTAGCAAGTTGCAGTAGCAGTGAGTAGCTCGAGACTTTCCTTTTAGTTTTGCTATGGCTATAGTATAGTTCTAGCTGCTAATTTGGGTCTCACTCAAGCTGCAGCTGCAAATATTTTCAGAGGGCTAGTTGCTATATATAGCTACAGCCAACTGACTCAAGACTTGGTAAGTCATACAACCAGTGGCATTTAGCTATATACGTACATGTACATGTACATGTACAAAGTTATGCTAAGCAGCCAATTCTGTTATTTGTGAGCCTATAATTATGTGCTAGTTAGCAAGGTCATAATTTTGGTTAGTCAGTTTAGCATTATAGCTATAGCTCTACTTAAGATTTTAAGTGTGTGGGAATGTGTTACAGACGTGGGATATGTTCGGGGGGTGGGACTTGGCTTGTGTACATTATGCTTTTTTCTTTTCCTATACTCCTATTCTCAAAGACATTCCCTAGCTATATTTATGCTTTTGCAAAGTACCTATTAGCTATGCTCAAAACTGAGACGCCCTTGGTTAAACACTAGCTATACATACTAGCTAGCTCACTAGCTATAGTGTTCATGCATGTGTTTTAGTTCTACACATGACTGAGTGAGCCATGATTAGAAGTAATAATTCAAAGTTCAAGAAACTGTCAGATTGGTGTATTGTGTATAGACCCGTTGCAGTTACGTCACATTTTCCGTGGAATTCCCGTATACTATATCCGGAAGCCGCCATTTTGGTGTATACCGAAATACATTGGCTTTATATGCAGTATCGAGCAAAACGTGTCCTGTGTCACTGGTAAGCGTTTATATAGCTTTAATAGCCTACGTAGCTATCACATTTCGACCGATTCAACACATACTAGAAGCATTGTTGGTGCATGATTGTGTTTACTGAGATCGCCATACAAGCTGCTATCTCCAAAAACGCTAAATAGCCGCAATGTTGGTGCTCATTTCCGTATTCTCGAATTGATGACGTCAGCTGCAACGGGTCTATATGGGTAGAGGATGTTTGTGCTGCATTGGTGGATTGACGCACATCAGTAATTAACCACTCATAACTTCTGCCCCCCATTATGCTCGAACTTATGCCAGCATAATACGTACACAAGCCTAGGTGGGACTAGTCTCGACTAGTGACCTCTGAACCTTGAACTGAATGTGAAGGGCAGGCCTATAGCACAGTAGCTGTAACGGATGCAATCAGTGTGCAGCAGCAGTGCTGAAGCGGACACAATCGGGGAGCAGCAGCTGAAGTGGACGCAATCAAACTGAAGCATACGCAATCGGGGAGCAGCAGCTGAAGCGGACACAATCAGGGAGCAGCAGACACGATCGGGAATAGCAGCTGAAGTGGATGCGATCAGGCCCAGGGAGCAGCTATATACCTGGCGACGGACTGCAAATGGGCAAATTAGTAGATGAGCGAGTGAAGCGAGCGAAGCTACTTGTATATATATTACTGTATCATGTTGTCATGCGTGCATGCAACAATGTAGTTGAGTTCTTGTACATGTAAGATACATATCTTATAAGAAAAAAACATCTGCAAGATCGTTTATTCTTACAAGAAAATTCAAATCTTACAAGAATATATTTCTTATAAGAGATTTGAGACGGTTACATAAGATTCTTGTAACTCAGATTCTTATAAGATTCTTACAACTGTCTTATAAGAATCTTATGTAACCGTCCCAAATCTCCTGTAAGAAACTGTAGTGAAGCAATGGGAAGTTCTTATAAGATTTTGCCATATCTTGTAAGATTCTTATAAGATATTTGCATAAGGGTTGCCAGACCCCGCCCAGCTTTTGTCACTTGCAGTACGGAAAACCAGGTGATGAAAAGCTGTACAGGCCTGGGGCGAGGTTATATATTCACCATGTACAGTGTAGCTGTATTAGTGGTCTATGTGAGTGGTGTGTTACTAGCCTCGTTCCCAGGCGATCGGTAGGTAATTGGGCGCCTGGGGTGCTACAAGCTGACCAGGGTGGTAGGACAAGATCATGTGTGGCATGTATTCTAATGTATCGTGCCACAGTATATAGTGCACACTGCTATACAAGAAATATGCACAACTTGCAGAATAGTAACAGCTCTAATGCTGACGTTTGCCAGCTGGGGCACAATGTGGCGCAAATGCTCATATTGATTTCCTAGCCTGCTGCTAAACACTTGAGTGCAGTAGACAAATCTGTACATAGTGGCGTAATTCACTTGTAGTCTTTCATGGACGATATATAACTCGTCAGGATGCAATGAAAGCACAAAGCAGCTGCCTTCTCCCACGGAGGAAGAAGTACAATATATGACTTTATATAAAATGACAGCACGTGATCCTATCCTACCCTCCTTGCTAGATGACACTGAAAACAAAGTTAGGTCAAGAGGTATGATTACTTGAAGGTCACATGACTATTAAGTGGCTCTTCATAGGTCATGTTAACACAGTGCATTCACTGCACATGATCCTAGGGGAACAAAACAAGCTAGCGACGAACTGTTACGTTGTTTCAACATCAGCTGTGAAGCTGATGCAAGTACCACACCTTAGTCTGAGGTGAGGAGGTGTGGCACATGATGGTGTGTACTTCAAACACCACGAGATGTGCCTCGAGCTATTGTCAAGTACACTTACCTCTGCTGCACTTCTTTGTTCACCCTGGAGGAGGAACAAGTGAGAGGGAGCAGGTGAAGCAGTCGAGTGAATGACTACTCTTCCCTCAGGTTGGTACTATAATTATAATACCTCATCAACACCCTCCCCTCTACATTATAACCAGACTCTCCTTTCCTGGAGAGGGTCAGGGAACAAGACTAGAATGGCCACAGCTCATCCCAACCAGCAGGCATGAGACTGCCACTCAAAGTCACCACAAGGTACAAGACTAGCTACACATGTACACATGGCGTACCTTTCTCTCTTTTGTTTTCTCTTCTCTTAGCATCTGAAGCAGTGGAGAGAGAACATGGAGAGGAAGAAGAGAAATATAAATATCAATATCTGTCCAACTATACCTCCTAATTATCGAGGGGCAACCACACTCCTGGTAGCCATGGTTAAACGGTAGCACAAGCTAAGTGTGACAGTTCGTTCAAATTATCACACATCACGTGAGTACCATGATAGCTGGAAGATCAAAAATTATTTATAGAGTGCCGAATAAAACCATTTATAGCCGCGTTGCAACCCCGGTTGCGACTCGCCGTAGCGCAAGCTGCAATTCGTTCCACAGCCACGTGGCAACCACGCTCAGCCGATCGGGAGCACCGGCGACCAAAAGGAAGACAAGACATTATTACAGCACACACAACTTAGCCAGCACGGTGAGTTTCGGCATGTAAGCGTCAGTGAACGACAGCGATCACACCTGTGTGGTCAGAATCTTTGTGGGGCCTTCGTAAGAGCTGTACTGGCGACGAACTTCGAAGAGAGCGATCGAGCGATGGCGGCCGACGGCACTACAAAAGCGCTTGTATCTCCACCACCAAGGTAAGTTTCAGCACCAAAATTGTATGGTGAGGACAGTGCATGATAGCGATCACGACGGTGTAGTCAGAATCTTTGTGCGCCATTCCTAAGTAGTCAAACGTTAATTATTTAGGTTACATTATTTATTTACGCGGCACAATTTTTCCCCTACCAGGAGTGTAATATAAGCTCTTACATGTACGCCCACTATATGGTATGGGGTCATATGTGCCAAATGCTACCATTGCATGCACATACATGTTAGATCACATAATTGTGAAGTGGTATAGTCCTGAGTGGTCTGTGTGAACAAAGATCTAAAGTATTTGGTAGCCATCGTCCCTGTCCGTAATCATGATGTCGTCATACAGAAAAAACTTGCTGTTATGGCAATGGCTACAAAGGTGAACACCCACTACTTTGACATGAAGTCGGTTGCAGTTCCTGTTGGTTGTCAGTGAATTGGTGTCACCACCAATAGTTAGCTAAAGGTACTGTGGAATTGGCTGTAATTAATTACACATCGGAGGGTACGTAGCAGCTAGCTTCAAACAACTAATTCAATTTTGCAATATCCCATCAACACCCTCCCCTCTACATTAACCATGCGCAAACTCTCCTTTCCTGGAGAGGGTCAGGGAACAAGACTAGAATATACGGCCAGAGCTAGCTCATCCCAACCAGCAGGCATGAGACTGCCACTCAATGTCACCACAAGGTACGAGACTAGCTATACATGTACATGGCGTACCGGCGGTCTCCGTCCTGTCATAGTAATTGGCATGTAAATGAAAATTGCAATGCTACTTGAAATATAGATATGGGAACTTAATTATTACAAACACAAGCTGTAATTGCCAGTGTAATATAATATTATAGCCACCGCAGTGTACATGTGCTGACCCTAGTCTCGTGCCCAGCTAGACTTCCGTGCATATTGAGGGTCTGGGAACGAGACTATGCTGACCCAAGAGTAAGATGCCCCTAGTTTTATATGCTCCCAGAACATGCACCCTTGCATGCATGCACTACGTACTCAGCAAGAGTCACGGTATGCAATAAGGCCTGCTGTGCACACCACAACCATCATAAAAGGGGGGCAATAATTAGAATAGTACATGCACTGTAATTATATATATAGGAGCCATTTTGTTTGCCATACATCGAGGGGCAACCGCACTCCTGGTAGCCGTTGCAACTCCGCGATTGCATTGCCGTAGCGCAAGCTAATTATTGCAATTCGTTCCAATTAATGCACATGCCACGTGGCAACCGCGCTCAATCGAACGCTAGCAATGGGAAGACACCAGCACTTACAACCTTGCCAGCACGGTGAGTTTTGGTATGTAAGCGTCAGTGAACAACAGCGATTACGGTTGTGTGGTCAGAATCTTTGTGGGCCCTTCGTATGACTGCAGTACTCCATGGCAACGAACGTCGAAGAGAACGATCGAGCAATGGCGGCTGACGGCACGACAAAAGCGCTTGTATCTTCGCTACCAAGGTGAGTTTCAGCACAATTATTTTGATTTTGTGACACTGCATCATAGCGATCACGACGGTATATATAGTTAGAATCTTGTAAGCCATATTCGAAGTAGTCAAACGTTTATAGTTATTTATTTACATTACACGGCACAATTTTTCCCCTACCAGGAGTATAATGTACCAGTTGCCTCACACCAAGAAGGCTGTAAATGGGTAATACCGTATGAGTACATGTAGTTCTTATTGGTGCACCCACTTTTTGTGTGCATGGTACGTGCATGTATGCCTACAAGAAATAGGTCAAATCCTTGAATCTTGTTGGCAAACACTCCTCAACAAACAACTGAAGAGCACTTCATATAGCTCACCCAATTAATTAGTCCCACCGAGTGATACAACACAGCAATGGGCACTATATGGGCTATAGACACTCTATCAGGTATGGACACAATGCCCATACATGCACAGCCCCAAATATTGTAATCAAATATTGTAATCAAATATGTTGCCGTCATACAGTAGCCGCCCATGTATCAGTGCCACAAGCTGACCTGCAGTCAGTGTAATAGTCACTGCACTCAAATAATTAAGCACCACAATCAGCAGTATTCATAACACACCTACTGATACATGGACCTGCCATTTCAAGGTGACCTGTCATGACCACTAGGTGAAATGACACTAAACTGGGACAGAAGACCCACAGGCTCTAGCTGGCCAACTTAGCATGCACGTGTGTACCCAGTAGTATAGCCACTTTCAAGTTGTGGTGGCTCTTGAATTGTAGCCGTACCACAGCCTTTGAGTATAGTACAATGATACAACAGAGATGGTACTATATGCACACTTGCCCACCTTCCTCCTCTCTCCCTCTGACAGCTGCTGCCACTGTGTGCACAGGGAGACAGAGGAGAACATGAAACAACAATGAGATGTATCACCATATCCGTACCAACCGGGAGCCGGGTACTGTGTACAAGTAAATACTTGGGGAAGCTTCAGTACCGCAGTGTACGTATCAAGCGCCCACCCCCCTCTTCACGCGAAAGTTACTGCACAGGGTCCAAAAGCAGTGTAGTAAGGGCCCACCCATCACAAAAGTTTTGAGCAACATTTCTTAACCTCTGGGCGAGGTTGTGCATTCAAAAAGGCCGATGTACAGTCAACTACCGCGAGCTTAAAGACGCATGATCAATTTCTATGCGTGAAAATGGACTTAGATATTCATAGCCGGTCACTGATATTCACAGCTTACCCCAGCCCTTGTTGCTTATACAGTGCTGAATGGGTGGGCGCATTGGCGCAACCTGCTCTATTTTGAAGGTTGTCCTCACACCCAGTCACTAATGTCTACAAGTTGTATGTGTACTTCCAATACAATTCTGTATACAAGTAGCTTCGCTCGCTCAGCTACATCCCCCTTGTTCGCCTACATGACTATTCCGGCGCCGAACAGCTCTCTGTGCAGAGTTGCTGCTCCACACGATTGCGTCCGCTTCGGCTACTGCTCCCCGATTGCATCGATCCGCTTCAAAGTGCTGTTCCCCGTATCTGTCCGCTTCAGCTGCTGCTCACCGCTTGCGTCCGCTACAGCTGCTCTCAGTCCCTGATTTCAACAGCTCCCCGATTGCGTCCGCTTTGGCTGCTCCTCCCCGATTGCGTCTGATTGAACTGCTGCTCCTCGATTGCGTCCGCTTCAACTGCAGCTCCCCGATTGCGTCCCTTTGAAGATTCCAGCCCATGCCCGAACATTCTTCGTAGAGTTCAAGGTTCAGTAAATAATTGAAGTACTAAGGTCGCGCGTCACCAACTTCCGTCACTCACACACACACACACACACACACACACGCACACGCACACACACACACACACACACACACACACACACACACGCACACACACACATTAAAATCTTATCTGCACTATATCAACTTTACACTACTCACATACCCTCTTGATCTGCTCTTGTGATTGTGCATACATGGAGGCATTCTGGGGTGGTAGGGAGAGGGCAGTGACAACATGAAGGACACACCACCTCCCACACATGTAGAGTGTGCCCCACCCCCATGCAGTATAGATCATGTCACACCAGGCTAACCACACCCCCTCCCCTCCTTCCCAACTATCCACTTCACTCCAGCACCTGTACTACCTGTACCTCTCTACCAACACTACAGGAGGCAAAATGACTAAGACTAAACTTCAGGTACCCAACTAAGTGCTACAATACACACACACCCCAAACCTACAAAACGTCAACTGAAAGCCATTTGTGCTGAAAGGCAACTGTTGCAACCTCTATCTTAACCTCGCTCCAGACCATTCTTCCCTTCAGTTCTCCATCACTTGCAGTATGTGGCCGTACTACAAGTGATCCAGACCTGGAGGCCTGGGAATGAGGCTACTCAATCTCCCAAACACACAAACTCCTAACAATGAAATGATAAGGTCAGTTAGTGCACATGTAGTAATGTCAGCATACCTTCTGTATATCCTCAGGAAGGGAGGCACCCTGGGACAACAGAGAAGAACAGAAGTGAAACATACACACAACTATGTATTAATTGCAACCACAACTATTCTGTATTACAACACTCCCATGCTGTCACCAGTGTTATCAGTGACAGGATATATCTACCATCAACTGTGTCTTCCGTCTGACCTACTTTGCTGAACCCCTCCAGGGAAGAGGCATACTGTGGTAATCATTGAGGAGAGGGAGGAAGGTAGAGACAGACATAAATCACATGTACATGTACACAACAACAAACACAGTCAGCAGAGGAGGTGGTGATGATCAGAGACACACAGTCTGGCTGACTCATCATTGAAATATCAAATTCTAGACACACACACAAATTACAGACTGTTCCAACTTCCCACCCCCAGTTTCGGAACACTTGCAGTATGTAATAACAGATACTGCAAGTGATTGGAGGTGAGAATGGCCTGGGAATAAGCCCACACAAATGATACATGAAACAACCCAAATATCATAGCCTGTACCACTGAGTTGTCCCTGAAACCCAAACGACCGGTACAACTGCCTTCTCGGGAGTACATGAGCTATCGCAAAACACCACACACTCAGGTAAGGAAGACACTTAAGTCACATGTAGCTAGACTTTAGCCTTGTTCCCAGGCCTCTGCCCAGGTTCTCGTCACTTGCAGTTCCGAAAAGTGGGGAGGGCATGCATGGTGCATCTCCTCACATGAGTATGACGTAATCGACAAATGGCAACATTTTCAGACTGAGAGAGCGCCATTTTGTGCATTAGTCAACCATCTATATGTTCAACGCTTGGTGTGCATGACCCTTGCTAGTTAGATACATGATGTAGTATGTTACCTGATATCTTCACCCTTCTTGCTGTCTGAGCTCAGTGCGCCCACGTACCAATCTTTAGACCCTCAAGTGAGGACGAGTACCTGCCCGCTTTACTGTACTGCAAGCGACAAAAAGTTGGGAGGGGGCTCGGAACAAGGCAAGCTAGACTTATACTGTGCTGACTTATACTGGGTTTCAGGGATATACTTGAGACTAGGACACAGCTGAATTACTGTTAAGACAATACATGTAGCAATGTCACTGCTCACAATCAAAAATGGACTGGCTATTGCTACCGGTATGTCAAATATCAGACAAATGAAATAGAGAGATAGATCTAGTCAACAATGATTTTAATTACCCTGCAGATAATTGGGGCGAGCCTGAGCAAGCCCCACACAGTCGTAATCCCTCTGTCTGTCAGATGTCTCTTTAGCGTATTACCGTATATCAGGAGCCCATAACGAGAAGGAGCGTCCAACTATGATAATAGTGCTTGTGCTTGACCATATACGGCAGGTGGAGAATCCATACTGTGCTCACACTAAGAGGGTTATAATTTTAGTCACAAAGCAGCACACAGGGCGACAGTTACCAAATTGCCGGACGCAATCCCCCTTTTTGCCTTGACCCGTGAACCAACAACCAACCATGACGTCATAATGATGTGCACGTAGTATACGGAGGTATACGGTCCAAGTAATAAGATATACGGAAGTGCACGAGTAATGGACACGTGCAATGAAGGTTGACGAGTGCGTTGACGATCCGAGGCCGTGGACGAAGCACCTCCTCCTACTAAGAAGCTCTGCAGTTGTGGGCAGATCTCTCATCACTGAGCGTATATCACGTCAGAAAACACCTGGCACTTGAAGGTACAGGCAGTGAGTGGGCTGCGGGCGCCCACGTCCACCGTGAGAGGACGCCTGTGGTGCAGCATCCGTGCGAAGAGCTGAAATGGAGGTGGCGAGAGGGCCTAGGGGGGGATAGGGAGGCGGTTTTGACCGCATAAAAGGCTATAGAATCCCTGCAAGTACCAAATTGCCACTCCGAGTACTTTTTTGCCTGAGGGGAGAAACAATTCCCAACCAACTAAAGTGGCATTGGGTCTGGCAATTTGGTAACTGTGGCCCTTGAACCAGCACGTGGCTATGCAACACCTACATAGACTAGTACATGAAGCCCCCACCAGCTCTTGTGGCATAATGATGTTCCAAATAAGGGTGCGGTTAGATTGCTGCGGTTTGAAGGAACATGTTCTCTGCCTACAATGCTACGTTGGACGCTCTTTCTCTTTATGGGATCCAAGTGGAAAACCGTATCGTTGCACCGTGCGTGTGCTGGAATGGACCGGACATCAAAAAGGATTGCACAATAGAGGCCTCAACATAATCTAGCTGTAATACGTACTACGAACTTAAAACTGTAGACTGCCATGAACGAGAAAGGGCTCAATGTAGTCTACGTACTATAAAGTGAGCAGAGGATGAGCTGAACTGCACGAGCTTGAAACTGCAGACAGTCATGACCAGAGGCTCAAGACACACGTGGTACAGCGCTGCAACCTTGCTATGGACAGAAGCTGATTTTCCATACTGCTCATGGATTATTCCACCCGTTCAGATTACTCTCTACTTACAAGGGGGTGACTATATAGGGTTGGGACAAATGTTCGAACATTCGGTAGCTTCGTTCGATAGATAGACTGCCCTTCGAAGGTAAAATTACATTCGAAGCAATTTACCCAACCCCCTTACCACACCCACTATATGACTGCGCATGTGTATTACTTATCTTTGTTGGCCTCGTGTTACGTGATCGTTGGCAGTCTAGCTAGCATACAGCTACTTTTTGTAGTCTATAGCTACTTTTGTAGTCTTAGGGGTGACCAGGTGGCAAACCAGGCGAGTAAAGTACTAGCGACGTGCGGAACCGTTACGAGAAATCTAAAAGATTGAAGTGCATGCTACGCTCGAATGAGCTAGCGTACCACGGGGCTTGTGACGGCGGCGTGAAAGCTATGTATTGCAGCAAAAGTCGCTCAAAGGAAATCACTGACAGAATTGAGACTGTTGCATACCATCGCGTGCGTGGCACGAGCTGGTTTCATTGGGCGTCTTTATTCACTGGACTGGAGTGGACTGGACTGGACTGGAGTGGACTGGACTCACCCAAAAATCTGTAAAATGCCTTTTTCAGTGTAGGACAGAAGTTAAGCATACTTATTCAGTCACTAAAGTTGCTTGCACAGCCTGCTTTCGCGTCTTTGCTCGAGTCAGTAGAGGTCAAAGGTCACGTGCATATTTAATGAGCTTCAGCAATGAGCTGCAGTCTAGTCGTGGATGATAGAGGGATATTTATTTCTGTTTTCTATGCTTCAGCAAAAGGCTGGAGTTCGATTTCTGCAGTAAACAAATGCTCTTCTAATCTTTTCATTGAAGCTTATTAAACAAGTAATAAAAAACATTTGAAAATGTAGCAGGATGTAGGGATACCAGAACGGCAAAAAGTAAGGAAACAAGAGGGATGATCGAACATAACAGTGAAGTATACAACCACCCCTACAGAGATCTTTTTCCATAATACATGTACAATGAAAAAAGATATGTAGGGGTGATTGTATACTTCACTGTTATGTTCGATCATCCCTCTTGTTTCCTTACTTTTTGCCGTTCTGGTATCCCTACATCCTGCTACATTTTCAAATGTTTTTTATTACTTGTTTATGTAATTTTTTTGGCAGCAGGTGCATGTTTGAGCTGAAGTTTGCTGCAGAAGTCAGTGACCTCACAAGCACCTGGGCAGTAGGTGTCCTTGCCTTGGTCTATGACTCAGGTATTACACTTCCAGCATTGGCTGAAGAATCAGGCCCGGGCATCTCAAGTCAACTGTAACAAAGCCACTGAGTTCTCCCTGTCTGAAGACCATGGCATAGGCAGTTTATAGTAGGGACATTCATATGGTGTTGAGAGTTGAGATAGGCATTCACCCTGCTCACAGAATACAGTGTAGGTAGCAGTATAGCTAAATCATGCGTGCAGGGACTAACCTCAGCCTCGTTTGTTTGACAACACAACGGTCAACGCATCTTCCCCACTGTTTCTAATTCAGCGATCTTGAGTAATAATTACGTACGTTGCTAAGTGATCGTTTAGGTGCGCATGCGTACAAACGTGAAAATGGCGTGACAAACGAAGCCATAGTTATTGAGTGGGCAGCTGCAGCCGCCTGGTGAAGACTTGGAGGTAGCGAAAAAGCGATGGGACGTTGCACTGCTCAGTTGAAAATGCTGCTGTTTCGTGCGAAAACCATCGTGACAGATTGAGGCAACGTTGAGCTAAGTTGTCTGAAGAAAGAAGAAAGAAAGAAAGAAAGAAAAACAATTTGCCCGTTTTGCGAGTGCCTGGTGTGGTACTTTCGCTACGGGTTTTCGCGACGAGAGGAGTCTTGTTGGTCATGAAAACACTCGAAGATGAACGGTATGTGGTTATAAAGGCTTATAAGTGTACCGTTTCTGAGATTTGGAGAGATTTTTTTGTATTAGCGTATATTGCGTGTACGTCGTATCCCTACATATAGACTCTACCGAGTCTATGATATGTACGTGACCTTTGACCTCTACCGACTCGAAGAAAGACACGAAAGCAGGCTATGCAAGCAACTTTAGTGAATGAATAAGTATGCTTAGCTTCTGTCCTACACTGAAACAGGCATTTTATGGATTTTTGGGTGAGTCCAGTCCACTCCAGTCCAGTCCAGTCCAGTCCAGTCCAGTCCAGTCCACCAGTCCAGTGAATAAAGACGCCCGGTTTCATTCCTTGAACCTGGGTACAAGTTGCCATTTCAGCTCATCAAAGGTATCCTTCGCCACAAGCATGATCTTGCCAGAGAGAAACTCAACTTGCCAGAGTACAGAAGCTACAATTGTGATAATTGTGTAAACACTGTCCTGAGGAGGGCTTCGAAGGCTTTAAGGTTCGAAGGTGACATTCTAGGGGTGACAGCTGCGACCAGGTGTGGGGTGGAGTCACTACGCATTCTTCCGTATGTTATAGGGTCAAGGGTGAAATGCACGGCGTACGGTCAAACGGTCAACGGGAAAATACAGCGTGGTCAAATGGTCAAGGGTCTTTTGGCATGCGGTAAAGTGGTCAAGCAGCCAAAATGAGTCAAATGACTGTGCAGTCGCAGCTGTGACTACGGCATCTATGGGACCCTTGACCTACAACATTGCCACTAAATGACTTTATTAGTCAAGCCCCACAATGTCCTGCAAAATATCTCCTAGTTAGCACAGCACTTTCCTGTTCTCACTCTCACAGCTGCGATAGAGTACCAGTTTTTCAACCTCAGCGGCCCATGGCCCAACCTCTGAAGTAGTTGCCCAGCTAGCCAGGGAGTAACTTACATGCGGCGGCTATAATACACCACTATTAAATTACACCAACAATAATCACTGCTTTAATGCTATACAGTTCTTACCCATGAGAACTCGGGCGTTGCACCATAGATAATAGAGCGTATGGTTGCACTAGACTTATAAGATACGCCTTCGCTTTCATCAGGGCGTTTCCCCTTGCTGAACGCCATCTTGAACTTATGTACACGGCTTTTCCAAACCCTTGCATGCCTTGCAACAGCCACAGCTGGTTGCGTGGTCGAAACTTCATCTGTGTGAAACCCTAGTAGATCTAACTTAATTAAAGGCCAAAGTTCAGTGCAGTTGTATATATCCCTGCCTGTGCTCCATATATGGAATGGTCGCTTTGAACATTTTAGTGTAGTGTTGCAAGGATTCCTGTACCACTAGCACTTGTAGCCTCGTACCCAGGGCCCACGAGGCTATAGCACGGCAGCGGATTAGTCTCGTTCCCAGACCCAAACAGCCCCAGCGAAGATCGGGGTTGTTTGGGTCTGGGAACGAGACTAGCCGCGGATAGTGTCCGCGCCGCCCCGGCGCACACTTTAGATCTGATCATGGACTCGGAGCGGGTTGGCGTGGTTGCTCTACTTTTATGCGCCATCTCCGGGGCTGTCTCAAGACCGTCCGACTGGCTGGTCTGCAATGTAACTACTGAGGTCAGATCTGCTTGAAACTATAATAATTATGACTAGCTAGAGAAAAATGCACGAAGATGTGGGGCGAGGCAGAGCGAATGATGTCCGACCCCCCCCCCCCCCCCCCCCCCCTGGACAAATGACTGCGCCAGACTAGGTTTTGTACCCCCTGGACAACCGGTCATCTGTGGGGGAGGGCCGGACAGCAAAAATGGAAATTATAGCCCAATGCATATTCAGAACAAACATGGAGCGTTTGCATGGCCATGACTCTGCCACAAACCTACATGTGCGTGACACTGTGCAAAAGTACACTCATCACTATGCAGAACAGAACACTGGAACTGTGAGCTGGATAGAATAGAAGGCATGTGCATGTTGCGTACAGGTCTAGAACACCACGATTGTGCTGTTCAGGACATGGAAGGACTGGGGCCATGCCTGGCGCCTGGGTCCAGAATTGGCCCAGCAACGTTCTGAATTATATAAGAGTATTTATGGTACATCATATCATAGAGCGGCTGCGTTTGACATCACTGGCCGTAAAACAACCGAAACGCCCTCTGTTATACTCCGTTTCTCTCATAAGACTGCATGGCAAGAAGCAGCAATTTCTACAGTGATCTTAGAAACGCAAGCAGCTCGGAACTTACGAAGTACCACTGTGTCAACTGTCGCTGTAGCGCAGTTACCATGCCGATTAGATCGAGCAGCTACGTGACCTCGAGTACAAGTGAGTTAGTAGTTTCCGTCCAGCTGCCATTGAACTCCATGTTCTTTTGCCATGCGGAAGTACTCAGTCACGTGGTTTTGTTACGTCAATGCAGCCACTCTATAGCTCACGGATGTTGATCGCATTACACCAATCCCATTCAGAGCTATAATATCTATGGTCATACGGCAATGTTGTGCTGTAATTATAATTAGAATGCATCAATAATGGCCGTCACGCTACTTCCAATTATGTCAGAAGGTTCCACTAGATCCAGTCAATCCTAGCAGATCACTTTATTGCTGCAGCATCACCATCTAGCCGTAAGCAGTCCTTTTTCTCTCCCCGTAGGTGACGGCAACAAAAGAAGGCGGGGTCTTAACCCTCACAAACGGACTCATCTCCAGAGTCTTTACCTTCTCCCCTGCTTTTGCCACCACCGACTTCCGTAGTGAAGTGAAGGACAAGTCAATCCTGCGGACAGTGTTCCCTGAAGCCTTTGTCACTCTGGACGGTACTCAGTATCCAGTTGGGGGGTTAGTACTGTCTGGACACCATGCCTATTTCAATCATTCCGAAACAGTGTTCAATGTGAGTACAAATGCGTTCAAGTATGCTAGTTATACTACAGGGACCCCAGTTGCACCGTACCACTGGGAACCTGGGCTCCGACACTCACCCAAGAGTGGCAGCTGGCCGCCAAAGGGCCTGACCCTCACCATTGAATTCCATGCTCCGGCTTCTGTGGCAAGACCTGAACACACCAATGTGACAGTCTACGTCAACTATGAGATGTATGTGGGTATTCCATTACTTGCAAAGTGGCTCACGATCAGTTACTCAGGAGAGACTCCTGTAAGAGTTGACAGTGTTGTCGTTGAGTATCTTGGCATCCAAAAGCCTTATGTTCCAGGAAGCTACGTCACTATTCCGACACCTTGGTATCACGATACTTCTGCTAGCACAACCTCCTGGCTCTATGTTGAGAGTAACGAGCCCCATGGGACATCGGTGTTATGGGGGACAGACCCGGCCGCTCCAGACAGCCCAGGAGCTGATGAACCAACACTGAATTGTACCTACTCCCTTGGGCCGGGAGTGATACTCGGGGATACATCACTGTGGGTACATGGTGGGACACGATTGAAACGTGATATGGGCCTGAGGACCTCCACTGGAGACTCAGAAAAATATGAGTTTGATACGTTTCATGTCCTCGAGTTGGTTACAGATTCCAGTGACCAGGAGAGAGTAGCTCTCAGCCGACATCGAATGACGCGTCTCCTTGCTCCTCAAACACAAGAGAACCCAATCTTCTTTCATGGTACAGATTGGAACGATCAGGGCTTTAAGACTGCAATCGATCAGATGGTAGAAGTAGGCTTTGAGATGTTCATCTGTAGTTTTGGGTCTGAGTTTGATCTTGAAGATATGAGTGACGAGAACCTAGACGCTTCTGCTGTGAACATCCGGTACGCTAATGACAAGGGGATTGAAGTTGGGGGGTAAGTTATTTGATTAAAACGTTTGCATATCAGTATAGACAGTCATTGTTGAATTCCTGCCGTCCATATCTTAACCAAGCCTACCTCCAGTTATCTCCCTTTAATGAACTTCTTTAGGGCCCAAATTTCTTTCTCTAGGTCATTTTCATTCTCTAGAACACTTAAACATACCCTAATTTCTGTGCTGCGCTCGAAACTGCTCACACAGGTAATTTCAGCTATACTAAGCGTATACATGACTTAACCATGCCCACCAATTAACAAACTTGCAATGAAGTCTCCCGAGAAATGGCAACCTGCCGTAGCTGAAAAACGGGCCATGTATGCTGGAAATGGAGGCCCTACAAAGCCAGACGGCTACTTTCTAACCCCTTTTATGCCAAAATCGATGGAAATGGCCCTCCCAGTGCCGACCAAGACCTTTCTACCGCAGAGCCCAGACACGGACGTGCTGTTTGCACCCTCCAGGTGCACCCACCCACCTCCCCCTGTCCCGCCCTTTCTGCTGTCTCAGAACCTATCTCCCAAGGACATTGCCGGCAGTCACATGAAAGTATTATGACAACATTTGGTGCTATGGGCCCCGAAGGGTTATTAAGGCTAGACGACTTTAATAGACCAACTAAATAAAACTATATCTTTCCTCTTTTCATGTGAGTGTGAACTAGCCTGATATGGCTGTAACACGCACCCTACATGTATGTTAATGCTGCACACCATGTGTTCTGTAGGACATGTAGAGGGATGCATGAGGTCAGTGTTCGTCTTTGCTGTCGCCACCGAGGAGGTACAGAGGTAGACTAGTCATGGTTCATCCATTGCTCTAGGCCTCTAGCCAATGATAAGGTAGTGGTGTCCGTCTTTGTCACCGTCATCCATCGAACAGCATCCAGGAAGTAGCCTCGTTCCCAGGCCTTCTCACCCCAGTGTTTGTCGCTTGCACAGTATTGACATCGTAATTTTGTCTTCTATTCTACTATCCTGACTCACAGTTCCAGTGTTCTGTTCTGCATAGTGATGTGTGTATATGCACGCACACTCTCATGCAGGTATGACCTCATTGACCTTGAGCGAGGACACGGACGTGCTAATGACGTGGGTGCTCAGTGGGACAACATCGATCCAAAGACTCGCAGTCGCACCACGAATGCCTGTTTTGCTTCAGGATGGTAGGACACTCCCCCTCATTAATTAGTTTACAATTTCTTCGCATTGTGATAAGGTCGCCTGTATTGGGGGTTTAATTGGCGAACGGAAGCGAGCCAACCTAGTTGTTCGAACGGAAAAATTATTCTGTTTATATAGATCATCGACGCTGCCACCTTTTGGCCTCGCGTGGGCCCCCGCGCTATGCGCAAACGTATGACCGGCTCTTTTACTTCCGGAGATTTCAGCAGCAGCGGTCCCGCGTGAGTGTTGGGACCCCGCGCTAGGGGCAAACGTACGGCCGGCTCCTTTACTTCCAGAGAGTTCGAAGGTCGAGTAATCGTCGCTCGAACTGCGGCTTACTTCCGCTCGCCCACAATGTTTCAAGTATTTAATCTCAGTTTAGTTAAGGAAAAAACCAAACTGGTTTATATCACCATGGTTGTATATGACTGCAAATGCCATTTCTGCTTGGTAAAGAGTTCGTAAGTGCAAGTACGTAGCTTCGCACACTCAGCTACTGCCCCCTCATTCACCCACGTAAGCAGTCCAGCTGCTGCTCCCTGATTTTGTCCACTTTGACAGCTGCTCCCCAATTACATCCGCCTCAGCTACTGCTCCCAGATTGCGTCCGCCTCAGCTACTGCCCCCCGATCACATTCGCCTGATTCGGCTGCTGCTGCCGATATGGCGGTTGCATCTGCTTCGATCTGCTGCTGCTCCCTGATCGCGTCATTCATCTCCAGTTCTGTAGTGAATGCATCACTAGTCTAGTCCTGCCTCCCTAACATCCACTCCTGTTACGCATAGACACACACACACACACACTCAAGATTTTAATGGTGTGTCCATGTGTCTGTGTGTCTGTGTGTTGGAAGTGGGGCGGGACCAGACTAATGACGTGCGCGTGACTGCATTGAGAAGAAGAATGTGACCGCTAATGGTTAAAATGACCCCTTTTTCTTGTACATGCACATTCCTCCACTTAAGGTACGACAAGCTGCGAGGGATAATACTTGAGTTCATCCACCGTACAGGACTGTCCATGCTTGAAACAGACGGCCCATATGGAGGGTCACCGTGTGCCTCAGAGACTCACACTCACCACACAGACAACCTGGACTCCATCTTCTGGCAGACAAAACTCCAGGGAAAACTGTACTCTGACCTCCGAGAACTGAACGTGTTTATCAACCAACCAGACAACTACTTCTACCAGGGAGGCAACAAGGCAGCGATGGGGTGTGTTGGTATTATGTCAATACCATGACAACTGCTTGTGAAATGGAAAACATTTATCACACTTCTTTTGAGTGATTCTTGCAAGCCCTATCCCCCAGTTATGCTTAGTCCAACTAGTTTTCTTGTGTGTTTCCCTGCAGCTATTCTGAGCCTCAGTACACCCTGGGTCGCTGGGAGGACCTGAGTATAAGTCGACAGGGCATGTTCGACGACACCTACCACTTTATCCCCACTCAGGGATGGATGATTGTCCCCTTCATGCAATACGAGCATAAAGGTGAGGAAAGTGTCAGGCAGGGAGGGGGAGAGGGAGGGAGAAAGAAGGAAGGAGAGAGGGGGAGGGAGGGAGGAAGGAAGGAAAGGAGAGAGACGGAGGGAGAGAAGAAGGAAGGAAAGGAGAGGGAGGGAGGGAGGGAGGGAGGGAGGGAGGGAGGGAGGGAGGAGAGAACGAAGGAAGGAAGGAGAGGGAGGGAGAGGAGAGGGAGTGAGGGAAGGAGAGAGGCAGGGAGAGGATGATGGAGGGAGGGAGGAGGGAGAGGGGGAGGGAGGGGGAGAGGGAGGGAGGGAGCGAGGGAAAGAGGGGGATGAGGGGTGAAAAGAGAGACTGAGGAGAGAGCCTAACCCATTGCAGTAACTGTAGATGTTCTTCCCCAGGTGGCTCCCCAGCTGAGTTTGAGCCACTCCGTGAGCACCTCCTGCAATACGAGTGGGCATTGGCACAGTACCTCGGGTATGGAGTGGCTGCCTGCTACAGGGGACCAAGGTATACATGTTTTATGTGGTTGCTGTTTGTGTGTTGTGTATGCTGTAGTTATCGTAAAAATAGTTTGTTGTACAGATACGTATAATACGTCAAAAATAGTTTGTTGTACAGTCTCTGTCGTATAATCATACGTACAATACGTCATATAATCATACGTATAATACGTCGTATAATCATACGTATAATACGTCTTCATGTGTGAACTAATTTATACATATGCATCCCCCCTCCTGCACACACACACACACACACACACACCTACCCAGGCTATACGACAGTGTTGAGACCATGGAGATGGTGAAGAAGTGGGTGGGGTTCTATAATACCTATCGTGACATTCTCATCAGTGACATTGTCCATGTGAGGAGGCCGGACATGCAGGGTAAGGGATCAGCCAAGCAACGGATAAAGCCAGCTGTGTATATGAAGCTTGCTCAGGCTCAACTGCATGTGTTTTGGTCCCTGTGGTACCAAGAACTGGGGGGTTGAACCTGGGTCCTGTGAACTCTGCTCAGATGCTCTTATCACAGAGCTACTGGAGCTCTGTCATTGGAGCAGCTGTACGATATCCATAGACGCAACTCATTTCTCATGCAGGATCTCTGGTTGGCCTGTAGTCAACCTTCATCAAGTCCTTGCTAGATCTCCGACATATTTAATACCACATTGCGAATGTGTAAGGGTTTACCAGCTAGCTTCTTGATGATCACTTCTCTGCACACAGGCTCACTTTCCCCCTCCTTTCTGACACATCTGCACACCCTCACATCTCCCCAGACTATGACTGCATCCTCCACGTGAACCCATACATTGAGCACAGGGGACTTGCCATGGTCTTCAACCCCACCCTCTCTCCCTCCGTCCACAACCTCTCTCTCCCTCTCTATTACACTGGCATAACTGAGAAGGCCCTGGTATTTCACGAGGGTGTGGGCGAGGGAACGGAGTACCCTCTGAACAGAGACTATACCATCACTGTCCCTTTCAGTATGACTCCACAGAGCATCACGTGGTACCTAATCAAATCCATAGACTAGGATCCTGCAGACTATAACTTATTGTCAGGTTTATGGTTTCAGCACATTATCATAACTGCTTATATTTGCACTCAATTGCCACATACTAGTACTAGTTGTAGTTAGTTCCCAAAACCCAAACCAAGCTTATTTCAACTGCTATTACAGGCAAAAGCATCTAACAACCAGTCAAAATGGGTTGGGCAAAATTAAGGTCACCCTTCTGGAGATTAACAACCTCTGCCGCATCCAGGCTGTCTCCTGTACATGTAGGCTGATCAAGAACATGCCACTCTATTCTGTTTTTCTGTGGAATCCTGTGCGTTTGAAATTCTTGATGAGATCAGTCGGAATGTCCTTCGTGGTGGCACATGGCCCACAGGAATCACTAGTCACTGTGATGCCGTAGCCGCGGACCATATGCCAAGTACCCAGCTGCTTTGACATCAACGAAACTACAACTAGAGTTTGTATATAGAAACGTTTGATATACGTGACATACCAGGTATAAGTGGTAGGTCTTTCACCTTGTACCATGTTAATTCGCTCCGCATAATACATCATGATCACCTACTAGCTGTCTGTGGATTCACTGAGCGAGTGTTCTCCATCTTGCAAAACCCCTTTACCATGCAGTCATTGCATAATAGAGAATTATGTTTCTGTATCTAGTACAATGGGTGGGTGGGGGGGGGGGGGGGGGAGCCTAATTTGTCCAAGGCCTAGCTGGAGTTTTCTTTCTGCACTAATAACATAAACTGCTTTTCTAATCTTCCACGGCCACGTGACCAGGTTAGGGGCCTACTAGCTGAATACGTATGTTTCAATTAGATATATGAAGTGGATATATTGATCCGGCAGGAAGTACGGTGATGGGTTAGGGCCTAGTCTAACAAGCTAGCCCTTCAGCGCGCGATCGCTTTCAGTATGCGCGTGCGGTCACGTGAGTCGATCCGTGCTGGGGAAAATTCGAGGGGCTAGCCCGCTAGACTAGGTTAGGGCCTAGGGCTGGCGCCGGTTCTAGATGTGCGTGGCGTTTCCATTACCTATACCTAAAGTCAAGAGTTCCTAACAATAAGAGTGTGCAACTGCCATATGGGTTCCACTACCATGGCAGGCAATCAGTGTGGTCTACATGTACATGTACATAGGCTTTGTAAACTCTGAGTTTCACACATAGGAGTGTGCAGCTGCTACTACTTCACCACTGATTGATTCAGTCCAGTATAGTAGTCTAGACTAGACACCGTCCGTATTCTATAGCAGTCTCGTGATCTGGGAACGAGACTAGCACCCGGTACGGTATGGGGATATCATCTTCCTGTTTGGGGGTGTGGCCGGAAGCGAGGAGTCTGGACGTCCGGACATGATCGATCATATCATGGACTCGGAGCGGGTTGGCGTGGTTGCTCTACTTTTATGCGCCATCTCTGGGGCTGTCTCACTACCGCCCGACTGGCTGGTCTACAATATAACTACTGAGGTCAGGTCTGCTTGCTTAAAACTTATGACTAGAAAAATATTATGCATGACGCGAGGCAGAGCGAATGTAGTCTCGGAACCAGACCCTTCGCGCGGGGGAGGAGGAAAGGGACTGGGCACATGGGGCACCATCTTACATTCGAGTTGTCCCCAGGTCAGAATGTTGACCTAACGAATCAGAAGCGTTGATTGCGAAGACGTCAGGGAAATGAATTTTCTCCAGACTTTCAGTGTCTCCAGCGACTAGACACGGCAAATCGCTGCGCCGTACCACGTTACCCGCGAGTGTCTGACAAAAGTCGAGGCGAGCAACGAGCAGGTTGACTGTGTTCGTACGCGTGGTATCGCAGTTGATCGCTAATTACCACGCATAATTACATTCCGTGAGGACAACTCGAATGTAGGCACGTGCCCAGACCCTTTCCTCCTCCCCGCGCGAAGGGTCTGGTTCCGAGACTAGAGCAAATGCATACGCAGAACATGTTAACATGGAGCATTTGCATGCACATGACTGTGCCACATGCAAACCTGTGCGTGACACCGTGCAAAAGTACACACATCACTATATATGCAGAACAAAACACTGCATGGAACTGTGAGTCAGGATAGTTGAAGTAGTATAGAAGGTACGTGCATGTTGCGTACAGGTCTAGCACACCACGATTTTGCATGTTGTTCAGGACGTGGAAGACTGGGTGGCCATGCCCGGCACCTGGGTCCAGAATTGACTTATGATGTAAGAAACGTTCCGAATTAAGAGTATTTACGGTACGTCATATGGCAACGTTGTGCTGTAATTAGAATGCATCCATAGGCTAAAGACCTCCAGTGCAAAATAATTACCCCGTGCGCGCATGTGCGAAGCGAGGTTAAGCAATTGGTATTGTCCATCTGTCAGTTTGTCAGTCAGTCGTCTGTCTGTCACCTGGAAAAAATTGAAATCTCGCAATGTACATTGTTAGACAATTGCTAAACCCAACAAAAAGATTGCAATAGAAAATTAAAAAGCGTTTGTGTGCCTGATAGCTACCATACCGCTTGAATTCATTGCATACTCCAGCTCTTTCTTATTAAACGTCGGCCATTTTTATGGTCTGCAACTCAAAATTTAATAGGAAGTGCACTTCAATTTGAAATATAGCTTTCTTCCACTCCGATAATGGCAGACTGGTTCTGGAAGAAAACTGCAGCGGGAGTACCTGGGACGAGAGTTGAACCCTCGGTTGAACCTGCCCCTAACACGGTGAATATGTGCCGGTAGCTAGCTAGCTAGCTATTCATTGGCTAGAGCGATGGGCGAACGAACCATGAACAGTCAGTGACCTCGCTAGCTATATAGCTACCTCCTCGGTGGCAGCAGCAAAGACGGAGACCCGCTCGTTGACCTAGCTACCATACCCATTCGCTGACCTCAGATCTGTACATGCTGCCCTGACTCACACTTCTTGTATTCTACACATACTTGATTAGCTATGTGTGTAGTAGCCTCATTCCCAGTAGCCTCGTTCGCCATCTTAGGCCTGGGAACGAGACTATGTGTGTAGGTACGTACTTTTGGTGTCATTCTGTGGCCTGACATTGTGCTGTGGTCATGCAGTCACATTCTGATGACAACTGTTCCATGTCCTGCACTTGTACATACTCACTCAGTCTCGTGCATAGTCTGGTTCCCAGACCCACTCGGGTGGGTCTGGTAACCAGACTAGCTCGTGCATAGCGCATTCTAATTACGTAGTTTCATTTGCACATGGGATAAGCAGGACCGGCGCCATAGGGGCCCTCTTAAAAAAAAAGGCAATACCTTCAAGCCTAGATACGTATGTACCTCGATTCTCATGGTCAGCACTCAACTGTTGCTACGAGAGCGCTTCCTGAGCGCTAAAAAAATGTGAAAAATTGCGGAGACGCCTCAGTCTGCGGGGACGCAAAGCGCCTCCGGCCAACCCTTCCGCGTTGCCATTTGAGTTGTCCCCAGGTCAGAATGTTAACCTAACCGACTGCCGCCCCAGTTCAAAACATTCTCTTACATGTACGTCAACCTCTACCCAAGCACGTGCATGAATCTAAAGCTGAACAACTTACCTTTATTAGTTGTAGCTAGCCTGCTACAAAGTGGTTGATGTGATTAAGCTAAGCAGTTGCCGGCTAGTCTAGTGTTGCCAAGTCGTATAATCATCTATGGGCCACAACTACTACCAATGCACTGCAGCACAGTAGCCTCGTTCCCAGTCCCACGCCCAGCTTTCCGTCGCTGCTTAGTACGGTTACCGTACTAAGCAGCGACGGAAAGCTAGGCGTGGGACTGGGAACGAGGCTAGCAGCACAGTGCGCACGGGGTATGTGCTCTGCAGAGCTCTAGTTCATCCATAAACCGTCTCGCTACTCCCAATTATGTCAGATGGTTCCACTAGATCAGTCAATCCTAGCGGATCACTTTATTGCTGCAGCATCACCATCTAGCCATAAGCAGTCCTTTTTCTCTCCCCGTAGGTGACGGCAACAAAAGAAGGCGGGGTCTTAACCCTCACAAACGGGCTCATCTCCAGAGTCTTTACCTTCTCCCCTGCTTTTGCCACCACCGACTTCCGTAGTGAAGTGAAGGACAAGTCAATCCTGCGAACGGTTTTCCCTGAAGCCTTTGTCACTCTGGACGGTACTCAGTATCCAGTTGGGGGGTTAGTACTGTCTGGACACCATGCCTATTACAATCATTCCGAAGCAGTGTTCAATGTGAGTACAAATGCGTTCAAGTATGTTGGATATACTACAGGGACCCCAGTTGCACCGTACCACTGGGAACCTGGGCTCCGACACTCACCCAAGAGTGGCAGCTGGCCGCCAAAGGGCCTGACCCTCACCATCGAATTCCATGCTCCGGCTTCTGTGGCAAGACCTGAACACACCAATGTGACAGTCTACGTCAACTATGAGATGTATGTGGGTATTCCATTACTTGCAAAGTGGCTCACGATCAGTTACTCAGGAGAGACTCCTGTAAGAGTTGACAGTGTTGTTGTTGAATATCTTGGCATCCAAAAGCCTTATGTTCCAGGAAGCTACGTCACTATTCCGACACCTTGGTATCACGATACTTCTGCTAGCACAACCTCCTGGCTCTATGTTGAGAGTAATGAGCCCCATGTGTCATCGGTGTTATGGGGAACAGACCCGGCCGCTCCAGACAGCCCAGGAGCTGATGAACCAACACTGAATTGTACCTACTACGTTGGCCCGGGAGTGATACTCGGGGATACATCACTGTGGGTACATAGTGGGACACGATTGAAACGTGATATGGGCCTGATGACCTCCACTGGAGACTCAGAAAAATATGAGTTTGATACGTTTCATGTCCTAGAGTTGGTTACAGATTCCAGTGATCAGGAGAGAGTAGGTCTCAGCCGACATCGAATGACACGTCTCCTTGCTCCTCAAACACAAGAGAACCCAATTTTCTTTCACGGTACAGATTGGAACGATCAGGGCTTTAAGACTGCAATCGATCAGATGGTAGAAGTAGGCTTTGAGATGTTCATCTGTAGTTTTGGGTCTGGGTTTAATCTTGAAGATATGAGTGACGAGAACCTAGACGCTGCTGCTGCAAACATCCGGTACGCAAATGACAAAGGGATAGAAGTTGGAGGGTAAGTCAAAGTGTTCGCATGATAGTATAGACAGTCATTGTTGAATTCCTGCTGAAGGACGTCCATATCTAGGCCTTGCCTTGGGTTTTTAATTTTTGCCGAGCGCCTTAGGCGAGGCAACTAATTGTACACTGTAGTCACGTTGCGTCTGTATATATATATCCATCACACTGAAATTTCCGTCACACTTTAATTGCGTGGGGGCAGTTTCGGTGGTCTCGTCCCCAGACTATACTGCACGTGCACACGTGTAGGCACCGCAGTGTGGACCTTTGCTGGCACTACTGTATACCATGGAGCCAGAGCTAGCTGTCCCCGCTCGACCACTCCGTGGTGTAATATACGTAGAGGAGGTCTGCCTTTAGTACGAGATCGTTTTGCTGCTAAGAACCGTTCGCCACCATGAGCTAACTCAGCGTGGACCTTCGTGTTATGCAAGGGGTGCAGATCCTCGCTAACGCGTTCGTCTTCCTCGAAGGGACGCTTTCCATCTTCTCAGTTACTCGCAACTGAATTGAACTTTGCGCCTATTTATATATGGAATTCTTATGCATATTGCAAGCACGGGCAGGAGACAAGACACTGCGCATGCGTATTCCTAGTAATGTACCAACTAAATTAACACGTGCTGAAGGTTGAACATCTTTCCTCTTTTGATGTGAGTGTGAGTATATGCACAACACCGGACCTGGAGTCAGGCTAGCTGAAGCAGTCTAGCGGTGATATGGCAGGTAACACACAACCTATATACATGCTGTCCAGCTCACCACATGTTCTGCAGGACATGTATATACAGGGATGCATGAGGTCGGTGAATAGGTAGGTCCACCTGCGGTGTTCGTCGTCTCAGCCCAGCATTTGCCGCTTGCAGATTATTCATGACGTCGCAATTTTGTTTCACATTACATAATAATTATGTCGGTGAGATGGAGATTGAGAGCCAGGACTGAGTCAGTTGGCAAGCATCAGCCCATGCATTAACACTATTAGCAGCAGAGCCTCCCTAAAGCAAGACAGAAGCGGCTTGTAACGGACAATAGTCAACACACGACTGTTAGCAGCGGAGTCTCTTGAAGCAAACAACTGCATTCCATAGATAAGCCATCCTGAAACACAAGACAGTGGAGAGAGCCAGCAACTGTGTTTGTGTGTGTCAAGTATCAACAAAAGGCGTCTTAATCGACCATATAGAGCGCTCGCTATCTTATGGCATCAGCACATGAGCCTTATTCACACTTGCCCCCAACACACTAAAACCCTGATAGCCACACTGAGACAGTCTATCCTAAGATTGTATTTCTGCGATCAAACGCCGCACTCGATTAGTGGCCGCCCTCGAATAATAGCCGCACCTCCGGAAGGGCTGAACGAAATAAACGCCGCCCTTGTTTAGTAGCCGCTGCTAGTATTCGAACGATCGCCGATCAATCGAAGCGCTTTGTCTAGCCCTCGAGGACTGTGACTGTTTCGCTGTGAGCGTGAAGAGAGGAGAACTGATTATTGGTCATATTCCCCGCGAACTGTCTAAGCGTTTGGCTGTTTCTGAGGTCGAGCGACATGTGACCAGCGAAATCTTTCATGACAGTAATGGCTTTAGCGTTTCCTACCGTTTTCATGGTCGGGATGATTATGACAGTACCCCACGGCCCAGGGCTGAAACAAAACTTCTTCGCATACACGGTGCTCCGATCCGTTTCCTCGCTTCCTTGTTTATGTTGGGTTTAATAAACGCCGCCTTTGATTAGTGGCCGCCCTCGAATAGTAGCCGCAGTGAATCACGTGATGAGTAGCCGTGGCATGCATGGCATTTGATTGCGGAAATACGGTAATTACAGAATCAACCAGCCAAACTTTGACCCCCAACAACGTAGGTAAACTACTCCCCCCCCCCCCCCCCCCCAACCTTCATTCCTCCCTCCTTCCCTCCACTTCTCCTTTCTTACCATATAGTTATACATGTGCATGCACGCACACACACACACTCATGCAGGTATGACCTCATTGACCTTGAGCGAGGACATGGAACTGAAAATGACGTGGGTGCTCAGTGGGACAACATCGATCCAATCACTCTCAGTTACACCAAGAATGCCTGTTTTGCTTCAGGATGGTAGGACACCCCCTCCCCTCATTAATTAGTTTTCTTCGAATTGTGATAAGGTCTCCTTTATTGGGGGTTTAATATTTTAATATCAGGTAAAGAGTTAAGGAAGGAGCCAAAGCAGGTTTATATCACCATGGTTGTATATGATGGCAAATGCCATTTCTGCTTGGTAAAGAGTTTGTACGTAGCTTTGCACACTCAGCTACTGCCCCCTCATTCACCCACGTAAGCAGTCCAGCTGCTGCTCCCTGATTTCGTCCACTTTGACAGCTGCTCCCCAATTACGTCCGCTTCGGCTACTGCTCCCAGATTGCGTCCGCCTCAGCTACTGCCCCCCGATCACATTCACCTGATTCAGCTGCTGCTGCCGATATGGCGGTTGCATCCGCTTCAATCTGCTGCTGCTCCGTGTCCGCTTCATCTCCAGTTCTGCCCGCTTCAGCTACGGCTCTGTGGTTGTATACGCTTGCACCCCCAGCCGTTCTGGAAGGTTCCAGCCCCTGTCCAACAGTCACAACCCCTGTCCAACAGTCACAACCATTCTTTGTAGAGTTTGAAGTTCGGAGGCTGTGGTGAAGTACAAAAGGTCGTGCATCACTAGTCAGTCCTGCCTCCCAAACATCCCACTCCTGTTACGCATAGACACACACACACACTCAAGGGTATGTCTGTGTGTCTGTGTGTGTGTGACTAACGGAAGTGGGATGGGAGCAGACTAGTGACATGCGCATGACCTTCGTACCTTAAAACTACACCCTCTGAACCACGAATGCTCCAGAATGTTGGGCATGGGCTGGAACCTTCCAGAACGGCTGGTGGATACAATCGGGGAGCAGCAGCTGAAGCGGATGCAAATGGGGAACAGAGGATGCAATCGGAAAGCACGTAGCAGCAGTTGAAGCGGATATATGCTGGCAAACTTTTTGGAATAATAGGTACCAGAAAACTTTGAGCATATTGTCTGTGGTAGACTGGTAGTCTCATTCTCATACCGTGTCCCAGTCCTAGACCGTGCAATATCTCATCCCCATTCCTAGTCTCGTGCCCAGACCCTGCGAGGAAAAGGACATTTCTTGTCGCATAGAGCGGGGCCAAGCTCAGATTTGAGATCTCGAATCGGAGTGGGCACATGAACTCCCGAGAAACGACCACTCCCGAGAAACGACCTGGCCATGGAAGTCGCATAATCAACTTGCACAGTTTCAGTAGTTCCTGAACTCCCACAGTCAAGTGTATACAGGGCTGAGAATGATAAGTGTATTACAGCATTAGGAAGAAGAATGTGACCGCTAGTGGTTAAAAGGACCCCTTTTTCATGTACATGCACATATTCCTCCACTTCAGGTACGATAAGCTGCGAGGGATAATACTTGAGTTCATCCACCGTACAGGACTGTCCATGCTTGAAACGGATGGCCCATATGGAGGGCAACCATGTGCCTCAAAGAATCACACTCACCACACAGACAACCTGGACTCCATCTTCTGGCAGACAAAGCTCCAGGGAAAACTGTACTCTGACCTCCGAGGACTGAACGTTTTTATCAACCAACCAGACAACTACTTCTACCAGGGAGGCAACAAGGCGGGGATGGGGTGTGTTCGTGTTATGTCATTACCATGACAACTGTGAAATGGAAAATGTCTATCACAATTCTTTTGGCTGATTCTTGCAAACCCTATCCCCCAGTAACATTTAGTCCAGCTTGTTTTCTTGTGTGTTTCCCTGCAGCTATGCTGAGCTTCAGTACAACCTGGGTCGCTGGGAGGACCTGAGTATAAGTCGACAGGGCATGTTCGACGACACCTACCACTTTATCCCCACTCAGGGATGGATGTTTGTCCCCCTCATCCAGTACCGTGGAGGTGAGGGAGGAAGGAAGGAAAAGTGTGAGGCAGGGAGGAGGGAGGAAAGGGGGAAGGAGGGTAGGAGGGAGAGAGGGAGAGGAAGGGAAGGGTGGGAGGGAGGGAGGGAGGGAGGGAGGGAGGGAGGGAGGGGGGAGAAGGGAAGGAGGGAGAAGGGAGCGAGGGAGCTAGGGAATGAGGGGGGAGGAGGGAGCAACTGAAGGAAGGGCGAGGGGCGAAAAGAGAGACTGAGAGAGCTTAACCCATCGCAGTAGCTGTATATGTTCTTCCCCAGGTGGCTCCCCAGCTGAGTTTGAGCCACTCCGTGAGCACCTCCTGCAGTACGAGTGGGCATTGGCACAGTACCTCGGGTATGGAGTGGCTGCCTGCTATAGGGGACCAAGGTATCTTTAGGGTTGCTGTTTATGTCGTGTACTGTAGGAATGTATTTCAGATACATCAAATATAATTCTTCATGTGTGAACTAATTTGTGCATCCCCCCCCCCCCCCCCCCCCTCCCTCAACACACACACACACACACACACACACACACACACACACACACACACACACACACACACACACACACACACACACACACACACACACACACCTACCCAGGCTGTACGACAGTGTTGAGACCATGGAGATGGTGAAGAAGTGGGTGGGGTTCTATAATACCTATCGTGACATTCTCATCAGTGACATTGTCCATGTGAGGAGGCCGGACATGCAGGGTAAGGGGTCAGCCAAGCAACGGATAAAGCCAGCTGTATAAACATGACTGTACAAAACCTGGGATCCAGCTAGGACTTGAACCTGGGTCATCTGAACTTGGCTCAGATGCTCTTACCACAGAGCTACTGGAGCTGTGGCATTGGAGCAGATGTACATTTCTAATCCTGGATCTTTGGTTGGCCTTTAGTAAACCTCCCCCAAGTCCTCACTGGGTCCCTAATATCCACTCTGCAAAGATGAGAAAAGGGACCACTTCGCGCATTTCGAAATGGGCATGCTTATTTCCGCAACTAAATGTGCTATCTAAATTAAATGTGGGTTGTTTATAGAGGAGGCGTTACTGCAGCAACGATGTGGAAACGAAGCCCTAAGGCCACACCGTTGGCAAGTTACGGGGGGGGGGGGGGGGGGGGGGGGGGGGGGGGAGTTCGCGGCATTGTCAATCATGGCGAATTTGATACGGAGGCATGTATCTCTGGAACAGAGGGAGCTCAGGACTTCTAGCATGGGTTGCTATTTGGTACTTGCAAGAATCACTTCGCTGCCAAGATTATTTGAGAGTTTCCGTCAAAAATTGAAAAATGCGTCAAGTGGTCCCTTTTCACAAATCCGGTCACATATCATACCACATTGCGAATGCATAGGGTTTACCAGCCAGCTTCTTGTGACATTAATAATGATCTCTCCCTTGCACACATGCTCACTTTTCCCTCTCACACATCTGCACACCCACACACCCTCACATCTCCCCAGACTATGACTGCATCCTCCACGTGAACCCATACATTGAGCACAGAGGACTCGCCATGGTCTTCAATCCCACCCTCTCTCCCTCCGTCCACAACCTCTCTCTCCCTCTCTACTACACTGGCATAACTGAGAAGGCCCTGGTGTTTCACGAGGGTGTGGGCGAGGGAACGGAGTACCCTCTGAACAGAGACTATACCATCACTGTCCCTTTCAGTATGGCTCCACAGAGCATCACGTGGTACCTAATCAAATCCATGGACTAGAGTCCTGACAAACAAACCTTCAGCTTGAAAGTTATTAACTTATTGTCAGGTTTATGGTTTTAGATTATTTATATTTGACTCCACAATAGTATAATCTGTTTGTACTGGTGTGCATAGTTAACCAAGTTATTGCTGCTTGTGACTTGCATGGTGCATGGCAAGCATAATAATACGTGATTTACATCACTTAAATTTACTATTGTTGACCTCACTCTCCCACTCCTTGTATCTGACGAGGGCAGACAGGGGAGGGCCCGGTCTCTCCAGCTGGTATGAGATCCTGTCTAGAGTGCACTGTAATCTTGAAGTCACATGCAATATCATGCATCCCTTTGTACCCATGAGGGCAGGCTGCTATGCATGGGTGGGGCATGCAGGCAGGTATTATTTATACTTTCATACAATTGAAAGCACACGTGGGATTGACCCACTTTCTCGAGCTTGTATATACCCAACATGCACTGATACTTAATTCCCAACCAACTCCAGAGATCCCTCGCGCGCTTCATCACTTATCAGTGTTGTGATGAAAATGTTTGTTCTATAATACATGTACATGTATAGCAGTCTGAATCCATCCACTACAGTGTGTAAAATGCAAATTCACAATGTTGAAAAAAGAATCCTAACCTGTGCACAACCATGGGTGCACATGGGGCCCGGGAGCATGGCTGAGGGGTCAGTCCCCCCCCCCCATCAAGTACTACAGGACTATGATGATAAGTACCAATAATATGTCCACCCCTCCCCGAGCTCGAGCAGCCTTCACTAGCTGTATAGCTTTCTATTTCAATTTGTAAACCTCAGGGCTTATGGAAGCTCATGACTGCAACATTTTCCGTCATTAGTTGGTAAAGAGTTGATTGGTTGGTCACATTGGTGCATGAAAGAAAGAACAGCAGCACACTGGCAGTGAACAGAACACATACACACATGTAAAACGGACTTATACCACTGCTGCAGTGTGGTGTTGAATAGTTAGACCTTGCTTCAACTGCTCGGACTTAAAGGCCAGCTTAGTTGCTTTCTTTTCAGCACGCCGTTGCTGCAGGGAGGAAAATACCATAGTGGGTAATTACTTTGCAGATGGAAATAAGAAAAATGCAGAGAGGAAGGCATGGTATTAATTATAAAAGTGTGGAGTGCGTGAATTGATATCGTACCTGAAAGCTTAAATAACTTTGCTCTATAGGGAGAGGCATTACCGGCAAGCCATACGAGTATGTATGTATGTATGTATGTACGTATGTATGAAACTATATTTCAACAGGGTATAGCCCCTTCAGCTATTTGTGCTGATCTTCCAGGGGGCCCTGCCAAGTCCCAAAGTATTCACAACATTACTCAGCTATCAATATAATAGGATTTTAATGGGACTAGACTAGTGATACGCGACCTTCATACTTCAACTCGAACTCTGCGAAGAATGATCGAGAACATTGGGCATGTTATGGAACAGCTGGGGCTACGAGCGGATGCAATCGGGGAGCTGGGGCTACGAGCGGATGCAATCCGGGAGCAGCAGTTGAAGTGGACGCAATCGGGGTGCAGCAGCTGAAGCGGACGCAAGCGACGAGCAGCAGCTGAAGCGGATGCAAATGGGGAGTAGCTAGCAGTTGATGCAATCGAGGAGCAGCAGCTCTGCACAGAGAGCTGTCCAGCGCCGGATTGCTCACGTAGGCGAACGAGGGTGAAGTAGCTGAGCGAGCGAAGCTACTTGTAGAAACTTATGCTTCGAATGAAGTGTGTAGGAGTGCATTAGCCTAACTGTTGTACATACCCTTCTTTCATCCTTTACAGCTTGCTTCCTGGTCCTCTTCTCGTCCTTACTTTCTCCTGGTTGTCTTCTTGTGGGAGCTAGACAGTGCATAACATAAGGATTGAGGAGCAATCGGGCCACAAATTTAGGGTGGTAATAATAAATTAACAGTGTGTCATGTATGTATTAGCCCAAGTCATATCTGACATGAGGGTATTCAATTGACGGATCACAGCCTATAATTTAAGGTCAACAGGAATATCCTCAGAAGGGTGACGTCATATGGCATCATGAGACTTTCAGCTTCATGATGTCACATCTGGCAATGTCCTTGGGAGATAGGCTCTGCGTCAGCAGAAAGGGCAGGACAGGGGGAGGTGGGTGGGTGCACCCAAAGGGTGCAAACAGCACGGCCGCGTCTGGGCTCAGCTTTGAACAGCCCTTGGTTGGAGCCGGGTAGGCCATTTCTCAGGTTTTAAGCATGAATGGGCCTACCTTGCAGAGCCTCAAATTCCAGTGTTCAAGGCTGATTTTTCTGCTAGAGCGAGTTGCCATCGCCCGAGCATCTTGATCGCGTTACACGTTAACGAGTGGGTGTGGTCAGAATCACGAATGTGGAAAGCATGGCTGTGTGCAGTTCTGTGTGAAGTTTTGAGCGTGAAAACCGATGGGAACCTTATCTAGGGTATGTTTAAGCTGACCTCCATATTGAGTCCATAATCTGTGAGTGGTAACGAGTTAAATAAACCCTAATCCCAGTCCCTTGGCCTGTTGGGTTCTGCAGGGGCTGAATTAAGGCTCGATCGATGTCCTCTTGGAGAAAAAATCATCCATTACCAGGATTATGGCTATAGCAATTAAGGAGGTTGGGCTAATTGGAGGGTGGCACAATGTCAGGATACTACGTATACATGTAGATATTAATCAGGATACTATGGCACACTCTCAGGGTAGTACGTCCATGCAGGACAGTATCTAAGCAACAAACCTTGTTTAGGATGTCTCTCCTTTGGGAGGGGACCTGGTACTGCTCCCAGTGGGATACCAGTCTTCCGAGATAGTTTGATGTGCTTGCCGTCAGTTCCTGGCTCTGTGATCTTGGTGGGGTGGTTGTACAGGTTTGAGTAGGTGCTGGAGGGGCAAGAACAGCTTGATTGGTACCTAGGGTTTCATGTATTTTTGGCTGGGGGTTGAGATTTTTATGGGATAGTAAATTAAACTGAAGCATGTAAAGCAGACGGCATGTGAAGCATGCCTGTTCTAAGATGGTCTGGGGGCATACCTCCCCAGACAAAAATTCCAACTGCCAATATGCCTTATTTAACCCTTTAAGCCCCATTGACGTCTATAGGCGTCATTTAGACCCTATGCACTTGTAGGGCTTCTCGCCAGTCCAAAAAGAGACCAAAAAGTCTTCAGAGGGCCTAGGGACGACTTTAAGGCACGAACTCAAAAATTTGGTCAGATTTCAGCGCGCCTCCCCCACTAAACGTACAAGCGGGGGGGTTTTGAAGGGGGGGGTGGCAGCCCCCCTTCGGCCTGTCGTGGGCGTTTTTTGATTTTAATGAGATTCATTGACCCGAGAATTTTTGATTCTAATGATATTCATAGACCCCACCCAGGGCCTCAAGATAACCTGCAAATTGGTGGTGTAAGGTGTGCCATCAGTCAGATCTGGCCCAAGTTTAGGGAAATGCTGGGCGAAAATCCGGCTGACATCCACCTTTGACCTCCGATTGCTGGCCTTGTGGGGGTCATGAATATCATTAACGGTATTGCCAGAGGGGTCTCTCCATGTGTGCGGGCCCCACCAAGTTTGGCCGCTGAGGAGCGAATGCTGTGGGAGAGGAGTACCTACGAAAGTGGTGTGCGCTGAATGCATGAAAATGTGTTGTCTTGGTGGGAAGAATTCGGTGGTTAAAGGGTTAATATGTGCATGGAGGATCAATGAATCTCATTAAAAATCGGCAAACCATCCCAAACTGGCACACAGTGCAAGTCTAGGCCGTTTTGAGGGCCCATTCTCACCAACTATGAATCTCATTAACCCTTTAAGCCCCATTGACGTCTATAGGCGTCATTTAGACCCTATGCACTTGTAGGGCTTCTCGCCAGTCCAAAAAGAGACCAAAAAGTCTTCAGAGGGCCTGGGGACGACTTTAAGGCACGAACTCAAAAATTTGGTCAGATTTCGGCGCGCCTCCCCCACTAAATGTACAAGCGGGGGGGTTTCGAAGGGGGGGCGGCAGCCCCCCCTTCGGCCTGTTGTGGGCGTTTTTTGATTTTAATGAGATTCATTGACCCGAGAATTTTTGATTCTAATGATATTCATAGACCCCACCCAGGGCCTCAAGATAACCTGCAATTGGTGGTGTAAGGTGTGCCATCAGTCAGATCTGGCCCAAGTTTAGGGAAATGCTGGGCGAAAATCCGGCTGACATCCACCTTTGACCTCCGATTGCTGGCCTTGTGGGGGTCATGAATATCATTAACGGTATTGCCAGAGGGGTCTCTCCATGTGTGCGGGCCCCACCAAGTTTGCCGCTGAGGAGCGAATGCTGTGGGAGAGGAGTACCTACGAAAGTGGTGTGCGCTGAATGCATGAAAATGTGTTGTCTTGGTGGGAAGAATTCGGTGGTTAAAGGGTTAATTGATGACATCATACCCTTTTAAATTCTGGGGGGGGGGGGGGGGGGGGGGGGGGGAGAGACCCCAGTACCTCATTTCTACCCTGACGGTAAGACTGACTGTAGGTGGAACTAGTGAATAGCACACATAGGCTTTCTAAGAGTGATCAAATACGAATCAGATTGGTAGCCCATACACGAGATATACACACAACAGCTCTCAAACCTCAATATACTCTCACAGTCCCACTGCTCCTTCCTGCCCCATCCCATCCCCCTCTCCTCCACCTGGACGACCTCCATGTCACCACCACTCCCTCCATCCTCACTCTCCCCACTGCTGTCAACATCTGCTTCTAGTGTGTCCGCTTTCTCTTCACCTGCAATTTCCTCATCTAGCCTGGTGGGGAATGTACGATGAGAGGATGAGAAATTATGCAGACACACATCAGACAGTCGTAGAGTACGTATCAAGTGCCCACCACGTAACAAGCGCCCACCCCCCTCTTCACGTAAAAGTTACTGCACAGGGTTCAAAAGCAGTGTAGTAAGGGCCCACCCATCACAAAAGTCTTACAATGTAAGCAGCATTCTTAACCTCTGGGTAAGGTTGTGCATTCAAAAGGCCGATTTAACAGTGAAGTATGAACTACGGCATGCTTTCTCTGTCGAGCGTTTCTTCTCAAGGTAAGAACCAAAATAGCTTGCGGCACCTCAGTAATGAAGGTGATATTTCGTAATCACGAGTGCCTCTTGATTAAAGAGTGACACTCCTTCTTGCTTTAATCAACAGAAATGTGCTTACAAGATGCTTGAACAAAGCAGCAGTATAATTGCTGTACGTACATCAGGAACGAGCTTGCTGTCAATCCTGCTGACGCAGTTTGTTCGAAAAACCTGAGGTGCTGCAGACCTACCATTCACTGTGATAAACATACTTGCCTATTCGGGCCCGCTCCTTAGCCATTTGAAATTAGTTTTAGCTTGGTTAACTAAAACAACACTAACATTGCACACATAATTTAAGACCGTGTTTTGACACAACATACCACGGGAGTTGGAGACGTATTGTACCTGTGCACATACACTCATATAAACACCTGACATTATGATTTCAATTTTCAACATACTGCTTCAATTTGTCCTTGTGGTGCTTGTTGAAGTCCTGAATTGCATACTCCAACAGCCACTGGTCAGGGGCTATAGTAGAAGGGACTTCCCCTTCATCATCAAGGGGTCCAATTTGGGAGTCATCATACTCTCCCATGAACTGTGTGTTTGTATGGGTGACGTAAATGTATTCATTACCATGGCAACCAAAAATGCACAACTTAAAGAGGGTAGAGGTGATAACAAAGCATCACATAATTGAAAGGGACTAGTCTTGTGCCCAGTCGCCCATGTGCACCCCGCCGAGAACGTCAGGTTGTTTAAGAGATTTCTTGTCACTAACACCATTCTCATCTGGAAAGTAGGATAGCCAATGAAATTGTTGAGCACACGCATTACTAATTGATGTGGGTTACATCACTGAACGATCGAGGAGTCAAAACAGCTAAGCTTAAATAGCTTGTAAGCAGGACTTACTTCGTAGATAGTTCAAAACCCCCTTCATAGCTTCTAAGAACCTTCCAACCACAAGAAATGACTGTTTACGGCAATGCCAGAATAACCATCGAACCAAGAAGTCCACCACCCTTTTGTTAGCAGCCAATCTTTCAGGGGTAAGTGAATGTCGCTGGCTGCTTGAAGGTAGGGCTACGCGACAAATTGTACAGACAAGAGCATCTACATGTATCTCTCTATTCTTACAATCAGCACACCTTTGCTGGACACGCTTCTGTGACAAGATATGCAACTCAAGCAGCCAGATGTTCTCCACCGGTGGGCATGGACATCTGGGCACAAAACTAGAAAGGGACTTGTTTCGGGAACCTCAAATCGATATTGAATCAAGGATTAGTAAGCAATAAGTCATGTACATGCTTGACAGAAGCCAAATCCAGATCAATCTTATACTCTGAATGGAAGGTCTGGAATGAGGATATACCTGTTCAAATCTCTCATCCAGTAATGTCAACTCTGTGTGAAGAGAGAACAGATGCTACCAATTATTGCATCTACTGAGTACGAAATTTGTAACTTCGCAACTACCTCTCCTACATGTACGTACGTACCATCATTACGAGGGACAACAGAGGAGCTGAGAGAATATTCTGTGAACCGCGCCGACTTCCTCTCACAATTAGAATTCATTCCTCCATCAGTTAAACGATCTGATAAGACCTCCTCCTCCTCTTCCATCTCCGAGTCTGATTGGTCTGATTTATCCGACTGCGTAGCCGCTTCATCTGCGAGCGGGAGGAAGTCCACTCTCTCCTGCCACCAAGGAGCAGCGCTACGGTCATCCTCCCTGCACGTCAACAACCATAAATAATCACACCAAGTGTGACACTTGGCTTGACAGTCCAAAGTTTGACTGAACCATAAAAATAGTGAGAGGGCAATATGGTGAGGTATTGCACAAGTGTGTTGGGAATGAGGCTAGGTACGCAAGGTGCCATCCTCATGCATGCTTTGAGTCTAACAGTGACTCGAAAAGCATAGTAACAGCTTACAGAACCCTCACATACAGGTACAGGTACTGCTAAGGCCTTGGCCTTCCCTTGTACCACATCACACTAGCCTCATTCCCAGGCTCTTCCATACACCACCTTTTCTGGGGCCTGAGAATAAGGCTAAATGCTCACACTACTAGATGCACTACATTTAGAGTGAGATATGACACTTTCTAGAAATGAGCTCAGAAATGTAGCGACCCCATGTCAGGGAGAGGGTACGCAGTGGCTTGGGACCGTATGGACACCCAGTACATGTATTTCATCACAGGTTTTTGTCCAGTGTAGTAGTGTTGCGGTACACTCACAGATGCTGGTCCAAGACATACACTGGCACTCCTGGTTCCCCTCCGTTTGCCTGGTGATGAAAGATATGTCAAATGAAATGACCGTTTCACAGAGTTGTTACAGTTATATGCCTTTGGTTACCGAGGAGGGGGACGAGCCCCCCCCCCCCCCCCCCCCCCCCCTCCCCCCCCCCCCCCACTCATACTCCTCAAAACACAGACACCCCTCCAAAATAAGAGTGTACAACGTACCATCAACACAAAGTCATCCTCCAGTTGCTCCTCAGGATCAGAGGTCAGCTCCGCCCTCTCCAGGGCTGCAACGATATCAGGATCCCAGTCTGGCTGTGGGCCTGATTTGGAAGACCAAAAAGAAATCATCAGACCATTTCAACCTCCATGGTTCAATTGTACGTACAGTACACAATGAAGGAGGATGAGAACACAAGTATATCAATCACAGTAGTCACTCATTATCAGCCACATGCGCCTATATCTCAGGAAGGAAATATGTGCCTATAAGCAAGAAGCATTCAATTTCAAATGACATTCCTCGAATGAAGGGTGCACTTCATTCCGAATTTTCCACTCCGTACGATCAAAAATGGCTGACTTTCTGGAAGAAGACTTCAGCGCTTAATAAGGAGTAGCTGGGACGAGAACGAACCAGTGCCTAACAGTGCACATGTGCCTATAAGTGAGCTGCGCTTATTAGTATGGTAAGTTGCGATTGGCTACGTGAAAAATCAGCCAGGCTATTCCTTCATCAAATTTTACTGCTTCCAAAACCAAACTTTGGTACAATCAGACTCTTCAAGCTCACCTGCCACTGGCAGTACCTTCTGTAGCTGGCCTTCAGTGACAACATCACTGCCAAACAACTCCTGAGGAAGCTGTGAGTGATGAATAGGGAAGGCAGCAATGGCTTAAAATATTCAAATGTGCCAACAAAGCTCCAGCTGGTTGCTGAATACGGGTAGTTTTATTATGACAGCAGCTGAGAGGGAGGGAGGGAGGGAGGGAGGGTGAAAGTGAGAGAGGGAGGGGGGGGGAGGGAGGGTGGGAGGGAGGGAGGGAGGGAGGGAGGGTGGGAGGGAGGGAGGGAGGGAGGGAGGGAGGGAGGGAGGGAGGGAGGGAGGGAGGGAGGGAGGGAGGGCAGCACAGTCAAACTATACAGAGTGTTTCTACGGACTTGTTCACTCCTGTCCTGTTCCTGGGTCACTGGTTCCATCACGGAACACGTCCCAGGTTCTTTGAGGTGTTGCAGGTAGTCATAGTCATCGCTGAAGTGGATGCCATACTTGTGCTGCTCTTCAAGCTGCTCCTCCCTGCTTAACTGAGCAGCCTGATGGTATTGTGCATGAATGAAGATACACATTCACTATTACATCATACATTTTACCTGAATTTTCCCTACAGTAGGCAGAAAATAGGTATCACTCAGCCCTACTTCAACTTTCAGCAAATACCATCACTCCACCATGTACTGGTAAACCAGTTTAACTGGTGGTTGTCACTAAAAATAAAATCATGTGATTTGAGAGACCATAATTATTGAAATTGGCACAAACAGTGTAGAAAGGGACAGACAGGCAACTCTTTGACAGGGTACTGTTTAGCCAATTTTGGTGAATAAATATTAATGGCTACAGTGTGACAACGTCATGTTGACCACCAGAGTCCCTGTTTTATGTTAATTTCTGGGTGAGACTAATCATTGGACACACCCACCGTGATGAGCCTGCCTACATTAAATTTTACAACCAGGTTCTCAGCTGAATTTCTGAATACAGAGCAGACATAGTGTTACAGGTAAATACTGAGAGAGGAACCTCCAGTATTGTGATTCAAGAACTGTGACTCGTAATAGTATTATGAGTCACAGTTCTTGAATCACAATACTGGAGGTTCCTCTTCCCTCTCGCTAACCTCTGTTGGCTTGAGCACATACTGTGTCTCCTCTGCATCTCCACACAGCGGATCTCGCTGGCTGCGAGCAACCAACTGAAACCGCTGGGCATTCTTTTTGTCTATGAATGGCTTCTTCTTACGACCCTGCAAAGGAAGTGTACACAAATAGGCCATAGATTGGTGATCTACCAACTAAATGATATGACTAGGTGTAAGGTAGTGGATTTGACTAGTGATATGACTAGGTGTAAGGTAGTGGATTTGACTAGTGATATGACTAGGTGTAAGGTAGTGGATTTGTCTAGTGATATGACTAGGTGTAAGGAAGTGGATTTGACTAGTGATATGACTAGGTGTAAGGAAGTGGATTTCCGGACGGTAGGGAAATTCCGGACAAGGCACTTCACGTCCCTCGCATTCGCTCCTCAGTGGTGTGTTCACCAATGCAATCCACATGTCCGTACACAGCCAGGGTATCATATGAGATATTTGTTATTCTCTACCCAGTTTTGTACCACTACATTTAGCTCTCTTAAAACAGGAACTCATAACGAGAAGGAGTATCCAACTTAGCATTATAGCAAGAGCATGTTCAGTCAAACATCAGCAACCTAACCATGCCCTTATTTGGAACCTTTTACATAACAAGAGCCAGTCTTCCTCTAGTCTAAGTTCGTGTTGGCCTACAAGCCAGTGACGTGAAATTTATTCTGCACTGCCTTGTGAAAAAACACACACCAAGTATGGTTGGTTATATCTTACTCTTACTATGTCTGAGAGAAATTGCATTGTCTGCTTGGTGTCCAAAAAAGATGTACTTTATACCAGTCGTATATGCATGGGCAGTCTTGTATGGTCTTCCACACAATACATTTCGCCGTGCACGAATTAATTTAAGTCTCAGGTACCGAGAATATAATATTCGGTGGGTAGCATCTTTTGGCAAGATGTACTGCTGGGGATCTACAAGACTACGCTTATAGCCCACCCATCCCGACCAGCATCAAACTTACCATTCTATGTAAAGTGCTTCACTGCTTGCATGCTGTTAGTGATCAAATAACCCTAATTGATGCCCATCACATTAAGGTCAAAGGTGCATGAGGGTCGACCGGATCTGGCACGAGACTAGACTGGATCGGGACCCATGCACCTGCATGCACAGTATTATAAATTTTCTTGGATAAGCTGTTAAAAATTTCATGGTCAAGTCAATGGGGTTGCAACAGAGAGAAACTTCTAAATCTTGCAAGTCATTATTGTAGCTGTATTGGAATTAAGCCCTATAGCTAGCTAGTAAACTTTCATGTGAAGGCAATTTTCATGGACTCTTTACCTTCAAGTAGCTAACAGGCTTATGCAGGCACATTCTAAACGCTTTTTCTGAATGTGGTGACTGTTGGCAGCCATGTAGAGGGACATCGTTAATTAATTGAGGGGGAGTATAACAAGTGATGAGTCTCTCCTTTTAGCTATGTACTTTGTAAACACATTTGGTGTGTCAAGCAATTGAGTTTCTAAAATCAATTAAGTTCTTGCACTAATCGACGATGAAAAGTACCATTGAAATGGTGAGACAACCATGAAAATGAATTTTTACCATAAGTTGTGGGACTTGACCATAATAGGTCGTCTGGGAACCAGTTAGTGTACACAGTTAATTCCGTGCACAATAATCTTGTTTTGTACCTGTATTGCATGCACAGAAATATCACCAGAAGTTCGCAACCAAAGTGGACAAAAATCGTGTTATAATACGTACTGCATAGCTATGGATAAAGGATAAAGCCAATAAATGAATGTGTGGTTGAGTATGGTACTTAATACATAGAGTATAATTGCAGTTCCACAACAAAGAGTGGCATTCATACAGCTAGTTTGAGTTCCGTGATGTGTGCAGGCCTTCCAAGCACTGCTCTGCGAAGAGCTATCTTGCCTTTGTCAGACATGTTGTTGTAGTATACCCTGGAATGAGAAATATACATGGAGTCTTAGCAATTTTTGTACCATGCAAGAGACACTACCACCTCTACTGAATGAGATACCACACAGAGGTGTGGAAGGGAAACTACATGCAATACTCAACCTAGGTTTTCTTGTTGCCATGCTTTTGGCTACCACAGCTTGTTAGAAGAACAATTGCTGTTGAACTCAATGAAGGGCTGTTTAGTTTCAGGACTCATTGTTCAAGCTGTTACTATTCCGTATACTTCAGATTCTACCAATGGCATTATATGCATGATAGTATGGAAGGCTAACATGAATGCACTGACCTTGTCCCCCTTGTCGCATATGTTCATCATAACCATTTACTTTTACTGGATGGTCATTATAATTATTAATTCAAGGTAAATTTGACAGTGAGTAGAGGTAAAAAGAATCCAGAGTATGTACTAGAGATATTGACTTCACCCATCATGTCCTTTAATTTGGCACATTAATATTTCAGCACCTTGGTGGTGGAGTTATGAGCATTTCTAACTTCCCGTTGGCCGCCATTGCTTGTTTTGCTTGACCACTGGTAAAGCAGTATACAGTGTGTATGTACATGACGTCAGATAGGTTGATTTGGGCAAGCCATACATACAAGCTGGTAATGCGGGATCCACACTGCACAATGTTGTAACAAGTCCCTCACAATGAGTGCGGCTTATGATGACACATTCATCCTACAAATATTTCTACCAAACAGTGGACATACATGTAACCATACGTACAACGTACCGAAATTGTTGTAGTGTCTTTGTTGCACTGACATACCCAGCCAAAGCTATAGCACCCGAGTCAGAAATGTCATTCTCAACAAGGCTAACATGGATAAGAAAGTAGATGTAGCAAAATGAATTACTAGACTCTGGAATATTTTAAAGGTGGAAGGGTTGTATTTCATCCTTCCTACCATGAAGTAACATGCTAAGAGGAGTGCCAGATATTGTATCAATAAAATACCAGTTTGCAGTGCATTATGGGCTTTAATGCATGAGGGCAATCTAGTTAACGGTCGAGGGCGAGATAAAGCACGAGCCGAAGGTGAGTGCGTTATCCGCCCGAGACCGTTAACTAGATTGCCCGAGTGCACTAAACCCCGTAATGCACTGCAAACTGGCATATCAACAATTTAGCTCTACTCATTGACCCGAAACACCCGTTGGCCTTTGAAAAGTGTGCATTATCTATATAATGCACACTAAAGTGTGCATTGTGCGATTTAATGTCATGTGATCGATTCTGAG
>OZ007506.1:15934196-16084083 GCA_963931865.1 Axinella damicornis | reverse complement strand
ACTCCAAGTTGATCCTGGACAGTGTTTCCACCCTGCATCACCTCAAGCATTCATAGATGAACGCAGAGAGCAACCGAAAGTTCCCAGATGGGTAGGTTTTCGTACCCGCAAAAGCCATTAAAGCATCACACTATCGTGACGCTAGGTATTCACTTGGCAGGTTTCACAGCCCTAGTGCCCACACCAAGCGCAGACGAAGACAGCTCTTTCCTACACTCAAACGCCATTCATGATAGTCTAAAACAAGCGACTAACAGAAAACTGATACTTTGGATCGCAGAAATAAGAGCCACACAGCGCTCCATACAACACAACTGTCCTGCGAGGTATAGTCCGCGGATCAATAATGTATTTCCGTAATCTATCTGCTTACACGAAATTGATTGAGACACGCCTTAGCCGACCTGAGCAAATGCAAGTCAGAACATTTGCAAGTGGAAGATTGAAGGCTTTCTGCTTATGAAGGTGTCCCCGGAGGAGGGTGGTCATGATGGTGTAGTCAGAAACTCTGTGTGCCTTCCCAGGGTCTGAAAACTGTCGGAGTAGATTCCAAGGATGTCGTCAAGATCAATATTTGCTTTTCCTGCCAGCTTCTGCATTGGAACATAGAGAACGATGGGAGTGTTTGCCAAGACTTTCCTTTCCAACCACCGCTGCACAGCACGGATCAACACAACTGTTCCTCCAAACTCGTCTTCGGTAACAATTAGCGTTCTCCTTGCGGCTTTATGTGATTCAGAGGAAAACACATCTTCCAGGGTGACAGCTGATTGACTCTGACTGTTCTCAGGAGAACTAACCTCTTGGTAGAGGGTTGGGTTTAAATGCTGGATTCCAAGAAGATCATAGCCTACAGTTTCGGGCAGGTTTTCATATGCACTCTGAAGGCTATCACGAAAGCGGTGGCCTGCATGAAATAAATGGAATCACCCTTTAAAAGTATACTACCAAAAAAGCCTAAGCCTTGGAGTAAATATGTGACCCGCTGAGTCCGCTGAGTGAAAACCCGGCACATCCCACATTAAAAAAAAAAGTTCACTAACACCGGAAATCATGATAGCTTCCTTTCACCTTGTCACACAGCAAATTTCAAAGCGATATCCAGTTGCCGAGTTACAGCTCAAAACGCACGCGGCATAACCCCATCTCACTGTATACTGAGTTGTTTCATGCCATCACCCCTACCTTGTAAATAAAACAAGTTCAAAGTTCAAACTTGTTCAGTGCGCATGCGTACAAATGAAGAAAATGGTGTCGCAGATGAAGCCATAGTTAGTGAGTGGGCAGTTTCAATTGCCTTGTGAGACTTTGAAGTAGCCAAAAAGCGATGGAGTCGTGCACTGCCCAGTGTAAAATGCTGCTGTTTGTGTGAAAACCATCGCGAGGGAGTCAGGCAGTTTTGAACTAGCCCATCTGAAGGAATTTTGGCGGTTTGGCAACTTTCTGGTGCGGTACTTTCGAAATGGTTTTTCATGACACTGGGAGTCTTTTTGGCCTGGAAACACTCGAAGATAAATGGTAAGTTGCCATAAAGGCTTATACACGTTGACCGTTTTTGAAAGATCTTATATTAGCATATATTGGTGTCCACTCTATCCCAGGGGCGTAGGAAGAAATTTGAAAAGGGTATTTCGAAGCAGTGGTATGCCACTGCCATGCCGAAGGTAGTGCACAGAGGCGTGTCATTTTCAGTTACCTGGATGGGCTCTCGTAGCACCTTCACTGCTTTGCACTGCACTGCCACTGCTTTCTGGTTTCCATGCAATCCGTGACCGTCTTACTCTCGACGTGGAAAGGAAATGTAAGCTGGTAGCCCACGCCTACTAATTACATAGGCTATTTAATACATCAGCATGTGGTGATCGAGTTACGTACTTCTACATAGAGCGCATTGTTATGGCGTTCGTGTCTTTTATACCAGCGCTGAGAGTCTGAGATGCTGTACTTGCAGCACCAAGTACAGGAACCTTTAGCCAGCTCGGTGGGCCTCAGTTCGATTTTCTCGGTCACAAGGGGGGTTTCCTGAAACCCCTGAACCCCCTGCGCCTACGCCCCTGCTATCCCTACATATTGACTCTACTGAGTCTACTTAAACTCACTAGATTCTGAATTTGCTCCAGTGTCTGACAGTGCTCGGAGATAAACCAGCTCTGATTGTCCAGGTTGTGTCTCTTCTGCATAATGAAGGTTGTGAATAATGAACAAATGTTTTGTTTATACCAGCTACAGTTTAAGAATGGGAAAGTTTACTTAGTGAAGTACCTACTACAAAAACTGAAGGTTATTCCAATGGTATCAGGTCAATGGTATCCAGGGGGGAACTGGAGGTCTACTGCTCTTAGATGCACAGTTTAGCTATGTAGTGGTGTGCTTGTGAACGTATGTTCCAAAGTTACATTTATGTACAGTACGCATGTAGGTGGTAGTGTTCTCCTATACTGTAGCCTTATCAGAATGAAAAATAGTTGCTGTTCTCATCCTGGCCTGTTAAGATGAACGATGAAGTTGGAGGCTTGTTATAACCTGGTAGGTAGCTGTGTCATTATGCTTATAGCCGAGAACTGATTGCCACTTTGGAGCCTAATTCTAATATGGTATGTGTCTTTAGAATTGGTGCCGCGATTCAAACGCCTTTCTGATTCGTGTTTGCGGAGCGACTTCGCCGCAAAGCGGAAGTCTTCTTCCGATAACTGGAAGGCTTCTTCCAAAACTGGAAGGCTTCTTCCAAGAATTGGAAGGTTTCTTCCAAGGACGTGGAAGGCTTCTTACTGGAAGATAGTTTCCAGTGTACACACAATGTGATCCAATACCACTCACCAAAACTCGGCTGTCGCTTGTCCCTTTCATTGCCTGTTTCTGAAATAGAATCCTGGGTTTCAGTTCTGGGCTTCACATCTATGAAAATCACAAACATTATATAGGCATACAATTTATTTCAATTGTGTGAGGAATAACTAAAGCCTATTTGAGTAATTAAATAGAGGTTAATGTAGAAGGCTGTGCCTGAGCCTGCCACAACATAGAGTACCTGGAGTTTACATTGGCAATGAGATTTCTATGGTCAATTAGGATGCAAGGCTTTCAGTGCAAAGGCTTCGCGTAGCGCGGCGCTGCAACCTCACAATGCTACAATGCCTCCGTTCAATGCGGACAGTCTCGCAGCCTTAAATAAGCGTGCGCAATTCGCACATGTTCACTTGCTAGCACAGTGCCAAGTATTTCTTCTCCGAAATTTTCGTCGTACGAGTCACAGTTCCACTCGCCGGAGTTGTTAGCTACAGCAGCTACAGTATGAGTTCGAAGAATCGGCCCGCGTCCAGCAACCACAGTCGGCGCCCCAAGCCAACAACTATACCCTCTCTATCCGCGATACCAACCATGTCCACCCAAACGTTGCGGCTGCTCCTGGATCGCTATCACCTGACGTCCACGGGCAGGAGGGAGCTGCTTATCAAACGCCTGGGGGAGCATCTGCGCGCCGACACCAACGCCGAAGATGATCGCAGCGGTTCTGGTTCCAGTTGCGATTCCGACCCGGGCTCTGGCGCCAACCAGGACCACGCTGATGATGACCGCGCGCACAGCTCCGCGGAAAGGGACGACCCCGACCAGCTGCTGGAGTACCACACAGACGACAGTGATTTCTCCGACACCGAGCGCGGGCAGCACTCCTCGCCTTCACGTGGCCGCCGCGCAGACCACGCCTCCCGCCAGGAGCGTCACTCGTCGCGGAGGAGTCGCCACCGTCACCAACGCCCCCGCCATCATCATCACCGCCATACAGCACCGCTCCACAGAACCGGCAAGGGATCCCACTCTCAGTGGGCTCACTCCAGAGAGCCCGGCTACCGCAGTAGAAGCGACAGGGAGGACCATCACTCACGCCGGCACCGCCACCACTACAAACACTCCCCTACCGATACCTCCTCCAGCGAGGAATATTGCCCAAGGTACAGGAGGCGCTCCTCCTCTTCCTCCTCCTCCTCCTCCTCCATGTCCTCAAGCGGCACATCAACCTCCAGCGACTCCAGCAGGGATCGCCACCACCGCCGCAGGCGCCAACACTCTTCCCGGCATCATCGCCGCTCCTCCCACCACCACTCCCATACTTGGCCGCGGCCGTCGTCAGCTGTTCTCCCCCACTCCCACACCATGTCCAGCGGAAGATCAAGAGGGGTGAGTATGTGAACTTTGACCGTCTTCTCTCCTCTGCAGATTCACCCCCATTTGCACACCCCAGGCGCCATCACCACCACAAAGCGACCGGTTGTCGCTCTGTAACTGATCTCGCTTCTTGGCTGGAAGCATGGAACCGCTACCTCTGCGTAGCCATTGCGTATGAACCCAGCCGGTCCCTGGAGCTTGCAAAGTACCAGACCATTGTGTGCATGCTCTTCACACACTACCCCCCGCAGGCGGGCGTGGCATATGACCAGCACTTCAGGCAGCAGGCCGCCATCCGTCCAGCTACCTGCTGGGACCTTCATGTGGGCCTTGCACCCATCCCGCACAGTGACCCACCCCACCTCCCCACCCTCGTGGGAAAACCCCCAGCCCTTTCGTGATGGCTGGCCGCCCGCTGTGCGGCCTGGGCCCCCACGACCCTTCACCGAACCACATGTCTCCCATGATGCCACAGGCGCCGAGATCTGCCGCCGTTACAACGCGGGAAAATGCCCCCGGGATGACCAGTGCAAATTCTCCCACCACTGCTGGGTCCCTGGCTGCAACGGGGCACACCCCGCCAAGGGGTGCCCCAAGCGCACCTGGTGAGCTCCGCCGAGCTCACACACACCGACGACATGCTCACCTTGAGTGTCGATCCGTAGTTCCTCTGACACCCACTCCTCTTGATTGGCAACCTTGCACGCCTCTACGACATGCGCAATTTGCACACGAGTTGCAAAATCACCCCGACAATGCCTGGGTTGCCAGGCTGCTCAACGGTCTCCGCCATGGGGTAAGGCTGGGTTACACAGGCCCGCGGTGCCCAACCCAAGCCCGCAATTTACCCTCTGCCTTCACACACCCAGAAGCTATCGATGCTGAACTAGCTAAAGAGTGTGCTGCTGGACGCATCCGCGGTCCATTCCAGGAACCACCGTTCCCCAACCTCCACTGCTCCGGTCTCGGTGCTGTACCGAAGAAGGATGGTCGGTGGCGGATGATCTTACACTTGTCAGCCCCTGCAGGCCGCAGCATTATATTGCACAAGAAGACTACTCGCTTCACTACACTTCTATTGATGATGCCATTCGAATTTTGCTGCGGTTAGGAAAGGGAGCACTCATGGCAAAAGTGGACTTGAAGTCTGCTTTCCGGATGGTGCCCGTGCACCCAGCTGACTGGGAACTGCTGGGCATGCACTGGAAGGAGGGTTTCTACTTTGATACCTGTCTCCCCTTTGGCCTTCGCTCAGCCCCATTCCTGTTCAATGAGGTCGCTACCGCAATTGAGTGGATCCTGCAACACAACTATCTGATATCTGCCTTGATCCACTACCTTGATGACTACTTTCTGGCCGGTCCACCCTCCTCCCCCCAATGTGGCCAACACCTCCACTGCTTCCTCCACGTTGCTGCCCTGCTGGGAGCACTAGTTGCCATGGAGAAGGTTGATGGCCCAACCACAATATTGCCGTTCTTGGGCCTCATCCTTGACTCCATTCGACAGGAGATTCGCCGCCTGCCCCCAGAGAAATTGCAGGAGATCCTGGATCTGCTGGATTTGTGGGCAACTCGCACAAACACCACGAAGAGAGAGCTGCCTTCCTTGATCGGCAAGCTCTCATTTGCTGCAAGGGCGGTGCCCGCAGGCCGCCTGTTCCTCCGCCGATTAATCATGCTCAGTACAACCGTGACCCAGCTCCATCACCACATTCGCCTTACCACCGATGCCCGTGCCGACATCGCCTGGTGGCAGACCATTCTTCCAACTTGGAACGGCACGGCCAAGTTTATTGACCCGGCAACCATCACCGCTGCAGACATGGAGCTGTTCACTGATGCTGCTGGACACCTCGGCTGCGGAGCCTACTTCAAAGGTTCCTGGTTCCACTATGATTGGGATGCCCGCCAGGCTTCCTATTCCATCCAGTGGAAAGAGCTGTTTGCCATTGTAGCAGCAGCACTCACATGGGGGCACCTCTGGGTAGGAAAACGCATACAATTCTTCTGTGACAACCAGGCTATTGTGCTGGCATGGCAGAATCGACGCGCTAAGCAACCACTCCTAATGGCACTCCTCCGCAGGCTTTTCCTGACCGCTGCTACAGGAAACTTCCATGTCACCATCAAGCATCTCCCCGGATGCTCCAATGCCATAGCTGATGCCATCTCTCGTCGGCAATTTACTCGATTCTTCTCTCTGTCCCCACAGGCCGACCCTCACCCCACTCCGACCCCTGGCATTCTCACCACCCTCTGACGACACATGTACGACAGCTCGTGCACATGTCTCTGACGCATTCCACCAGGGCAAGCTACAGGTCCGGCATCCACCAGTTCCAAGCCTTCTGTCGTCTAAACAAGGTCACAGCACTCCCTGCTACCCAGCGGACTATCACCTATTTCACAGCGGCCCTCAGCTTGCGCCAGCTGGCCCCTCCAATGATCAAGGTCTACCTGTCGGCCGTCGCCTCCTGGCACCGGGAGCATGGCTACTGTGACCCTTGCCGCAAGAACCCTCTTCTGGCCTTGGTCAAGCGGGGGGCAACTAGGGCCCACACTCGACCACCCGCTCTCCGCGAGCCCATTACCACCAACATTCTTCGTCGCCTCCTTCAGGTCACACGCACGGACAGGCGCATCCCGCACCAAGACCGCCATATGCTCATCGCGGCCTTCTGCGTAGCGTTTCATGGGCTCCTACGGGTTAGCGAGTTCACATCCCCAGCCGCTGCCCGGTTCGACCCGCTGTCTTGCACCACACTCGCTGACCTGAGGTGGACTAGCACCTCCCTTCACCTAACCCTGAAGCAATCGAAAACGGACAAGTCGGGCAAAGGCCAGCTTGTCATCCTCCCATGGCTCAAGGGACCCACTTGCCCCCACACAGCAATGACTAAGTACCTCAAGTGCAGGAAGCCTCATCACCCCCGAATGGAACCGCTGTTCCGCCTGGCTACCGGTAAACGGCTCACCCAGCTGCGTTTCCGGTATCTGCTTCGCCACCAGATCCAGCGAGCTGGACTCAATCCGCAGTCATTCAACACCCACAGTTTCCGCATAGGGGCGGCAACTTCCGCAGCCCAAGCAGGTGTGCCAGCAAAGTCATCAAGCGCCTTGGACGGTGGAGGAGCCGCGCCTACAGGAGTTACATTCGGCTCACTACTTCCATGATCCACAAGGCGGCCAGCACCATCACACAGAAGAGCCGCGGCATCTCCCTCAGACATTGACTTTGACCACGTATGTTTGCCATGTTTATGTTTAATTCTCAGACTATTTCGAGGGGCAACCGCACTCCTGGTAGCCATGGTTAAACGGCAGCACAAGCTAATTGTGACAGTTCGTTCCAATTATCACACATCAGTGAGTACCATGATAGCTATAGCGCTATATAATGAAGATTTAGAGTGCTCTCAAGTACACATTTATAAAGCAGCCGCGTTGCAACCACGGTTGCGACTTGCCGTCGCGCAATCGCAATACGTTCCAATTAACGCACATGCCACGTGGCAACCACGCTCAGTCGATCGCGAGCAATGGCAACCAAACTATACAGCACTCACAACTTAGACAGCACGGTGAGTTTCGGCATGTAAGCATCAGTGAACGATCAGTGATCACGGCCGTGTGGTCAGAATCTTCGTGTGCCTTTCCTAAGAATGGTACTGCCACCGGAAGTCGATGGAGCGCTCGAGCGATGGCGACTAACGTCGAGACAAAAGCGCTCGTATCTCCACCACCAAGGTGAGTTCCAGCACATAATCATCAGTTCGTCCGAACTCCCTCAAACCCCTCCTCCTACGGGCCTGTTTAGTCAGAACCGTTGTAGCTAGGGGCATTCGTAAATAGCCACCGCACTACTAGCTATAGTACTGGTGATTGGACCAGGTGCATCTCGCCGGCAGGGCAAGCTCACCGTTCAGAATGGCTCACCCCGAGCAGACTCTGATTGCATCCACCAGCTCGTACTTACAGCTCCAAGGTTGCCGGTCGGGCATATAGGCTGGATCGTCTCAATTTAATAGTGCACACGTGGTTGTCTCATTCCCAGCGGATTCGGAACGGAAAAAAAAAATCCACCCACGCAAGGAGGCCAAAAGTTAGGGTTAGGATTAGGGTTAGGGTCATAACTCCACCACAAAGGTGAGTTTCAGCATAAATATTGTATGCTTGGGTCAGTCAAAAATTAGAATAATGATGGTGTAGTCAGAATCTCTCCATGTCCTCCACTTAGCCCAGGAGGTTTTTATTTTTTGGGCATAATTTTCTCTATACCAGGAGTGTAATCAGTATTCATTGGTGCTGTCAAATGTTCTGCCACACTACCTTTCACCATTGCTCTTGTTTGTGTACGCCGGTTCACTTTAACTAGGTTTTTTCCCACTCCCCATGCTGGTGGGTTTTTTCCCTTGGGATCACAGTGGGCCACTGTATCCCTATAATAATATTTCTGGCCCCCGGCTTCTATCTTCACATGCCACCGATGTGCTCTCTGAACAAGTGTTCACAGGATTGACCTTCTTGGGGGGTTCCCTTGGGCGGTGCCCTCACGGGCTGTCCTTCACAGGCCAATCCTCTGGTTCCGCTGAGCCAGGCGGATGGGCCTAGATGCCCTGGGGTGCTGTCCCATTAGCCCCTCAAAAGGCCAACAATAAAATAGGACAAATATGTTGTCCAAAATGATATTCACGCAAGCGCTGGCGAAGTTCGTGAAAGAAGAGTGACATTAAAGCCTATTTGAGTAATTAAATAGTAGAAGGCTGTGCCTGAGCCTGCCACAACATAGAGTACCTGGAGTTTACATTGGCAATGAGATTTCTATGGTCAATTAGGATGCAAGGCTTTCAGTGCAAAGGCTTCGCGTAGCGCAGCGCTGCAACCTCACAATGCTACAATGCCTCCGTTCAATGCGGACAGTCTCGCAGCCTTAAATAAGCGTGCGCAATTCGCACATGTTCACTTGCTAGCACAGTGCCAAGTATTTCTTCTCCGAAATTTTCCCACCCTCCTCATCTCATTCACCGCCATTTGCATTTTTTGACACCTATTGCATTGGCAGCGGGCGGTGCCCTCACGGGCTGTCCTTCACAGGCCAATCCTCTGGTTCCGCTGAGCCAGGCGGATGGGCCTAGATGCCCCGGGGTGCTGTCCCGTTAGCCCCTCAACAGGCCAACAATAAAATAGGACAAATATGTTGTCCAAAATGATATTCACGCAAGCGCTGGCGAAGTTCGTGAAAGAAGAGTGAGCCTTCGTACATTAATAGTGCAGGGAAGTCCTATAGGAAGTATGAAGATCTACTGTACAGCGGGAAATATTTGCGAGGTACCAATTTTTGCTTTTTTCATGATCAAACACCAAAATTAAAATCAAACCCGTGAAAACTGGTTCCCGCAAATGCTTTGCCTGCTAGCTGTCACTTTATCGCTACTTCCAATCTGTACAAGTACTGCCATCTTCCAAGAGACCGATATTGACTGAGTGTTGGAGCCAATACGGAACAGAAGAACACTAAACTAAGTTGTCGGATATGGCTTGGGTAGCCTCATTCCCAGGCCCCACCTGGCTTTTCGTCGCTTGCAGTACGGAAAAGCGGGGAGAGCCTGGTATGTTTCCTCATGTGAACTTTATAAAATTTTCAGAACGAAAAAGCGAAGTTTCGCGTATTGTTCAACCAACTACACATTCAACGCTTGGTGTGTATAAACGTCACCTCAAGGAACATTCTCGAGTGGCACACTCTATGTTTTAATAGAACCGACTTGAAAGTTCCTTTGTAGCCTTAATTCGGCGGTTCATATGCTCCTACTATATACTAATGGTGTGTACAATAGACCTTTTGATCAATGACACTACTAGGATCCCTATTAACCATGTGTAGTGGCTAGACTGTACAAGAAGATACCGTAGATCGGGAAATTTTCCCCGTAATTAATTTTCGTCGATACTGCATAACGACGAAAATTAAAGCACAAAATGTTTTCAACGTCGAATAATGATTCTGACTTCACGTGGGAGTTTTCATTCGAGTGTTGAATCGAAGTCCAAGTATGGCTCCGCTGCGCTACCTGAAACATGTTGATGGTGTTCCCAATCCTGGAAGATCACTGAGCCCAAGCACTCGATCATGGAAGCGAACTTCTGAAGGCAGTTGGAACCGCGGACCGAGACAGACAGGTGAAATCTTTCGAGGTAAGTAGCCAATGGCAGTTCTCTCTCTATCAGTGATACGGCATGGGTGTCTGCTGCATTCCCTCGCTCGCGCTGACACTCCAGCTCCTCCCCAATGGTGACAGCCTGAGGGTATCCAGTCCCAGAACGCGCATGCGTGAATGACATTTTCGTGTGGTTTTCATCGGTGTGCTCGAGTGATGAAGATAAAACCACGTGAAAAATTAACAGGTGAAATTTATTTTACGTGAAAATTTCCCGATCTACGGTACACCCACTGGAGTGCACTGGCATTGAGATATGCACACAGTTCTAAAAACGCATAGTAAATTGACAATGCTATAGTATGTATCTCCCACTGAACAATGGCTGAAAACACAGGTCAAGACCTAGCAGTAAGAGGGATCCTTCATCTAAACAGAAACACCTCTGAAGTACTGATACAATACTGATCCAGCAAGTGTTTCACTGAGCTGATAGTGCATTCCAGTGATTTCTGCCCCAATTATGTAATCGTACCTTGCTGGGGAGTGTACTGCATGCTCCAATCCATGGTCGTACGCTGAGATCCTGGATGCATACCATGCCCTGCCTCCAATTCAGAAGCTGTAAAAAGGTAAAATAAACCACTACGTACATAATAGGTGAGTCCGTGGGACTACAGGGTTTAGAAGGCCAAGTTCCCTGGCTGTAGTGTCACGTTTGCAGTGAGGATGCTGCTAATGGTCCAAGGCCTTCTAAATCCTACAGTTTCTGTTGGACTGCAGCAATGGGAACTATGTACGGCACTAGCATATATAGTAGCAGAACAATTAGTGTGCCAGAGTCAGAGATGTTTTTCAGTAGCGAAATATTAACATAGCTGTACTCAGCTCAAGACTACGGCTAGAGGTGTGAGTATATGTATATAGTCAGGAGCCCATAACTAATATAGTCAAACTCCTATTTCTACATATGAAGCTGGTTCTACAATAATAGCCTTGGGTACGTCCTGAGGCGCCCTTGCGAGTACTCGCTGTACATGTACCAACACGGAGTGTGCAATGCTCGTTGGAGTACAAGTGTGTGCACGCACACGAGCAAGTGCTTCTGCGTGTGAATGTGCTATCTGCACGAGTACGAAGAAGTGCGTGCAAGCACATGTGAGCCAGGCCTCAAGGATAGCAAGTGTGTTACAGCAAGTATCTAAAGCACGTTAGAGTATAGTTGTAAATAAAATCTGCGTCTGTGTATCTGATAGTGACCAAAGCGCTTCTATTCTATGCACCGACCTCCAGCTCTGTCTTGTTAAACGATGGTAGGGCCCGCCATTTTAATATGGTCAGCAGCTAAAAATATGGGCGTACACAGGCTCTGGCACGTGTTCATACCGACGCGCATCCATGTTAGTGACTGCATGGATCTTAGACTGAGAGATAGGCGTGCAGGGTAAGTGTTCTAGTTCTAGCATAGTGACACCCTCTCGACCAATCAGATTGCAGTATATTGCGTATAATTCACACACTATAACTGTGACTTTAACTTGCTAAGATCAAAGCTAGTGACGAAGAAATGCTTTCTGGGGAGAAAGTATGGTACAAAATCAGGCAGAAGTAGCTGTTGGAAAGAAGTGCAGCTAGCATGAAAGGTATAAATCTGGTAGGAAACGAGATCAGTAAGTACAGCTTGAAGGGTACAAATCGGGCAGAAAGTCCTGCAAGGAATACAGAAATGTGGTAGAAAGCTAAACATGTCATAGTCAAAACTACAGTAGTACCAAGTCCAGCAGCAGTGAGGAATTTCATCTACGCATCCAAAGCATTGCGACAGCTGGCAAACACGGCATTCTTTCCATCCAAGAAATTCAGTGCACCAGCTCCCTCGCTTTGTGCAAAATCACATATGCCAGCTACATCCGTGAGGGTAGTCGTTCCCATCCTTCCTTTGAGCTTCCACAAAGAAGCGTGCGAGCCAGATATCGAACTCTTCAGAGTAGTACTTGCAACTTCTTCTGATATGTTTCACACTGTATGTTTTGGCCCAGCTCGTTGATTGGTGCATAGCTACCGGTGGCGTAGATTTCAAGCACAGTTTTGACACACGTTGACTAAATCAGCCTGTGTTGGGGTGGTTGTACAGTTTCCTGGCTGCTTAGCTATCGGCTTGGGCAGTCAGCATCAGCCCTCATACCCAGAACGTCTCCGGGCGAAACTCGTCATCAAAAACTGTGCTTGAAGTTAGCAACAAATTTAATAGCCTACCCTGACTGCAACAACTCAGCTAGCACTGCTACTGACTGACTATATAGCCCACTGACTCACAGGAAAAACCGCCTGTACATACGGGACTGGGCGGCCACCGAAAAAGCATTCGTGTCAACACCATCTGTCCGCCCGTTCGAGTCCGTGGAGATACAACTTGAACAGAGGTGTGCCCGTAGGTGTGGTCTATGTAGGAAATAGCGTAATATTCAAACAGTGGAAGTAGTCTCACTACAGATTCGAATGGGCGAGCCTACAGTGCAATCACGGAGCAACTTTGACGATGACGGTGCCATTCCAGTCCCATATTTGCAGGTAGTTTTTCCTGTGATTGTAGGTTTGGATTTGCCCATGCCCGCCTATTGCCATGCCCATGCCCATGCCATTAATTGACCACAAATGAGGTCTCCAGGGCACCACTATACTGGAAGCCACATAAAGCGTGCTTAGCTATGGAATATCAGATTATAGCACTCAGGCATGCATCCTCTAGCCTCGTTCCCAGGCTCCCCCCTGTGCGCGCGGTGATTACGGAGGGGGAGAGCCTGGTACGCTTTCGCACGTGATTCCACGGCACTGACGCGTGTTGAGGTCACGAAACATCAGCGGTGTAAGTGTTTACGTCATTCACGTGCAGCAGCTGCTGTATAATATTGTATGTAGTTTTGAAGCATAGAACCGAGAGTTACAAGTCTTAGCCTGTAGAAGCGTAAACAAACACCACGCTGTGCAGTAAATGGCGCTCATCAATCCTCGGGGACAGATTCTCGTCACCGGACAGTCTGGAACGAGTAAGTTGCATTTTGTAGCTTATACTGAACTGTACCGCTATCCACGAGTGTCTGTATTGCCAGGTAACGTTCTCCGCAGTCGTCGCCATCGGTAAATCTTCCCTATGTCGATCTATTGCTGCCACAGAAGTCGGCACGCTCCAGTTATGACGTAACAGATAAGTGATAGCAGTGACGTCAACGTGCCGCGTATCACGTGCGAAAGTGTACTAGGCTCTCTGCCCCGGTATTTTACGTCGGCGCGCGCAGGGGGAGGAGCCTGAGAACGAGGCTATGCATCCTCCTCGTGCTATAATTCTGATATTCCACCGCTAAGCATGCTACCACTTATGACACATTCCAACGCATTATGCTTACAATTGTGATGTGGGTCTTGATAATGGGGTCTACTTGATGAAGTACCGAGTGACATGCTTGGACAATCAGGTTGTGGATACTGTGCAGGTCGTTCAGATGTTCCTGCAATTGAGGTAAAGTGTTCAGAACATCGCATACGTGTGAGCATGACTTCTTGAGTGTAACTAACTATTACCGCATGAATCGTAGCTGAAATCACAGCCTATGCGGACAGATCAGTTATTGCCGAGCACCTTAGTAACTGATCTGTCCGCATAGGCCGTGATCTCAGCTAGGATTTGTATATGCAATAGTTAGTTACGCTAAGGAAGTCATGCTCAGGAAATCACAATCAGGAATGCAATTACCAATGGTACATCCAGTTTGATTGACCAGCTGGGTTGCAGTGCCAGTGCAGCTCAGTAAGCAGCTCAAACTCTTCATAGGAGGCAGTGAGCTAACCACACCATGAACCATGAACTTCAGCGCTAGGCAAAGTGTGCACTATGTACTTCAGCGAACTCGTTATCTTACAAGACGTGCAAGTGTACAACAGCTTCTGACTACACGTGGCCGGCCTACTACATGAGGCCACGCCTACTAATTATGCCTGCATCCTCGTTGCTGCGCGAGGCATTCTCTGTGCATATGCATACTCCTAGTAACCTATAGCTAAGAACTACAAAAACCTGCTTATTAATCCATACCTTCAGAACTGAAATAGATTTGTGCCGGCACACCTCCAGCAGTTTGCTGTTCATATAGCTGAAGGCTTGGTACTCCAACCGTATCAGCGCCTGTATGGGGTAAGATAGTTACAGTGTTTAAACCAATGGATGTGAATGGCGTGCACGTATGTACAGCTGTACCAATCTTACGTGAATGGGAACAGAATATACTAACATTGTTAACCTCGCCCCGCCCATGCGGGGGAGGTTCTAGTACTCCATTGTGTGTGTCTGTCTGTCTGTCTGTCTGTTACCGTTCTAGCGGGCGCTGTGTGTACTTGACGAGCGAGACCAAGGTATCAAAAGAAAGCGCTTGACGTAAGGAACAAAATTAACATAGCAATTTGGATAAAAATGTTTAGTTCGAGAGTTATGACAGCTCACCGCGAAAACTTTACTTGGTGCTTGTGCCACAAAATCGACATCAGCGGGTCACTAGCGCTGCTACTAGACTACTGGTACGTGAAGCGTGGCGTCTAGCGACACCAGCGCTACCACAAACCAAGCAGCACAAAGTGACTGATGAGCTAGCGGGCTATAGTCTGGTTCCTGGGATCCCGATACCAGACCCCGAACGCGCGCTTTACCGTACTGCAAGCGACGAAAAGCTGGGCGTGGGACTGGGAACGAGGCTACGTGCAGTGTGCATGCAACAAATTTGCAAAGACGGAGATCGAGACCACTCGTGAATGAACCTACCTATCTCTTTGGCTAATAGAGCACCATGAACTTCTGCCTCCTCGGTGGCGACAACAAAGACGGAGACAGCTCGTGGGTCTACCGCAATGGCTGGTGACGTACCTGCTAGACTGCTTCAGCTAACGCTAACCTGACTCACAGTTGCTGTGATGTGCATGAGTGTATGTTTAGTGTCATAATTTCTGTGCAGTCACATAATTGAGTCTGATGACCATCATGCATATGTGAATGCAACTGCTCCATGCATGTCCTCCACGTGCACTTCACTCAGGCTCGCCCTCCAATGTCCTGCATTCCACTAGTAGATCTGATGGGTACACTTCGCTACATGAGGGTGAGGTTTGCACTTTAGTGCCTTTTCATTTTTGTTAGCTCCCTCCCATAATTCACAAATGTTCCTATATAGGCCTGTGCTGGCATGAATTTGTAGTAAAGAAAACACTGATGAAGAGCTTCAAGTGTGTGGACCACTTGATATTCATGAGGATCCTGGTGGCTAATGGAAATTTGTGTCAGGCTGTGTCAAGAATATAAGCTTGCAAACAAGGTTAGCTACAGTTGGCTTCACAGGTACCAATGGCACAGAGACACCCTCCAACACGCAGAATAATACTAAACAGGCTGCTAATGATATTCATGATCTACATATTACAGTCCTCCCGGAGCCATGGCCAGGGTATGGTTGGACAGAGGTTCAGTGCTCAGTTCAGCTTTAACTTGAACTTTCGTCCCACATTTTGTTTCTTTTTCTCGTGTCACTAGCTAGTTGTCTCCTCAGCCTCTAGTTATGACATCTTCCATCAAAACACATTATGCTTACAACTGTGAGGTGGGTCTCGAAAATGGGGTCTACTTGGTGAAGTATCCAGTGACATCCTTGGATGATCAGGTTGTGGATACCGTGGAGGTCGTTCACGAAATGTCCCTGCAAGGTAACGCATTCAGACCATGGTGTTATAACCTAAAGTGTAAGAATTAGCTTATCAATCCATACGTACCTTCATAGATTGGTGCTGGTAAGCTTGGCACATATCCAGCACTTTGCTGTGGCTGAAGGCTTGGTATTCCAATTGCAACTGTAGGTAGTTACAGTGCTTAAATGAATGGATGTGAATGCCGTGCATGTATGTACACTCGTACCAATGTAACGTGTACACTAGCTAAATACTTGTCCATTGTTTTCATTAGCTAGGTGCCCTCCATGACTCAAGCATGTTCCTAGGCCTGTGCCTGCATGTACAGTGGCGGATTTAGAAATTTAGAAGGGGGGTTCAGCCACTGGTGCGCGAAGTGCGGCCAAAAATTTATTGTGTTGCCACACCCACTACCGGTCATGTGAATGCATTCATGACACGTGTCTGACCTGAGTTTTGTGATTTGTCTGGTGCTGGAGACTAAAAATGATGATCGGAACAAATCCAAAACTGCTGTACAACAGACGCAAGTTACTTTTACTAGCCGCCAAAGGGGGGTGCATTTGCACCCCCTCACTCCCCTACATTGATGTATTTGTAGTACAATGAAGAGCAAATGCGTGGGGGATTCTGTTACAAGTGCATTGTGAACTTCTCAACACAACAGCTTGTCTCCTCCGCCTCGAAACTTGCTTACAATTATTGTGTCGTGGGTCTTGAAATTGGGGTCTAGTTGGTGAAGTACTGAGTGGCAGACCTGGATGATAGGGCTGTGGACCTTGTCCAGAAGGTGTCCCTTTGAGGTATATAAAACATTCAGAATATCATATTCTAATCTAGACAGTGAGAACAAACACCTGCTTATCAATCCATACCTTCTGAATGGGGATAAATCGGTGCTGGTACACTTGGCACATTGCCAGGGGGTTGCTGTGTATACAGCTGAACGCTTGGCACCCCAACCGTATCACTGGCTGTATGGGGTACAGTCAGTTTCAGTACCTTTGCATAAGCCAACCCTTGAAGCGCTATAACCGCAACCTTTCTAAGGCCTCCTAATTGGCTACCTAAAATGGGCATTACTAAGTAGCTAGCTGGTGCGCAGGCGTAATAGTATTTGGTTTGGCGCCTTACTGCAGTTGCCGCGCTATCTGTATTCTTCAGACCGCTTTGTGTGAGTTGTCACTGATTGTGCAGAGTTCCAGGGAAAGGATACGTTTGACTTTGTCTGACGCCCCATTTTCAGATCGCGGATAATGTCATTTGGGCATGCGAGGGGTGGATATGCGGCATGGCCCCACTCGGGCCACTGTCACCCCCAGTTGTCTGTTTCGGGTTTCTACGGCCCACACAGTCACGGGCAAACTACTGCTACACTGGTAAGCTATTGATATCAATTGGTATAAGCTGCAAATATTAGACTTGATGCACTAGCTAGTGTAAACTCAATTGGTGGGTATTATATGGAAGGGTCTCTACTTTCAGGCTGCTGCCACTCACATATCAGGGAACAGTGATGCTGAGAGACCTCAAGTTCTGTACAACTACCTAGTCCGGTTTATAAACCCCGATCAAAAAAGCAAATTTGTTACAAAGATTTGGCATGATGTGCATGAAAAATTCTCCTCGGCGACTGCACTGAAACTTAAACTGGTGGATACTTTTGAGGAGAAGCTGCCTTCCTTCTCAGATCTAGAATGCGGCTATTTTGAGAAAAATGCTAAACGCTGGATAGAAGACAACCAGGATCTGCAAGCTATGTACAGACAACTAAGTGATGAAATTACATTGTGGTGCGAGGGTTGTCCCTCTGAAGACTCACAACGAAAGAAAACTGGGAAAAAAAGGAAGGCGGATGATATTGATGACAAAACAAATGAGGACAGTGTTGTTAAAACTAAGCGTGCTGCAAAGGAGGAGAGGATTGATTCCACAACGCAACAGCTGCGTGAAATTCATGGTGAAACGTACAGTGGGCCCCAGTTGCGTTTATGGGCTCGCATGCACCTTAATGGTCAGCATGACAGCTTAGAGGAGCCCCCACGCATTCCTTTATTCACCGGTAGCACCTCTAGCAACAAAGGTTCAAAACGTGATTCATTATCAGATGCACTTACGAGTGCTGCAACAGCTGTGGTAGGCATTCTAACGCACAAAGATGGTACTGAAACCACAGGTGGAAAGATGTCTCCAGCTAAAAGAGCACGTGTGTCAGGTCAGTATTTGGACCATTTAGAAAAATTGAAACACCTGCAGGAGTCTGGGGTTCTTTCAAATGAGGAATTTGAAGAACAAAAATCCTTTGCACTGAAAAACATTCGTCAGTTGAACTGTTGATACAAGTATTGCATACACATGTACATCCTCGGGATTGATATGACATTCTGTATATATCACAGTGTAAACATTATCCGATACATAGTGCAACATGTCTGTATATCATAGCCTCGTTCCCAGGCCAATGCCATTTTCGATTTTCAAAATGAATGTACTGTAACTGACAAAAATGTGGGCAGTGGCTTGGGAACGAGGCTATGTATATCAGTGAGAGTGTATATCAGTGAGAGTGTATATATCAGTGAGTGTACACAGTAAACCAAGTCTGCATAACATATCAAATCTAGATGTATCCACAATGCTCAAACCAGTTGTAGCAATCGCTTGATGTAATGGATGCAAATGCTGCAAAGATTACGTCTTTGATCTCTGATTCATTGGCAATTTGAATGTATGGATCATTTGCTCTCAGGAAACTTTTAACTTTGGAAAACAATTCCTCAATCGGCATAAGGTCTGGGGAGTAAGGGGGTAGAAACACAACTAACGCTCCCATTTCTTCGATAAGACTAGCAGCATAATCAACGTGATGGATGGAAGCATTGTCCATAACTACAACACTTCGGGGATTATACCCATCGAATGGTAGCAGTTGGGGCAGGAGGCATAGTTCAATAAAATTGCAGAACTCATTGGCATCCACAGTTCCCTCTTTGATGCGTACATCAAGCACACTATCCATGCACATTGCACTAATAGCATTGTACCGCTTTCCCTTGACAAGTAGCCTATCACAGATGGCTGGTTTCCCTTGTAGGGCATACCCATAGCGGCGCAGAGCAGCACGCCTGTCACATCCAGTTTCATCAACGAGGACAAGCATTTCAGGATTGTACACAGACATTTCTTCTATATACTTCTCCCTGAGTTGCTCACTTCGCTGCTGTGCTCTAAGTGATAGTTTTTTGCGTGAAAAACACTGCTGATGTAGGAACCTACAGATGCTTGAAGTACTGATATCATTCCCACTTGTGTGGAACACATGGTGCTGCAACTCATGCAAGTACACAGAAGGGTCATCTAAAACCATCTCAAAGATGGCAAGCTCATCCTGAATGCTTAACTTCTTTGTGGTGGTTTTGTGGAATCCTTGAATACTGCATACAGTTCCTGTTTCATCAAACAGTTTCACTGTTCTGTACACAGTAGAGGGGTCCACATTCAAGTTCTTTGCAATCTGATTGTAGGATAGTTCAAGAAAGGATCTCTGGTATACCATCCTCCATCTTAGATCGCTCGAGTATGCCTTAGAACGAGTGCTTTCACAAGAGAATGTAGCCATAGCCCAGACAAACAAATTCAAACTTAGCCGCTACTGTACTTGCGCTTGCGCAGTACTTTCCAATTAGCAAGCCAGAGCACTTAGACAGATCACTACTAGTCAATTAGGAGGCCTTAGAAGGTTGCGGTTGCAGCGCTTCAAGGGTTTGCTTATGCAAAGGTACTGAAATTGACTGTAAGATAGTTACAGTGTTTAAACCAATGGATGTGAATGCCGTGCATGTATACACTCGTACCAATCTAACATGAATGGGAACACAGACTAGCTAATGGTGTCCATTCATTAGCTAGGTGACTCAAGCATGTTCCTAGGCTTGTGCCCACATTGTATTTGTAGTAAAGAAAACACTGATGAAGAGCTTCAAGTGTGTGGGATTGTAGTATTGTTAAGGGCAGTGCTTACTGGACTTCACTATGGAATCCTAGCTAGCAGTTAACTTTCTCAATAACAGCTTGTCTCCTCAGCCTCAAAACCTAGTTACCATATTTCCGTGATCAAAAACCACGGCTACTATTTAGTCATCATGCAATTTACAGCGGCTACGATTCAAGAGTGGCCATTAATCAAAGGCGGCGTTTATTAAACTCAGCATGAACAAGGAAGCGAGAAACGGAATGGAGCACCGTGTATGCACAAAGAAGCTTGAAGTTTGCTTCAGCCCCGTGTGGTACTATCATAACCAAAACGGTAGGAAACTGTCATAGCCATTACTGTCGCGAAAGAATTTTGCCAGTCACATGTCGCTCACCCCCCCCCCCGTGCCTCAACCTCAGGAAATGCCAAATGTTCTTAGATAGGTCTCAGGCAAAAATCTGTTCTCCTCTCTTCACACTCACAGCAAAACAGTCATGGTCATCTCCCTCATCGAGTGCTACACTAAGCGCTCGTCGGCCATCCATGAGGTTGCTCTTGAATACTAGCCACAGCTACTAAAAACAAGGGAGGCATTTATTTCGTTCAGCCCTTCCGGAGGTGCGGCTATTGTTCGAGGGCAGCCACTAATCAAGGGTGCGTTCGATTGCAGAAGTACGGTACAACAAAGTCCATGAAAACACATTACCCTTACAATTGTGTCGTGGGTCTTGAAATTGGGGTTTGGTTGGTGGAGTACCGAGTGACATGCCTGGATGATAGGGCTGTGGATGCTGTGGACCTTCAAGGTAAAGCGTTCAGAACGTCATATTCTAATCTAGCCGGTAAGAATTAGAAACACCTGCTTATCAATCCATACCTTCAGAATTGGGATAGATTTGTGCCGGCACACTTGACACATTTCCAGCAGTTTGCTGTGCATGTAGCTGAAGGCTTGGTACTCCACTGTCTGTATGGGGTAAGATAGGTACAGTGTTTAAACCAACAAGTAGCTTCGCTCGCTTCACTCACTCAGCTACATCCCCCTCATCGGCCCACATAAGCAGTCCAGCGCCAGGCAGCTACATGTTGTACCTCTCTGTACACGTGCATGCAGCTCGCACAGACCTATAGAGGTCCGACAAAGTCAGGCTCACCTCTGGCACCACGATACCGATTGCATTCACTTCAGCTGCTTCTCCCCGATTGCGTCCACTTCAGCTACTGGTCCCAGATCACATCCGCCTCAGCTACTGGTCCCTGATCGCATGCGATTCAGCTGATTGCATCTGTGTCTGCTTCTACTGCTGCTCCCCGATCGTGTCCGCTTCAACTGCTGCTCCCCGGTTGTGTCCGCTTACAGCCCCAGCCGTTATGAGTATGAGAGAAGCTACTTGCTTGTTATTCAGTTTTAATTCACCTTGGTGAGCCTGAGGTAATTGGGAAAATTCTGTGTGGACATGTTCTTCCTGAAGCAACTTTGAACCAGTTGAAATCTCCAGGCCTCGGCGCATCATATTTCCTGAAGGTTGCACATACGTACATAACAGATATATAATAAAACATGTATGCATATACTGTTTACATACCTTCGGCATACCATACATGTAGGTGCTAATTTAACAAGTGTAAAAGCATTACAAATGCAAACAAGGGACATAAAACTGTTCAGTATACAAATCCATCTTACCACATAATACATGCACAATGAGAAAACTATGTAGGAGGTTGTACGCTTGTGTCACTGCATGATGGCACGACGCAGTAGTCCTTATGGCAAGACAACAGGCATGTTTTTTTTCAGTGGGTCGAACAGTGTGATAACTAGACAGCTAGCTCAGGGATCACCATGTTGAACTTTGGTGGAGTGCACAGCCGAGACTAATGGCACGTGTGATGTTATCTAAGTTATGTGCTCACCAGCTTCTCCTTCAGGAGGAGTTCCAGAATGAACATTGTCTGGACCGCTTAAACTTCTCACACGAGCATGTGTAGGTTCACCTTCTAGATGCAAAAGGAAGCATATATTTGAATGCAGTGGGTTCTTCCTTACACAAAAGTATTGCTATTTTCAAATACAGTAGAAAAGTCAGCTGTATTTAGTTTCATCAGCACGTATACCTGCAGGAAAAAGAGATAGAAGGCATTGCTTCGCACTCATTTCATACTCCTGGACGATATCCAAAATGGACTCAGCTTTAATTTCCTTGAGCCATCCTTTCAATTTGGATACGTCATTGGTAGAGATAACACATTGCTTTAGAGCGCATCTGAATAACTCCAACAGCCCCAGCCCCATAAAGTGATTAGCGATGAGATTCTGCGGGTTCAGCGACAGATGAGGTGCTACACGATCAATGAATTCTTGTGCATCATCATCATCCATTTCATTCGCAACATCCACGAGTAGCTTCTGAAGGGCCAATTTAGGAGTTGGTACTCTTACATGGGCCTTGATAAGTGGCAAGAGTTCATCATGTCCTGCACAATCAACACTCCTCAAAAAAAAAGTCATCAGGTGTAGAGCCTTGTCCTTCCATTCATGTGAGCTAGTCAAACATTTGTAGATGTACAACAGATGGCCATTACACCTAGCGACCTTTGCAACTGGGAGGACTGATTCACTGAGGAATACAATTTGTGCTCTTTGAACTGGTTGTATCTGCTTCCTATTGATAGTTATGAGCAGCTCCTGAACATTAGCCATGATTTTCGTTCAATGTTCTGGATCAGGTTCCTGTATAGAGACATGCAATTTAGGACATAGGTATAAACACTCATAAGGCATGGCTCCCAAAAAGGATACAGACTGGTTATGTGCATATATCTTCACTTTCATTATTATGAAGGTGACCGTGTCACCAGACAAATAGCTTACAGTCGATTTCCGTTGCGTTTGAACACTGCGTATTGCGTGTATTGCGTGGATTATCGGAAACTGTGTTCTGCAAGTATGACACTCACGCAAAGTGCCTGCATGGCTTCCAGACCTTTGCGTATTCCAGGCCGTGTCGTTTCCGTGAAGCTCCACCTGCAGGAAGTTCCCGCCGCACGCGGTCATGCAATACGCAATGTTCAAACGCAACGGAAATCGACTGTATGTACAGTCGATTGCAGTTGCGTTTGAACATTGCGCATTGCGTGACCATGTGCAGCAAGAACTTTCTGTGGGTGGAGCTTCACGGAAATGACACGGCCTGGAATACGCAAGAGTCTGGAAGCCGTGAAGGCACTTTGCGTGAGTGTCATATTTGCAGAACACAGTTTCCGTGATAAACCACGCAATACGCAGTGTTCAAACGCAACTGCAATCGACTGTATGTACAATTCCGTACGCGTCCTGCTGAGACCATGGTGTTCTGGATCAGTGTGCAGCATGTATGATACCAATTATGTGTCAACTTCCAGTCTGTTGACTCAATTAGACCTGAGTTGGGGGTGCATATGTGTGTACTTTGATACTGTAGTCGCTCCTTATGCGCCTATATATACACCTCCTTATGCACCTATACCTCCACAGGAAGGCAAGAAGCACCGATAAGCAAGATGTGTCTACTGTACCAGTGAGATGCGCTAATGCATGTTAACTTGAATAGGAAGTGTGCTTCATTTCAAATTAGCTAGCTATATAGTTTTTTCCCATCTGTACGATCGAAAATGGCTGGATGAAGACTTCAGCGTATAATAAAGAGTAGCTGGGACGAGAGTCGAATCTGCGCCTAACATCGAATGTACACGTATAATATATAATGTGAGCTGCGCCTAATAACGAGCAACTACAGTAATGCAAGCCCACAAAAATGGGCCATTAGCTGCATGTTGATTGCACTGCTTTTTGGGTCTCGGAACAAATTCGGTATTGCATTCTTAGTGTGTCGGCACTTACACTGTGTGCTATCTGCAGCAACGATCGGTACACGGACTGTACTTTATGGCATTTGGTCTACTGTGAAAGTCGTGGTGTGGTGTCGAAGTATCGGAAATAAGTAGTTGCAAAGTACTAGAGGGCGGCGTGCACGCACGCGCAGTCTACCACTGCGCGGACAAAGCCAGCTAAGTCTACTTGCGTTATTCAACATTAATAATTCTAGCGTCAAGCAAAATGAGTCGATAGCTTTTTTAAATTTGACGTATCTAAAAACAGAGATTCAAGGAGAGCTAGCCAGCCGTTTAACAGTTAATAGTTGCTTGAAGACTAGCTCGGTGGGTCGCTACGTAGTACTACTTTAAATATACATCTACTTAGTCTACTACAAGTAGTACTGTACCGATTTTTGAAGTAGTAAGACATAGGCCATTACTGTTATCAACATTTAAGACAGCCTCTTTACACGCTACTGTCATAAAAAACAACAACAACAAAAACACACTCAGTCTGGCATAGCTTGAGTCTACGTCAACAGACACACGACTTACATGGACTGCGTCAGATGCGTGGCACCCGGCCAACGGGAAACGCTTGATCTTCAGCTGAGTCGTGTGCCAGTCATACGGTTCGCACACCGCTTGCACGAAGAACTATATATCCGTAAATTCTTGTGGCTGTACATGCAAGCATTAGAGGGTGTGGCATACTATGCATTGCCACACCCCCTTCGACTGAGATAGAGCCAGGGAGATGATGCTGCTGTTTCTGCTCGTAGCTTGTTCTCTAGCGATTTTTTGTCAGGGGCATCCTGAAATCCACCCACTGAACTTCCTCCGTCACGACAGAGCAGCAGTGAAACTTGGCAAGTCACTTTGAAACTGCGCATGCATTGCAACTAGCTAGCTGATTATCAGTGATTTATGGCTAATCCTGCCTCCTTTGTTATAGCCCTACTAAGTTGCTAGTGCTTCTTTTATATATGGCTAAGCAACCTAACAGACTATGCATGGTTGACACACGATGTTATACGTTTTACAATCCAGAAAACAGCATAAGAGTATCAGTGTGGCCTGATCTCCTGAATAAATCTGGAGAATGGGTGAAAGTTTCCTGGGGTGATCTTGACAATCCATCTACTGAAGACTGGGTCGGAGTTTTCCTTCTCCCAAATGACAGTTCCATGATTGACCCCCGGCATCATGCTCCCACCAAGTTCCAGGTAAGCTAAATGGATGATATCCAGCAATGGCTAGCTATAGCTACTCTTCAGGTGTGTGTACGTTCTGATTTGCTAAATGTCACTATTCAGTCGTTCCACAATGGAAAGTCATGTGAGTTTAAAGTGTATACCATGTATTCTTGATACAATTTCCACCTTTTGTGTTTGGTGATAGTTATAATGTTGTCTGTTTTCAGTATTGTTATGCTGCACGCTACCACATGAAGTTTGGTGTTGGTTTCCTGTACTTTTGGATGGTCAACATGCGGGGAGTATACAGAGTTGGATTTTTCCGAGGAGGTATTGTACCTTGTTGCTCTTTCCTACTGGTAGCTAAACTGCACCCAATTATCTAATGTGAAAGAAATATCTTTCTCTTCAGAGTTAATTCCAGTTTTGCAGACTTCGCATGATTTTGCTAGTTTAACTCCTGGGTGTAGCCGGTTATAACCGGCATGAGACTTGGATAGGTTTTGCGTGAGCAGAAAGGGCGGTACTGGGGAAGGTGGGTAATTGTACCCGAAGGGTGCAGACAGCATAGCCATGTTTGGGCTTGGCCTTGAAAAGCCCTTGGTTGGAGCCCGGTGGGCCATTTCTCTCCTCCTTTGCACCAATGGGCTGATAAAACAGTCCCCTAGGCTCGGCCTCCATTTCGGGCAGCTCGGCCTCCATTTCTGGCGGTGAAGCATTTTTGCTGGGCAATGGTTGGCTGAGAGCTGTGACTATTAAATGCCCCTTGATGAGTGGATGTGGTGTTGAAGTCACAAACTTGTAGAAGATTGTTGCATGGCAAGAGTGTATGACTTTCAAACAAGTACGTACATAATGTCTACATAATATGTGCATATAAAGTGAGTTTGTGTGGGGTGTTGCAGAGGGCCAGTTACTTCTGACTTCCTATATGTAATGATGCATTCTGATCCAGCATCTCAATTTATATTGGAGAGAAGATTATGTGATACTGATAGTATAATAATTATACTACTCTAGTAATTGTGAAGCTTTTTTTCCTACGTAGGATTTGATAACCCAGTTTTGACAGCAATATCGAATACCGTGACTTTCAAAAACCCCAATGAGCCCCTGCATGGACACCTTGCGCTTACTGACGACCCAACAGAAATGATGTGAGCTCCTCATGTATTGTTTACCTACATTGTTGCTGACATTTAACCAGTCAAAGATGTATACTTGTGATCACTATTTTCAGTCTAACGTGGACCACACGAGATTCAAGCACACCTCAGATTAAATGGGGGACAGAGAGCGGTAACTACCAATGGACAAAACAAGTGAGTGGCTTGACATTGGCATTACGTTAATCATGCTATAATCCTATTTAAGTGCAAAATTCTTTAGAGGAGAATTGCATCTTATCTACTTAGGCAACCAGCACTACGTACAGAGCTGAGGACATGTGTGACTCACCAGCGAGAGACTATGGCTGGATTGATCCTGGCATGATTCATCAGGTTACACTGACAGGGTAGGTGTACATGATAATTAAACCCTGCTCTGAATTGAAGGTGATGCAGTGAGGATAGCTAATCATATTATCTGAGGTCTATGGAATTGTTACTTTCACTTATGAATTTATTTAGAGGTGGATAGCTCCCAATATTCCCCTCAGTTTCTGAATTCATGAGGGTAATATGATAGCTTCAGTATTATGCTGATGCAACAACACATGCTTAGTCACCATAGGCACATACCTAGCACAATTTCTAGCATGCACTAGAAATTACACTATTAGTAGGGGAAAAATTGTGCCACATAAATAGTGAATAAATATACAAAGATTCTGACTTCACCATCATGATTTCTATCATGCACTGTCCCAAAACCTCTAATTTTGGCGCTGAAACTCAACTTGGTGGTGGAGTTATGAACGCTTTTGTCTTCCCATTGTTCGCCATTGCTCGAGCGCACTCGTTGACAGTATAGCTCCAAGGAAAGGCACACTAAGATTCTGACCGCAGTGTCATGATCATTTACTAATGCTTCTGTACAAAACTCATTCTGCTGGTGAAGTTGTGAATGCTTCTTTTATAAATTTATTCCCTTTGGCCACCATTGCTCAACTAGCTCTAGCAGCATGGTAATCACGTGACATGTGCATTGATTGGAACTGAGCTGCCTATTTACTAACAGCATTTGAATGAAGCTAGCTATAAGAGTAGCTATGAACTGGTGGATGTAATATGGGTCTGCTTGACTATCCAAAAGCCTGGGCATGTTTCTAAATGGTCAGCATGAGCTATCGGTGAGTTGCACTGGCTACCAGTAGTACAGTTTCCATTTGGTAAGAAGGGTAGATTAGCTTGTGAATCTGGCTGTGTATATGCAAAAGCCTTAGGAGTTTTAACACACACTACACATGGCAGACTGCAATACTCATACTTCTTCCTACAAATAGGTTTATTTTTGTTTTACCGTTAATTTAGTTTAACTCCAGGCATGAGGTACTACTATATCTTTGGAGACATATATGGTTGGAGTGAAGAGGCCAGTTTCAAGGCAGCTCCAGTACCAGGCCCTGATGTAACAACAAGAGTTCTGTCGATTGGAGGTACATCATTCTTGAAGGAATTCTAATAAGCACTCACTTGATTATCATTCCCTAAAATACAAAGCGCATTGATTCCTACAGTACTTGACACTAGGCTGCATTAGTTGAAAGCACAATACCATCGTTACCTCCATGCAGATTTAGGTCATGGGGAGTATGATGACAGTCGGCAGGTGCTGAAGTTGGAGCAGCCATCAATCAACACTACTAAACATCTCATTCAGGAGATTAATAGCAGTGACCTGGTGATACATGTTGGTGATCTCAGCTATGCTGATGGTTATGAGGCTGTTGTGAGTGGTCATACTCCATGTAACTGCTGCAGTAATGAAATAGGGGTTGCTAGTTATTGGTATGTGGTTTGCAAGTCCCTTAACACTGACTAAAATCAGAACCATCATAGATGACATTACGTACCTACGTCAATTCTGAATGGACAAGTTCAGATTCTCAAATGGTGTTGCTGACAAGGGACTTGCAATCCACACTGCACTTAGCTAGCCTTTTTCCCATGCCGTATAGGAGAAACGGCCTGGCAACTTCCGTCAGTTTAAACTGTATACGGATATAATGTCACAGCAATTGCTTTCATTTCTCATTACAGCAGCGAAGTACACGTGATACTTTTTTTTTCCATATGCTGCTACGGAAGGCAAGCAGAAGTTGAGCAAACATTGTGCAGAGTGCCTATAATAGTACCATTGAGCAATTGACTATTGTGAATAATGGGTGTGACTATACGACGTTTCAACACATGGCATGGGTTTCTGTTATTGTCATGTGACAATGTGGTACCGCGCCAACTCTCAGCAGAAGTATCAGTTTGAACTCACGTATGTTGCCAGGCGTTTCTCCTACAGCCTGAGAACGAGGCTACACTGCATGTATGTGTGCATGACTACTGCTTTTCACAGATGGGTACTTTTCTTTTTTGGTGTATATCTTTACAGTGGGAAGAATTCTTTGATCAAATGAAACCGGTGCTAGCTGCTTTGCCATACATGGTCTGCCCTGGAAATCATGAAAGTGACTCAAAGAACTCAGAGTAAGCTGTTGACAATTTCTTTCACACACACATAAAGCTTGACAGACTATACCTCTGTTGAATGAACAAGCCACATCCACTGTATTAGTGCTGCATGGATGCATCAACTGTGATGAAATTTAAAGCAACTTTCTCTGCAATAGCTAGTCTTAGAAGTTCCCATGATTGATGGATCATTGTTGCTGTTTCTTGCTTTTCCAGTGCTTTTTATCAAGGCCATGATTCTGGTGGAGAGTGCAATGTGCCATACGTCAACAGATTTGCAATGCCAAGACCCGGTCCAGACCAGCCTTGGTAACAGCCTTGGTAACGTGTAAACGTGTGATACCCTATGTATCACTGTACCGTACAACCTTACAACTGTACCTTTTGTGGTTTCTAGAACAGACCTTTGCAGGTTGTGGCTGTGTGCTGAGGCAAAGTAGATAGGTTGGTCTCTTAAGGAGGTGATTGATTAGTGTACAGACAGAGTGTGCTAATTCTATCACATCCTTGAGAGACCCCACCTATCTACTTTGCCTCTGGATACTGCGAAGCTATGTACACAGTAACATTTGTGTAGTACTTGTCACATTGCTGTGTAGTCTCGGCCCCAGACCCAAACCACCCCAGCGCGGATCGCTTCCAGTATCACGCGCGTGATACTAGATGCGATCCGTGCTGGGGTGGGTTTGGGTCTGGGACTGAGACTAATTGCTGTGTAGCTAGTGCCAATATAGTTATTGATATCATATGGGGGCGCAGAGGTAGCTAGTCATATTCATTTAGTGCATCCACAGGTATGGTTTCGACTATGGCTGTATCCATTTCGTGATGATGAGCACGGAGCACAACTTCACCAAGGGATCGAAGCAATACACTTTTCTGGTCAACCATCTGAAAACTGTCAACAGGACCAAAACACCATGGCTGATTTTCTCTGGACATAGGTATATATCCCACAGAGTATTTAAAATGCACTGTCAGTGGTGGCCCTCCTTGCTACATAGGTGGGAGGGTTACCAGTATCCTAATTAGACCTCTAGCTTGCACTTTATATGAGGGAAGTCCCCTGGGAAGGCCCCATGCAGTAACCACGGAATAACACTTGACATCCCTAATTGCATCATCTGCTAACAGCTGCAGCTTCCTGCCACAAACATGCTTGGTACATATTCATGCACACTCACAATTATAATTACAAGTAGCTGAGCTCGCTTCGCTCGCTCAGCTACTTCCCCCTTGTTCGCCTACCGTGCGTAATCCGGCGCCGGACAGCTCTCTGAAGAGCTGCTTCTCCCCGATTGCGTCCGCTTCAGCTGCTGCTTGCCGCTTGCATCCGCTTCAGCTGCTGCTCCCGGGCCCGATTGCGGCATCCGCTTCCACTGCTGCTTGCGCTCCCCGTTTGCCTCCGCCTCGCGTCCAGCTGCTGCTCCCCGATTGCGCCTGCTTCAGCTGCTGCTTGCCGCCCGATCGTGTCCGCTTCGCGATTCGACTGCTGCTCCCCGATTGTGTCCGCTTGAACTGCTGCTCGCCCGATTGCGTCCACTTCGACTGCTGCTCCCCGATTGCGTCCGCTTGAACTGCTGCACGCCCGATTGCGTTCGCTTCGACTGCTGCTCCCCGATTGCATACCCGGGCCCAATGTTCTCGAACATTCTTCGCGGAGTTCGAGGTACAGGTTCAGTAAATAAATTAAAGTACGAAGGTCGTGCATCACTATAGTCTAGTCCCGCCCCACGAACATCCCACTTTCGTCAAGCACAGACAGACAGACACACACACACACACACACACGTTAAAATCTTAATGCATTGATACCCTTTCTCAGTCTGCTGTATATCCTGTTGTGTCTTACAGGCCTATGTACATTGACAGCACTAATGTGACTGAACCATCTGGAGAGTTACCTGTAGCTAGGCTCCTACAGACAAATATAGAACCACTGCTGAAGGTGAACATTATCACAGTATAATATAATATTTTCATAGCATCTATAAGCTCATACCCTACCCCGGACAAACTGAACAACTGCATAGTTCATTTGCTGGGAAATCAGTATACAGTGTAGCTACTGTGCATGCACATGTATCCAAATGCGCATAATTCTGGTGTCTTCACACACATCACGCACTGGTACTCTTGAACAGGAATACAAGGCAGATCTCTCTTTTTGGGGTCATCACCATAGTTACCAACGTATGTGTGCAGTATATCAAGGGAAATGTACCCCAGGAGCTACTGTACACATCGTCATCGGCATGGCAGGACGAACACTCATGAACAATGTCCAGTAAGATTACATTTGAGCAGGAGCCTGTGTAGTTCAGTTCGCCGGAGATGTTTAATCCCTTGTATCATTCCGTACAGACCAACTCCTCCAAACTGGCTGGTTGTACTTGATTATGAGGTATGATAAGATCCTTCTTTATGGTATTCACAGTACATAATAGATAGAAATCTGCTGACCATCCAGTCACGAGTTCCCGTGGGGGGGACTTGCAGATGCCCAGTGGCCTTATTTTCAAAATCAGATCTCATTAGTCCATGCATGGTTAATATCACTGGATATTGATTTTGGTGCTAATAATGTTGGTCACCTGAACTGAAATTGTCAATTGGTCTCCCAGAACATGAAAAAAGTCCTGGAAAACAGGTCCTGGTGTCTATAGGTGTGTCACAGGTAGTGACCGCCCTCGAATAATAGCCGCACCTCCTGAAGGGCTGAATGAAATAAACACCGCCCTTGTTTACTAACCACAGCTAGTATTTGCATAGCATGTGAGCAACCTTGTGTGGATGGTGGAGCTTTGTCTAGGGTCGATTTTGGAGGGAATTGACCATAACCGTTTTGCAATGAGCGTAGATTGTTGGTCATATACGTATCCTGAGAGCTGTGTAGGAAAGTTTGGCATTTCCAGATGCCCGAAGCGTGAGCGATGTGTGACCGGTGAAATCTTTCACGAAAGTACATGGCTTTGACAATTTCCTACCATTTTGTTAGGATGATTGTGATAGTACCACACAGGGCTGAAGCAAACCAAGCTTCTTTGCAAGCTTTTTCTTTGGTACAAAGCAGTGCATCACATAGTCTCGTTCCCAGACCGTTTATCCAGCGCGTGTATCACTTTCAGTATAACGTGTGGAAATTCCTTCCTTCCCCCGCGCGATACTAAAAGCGATCCGTGCTGGGGGTTGGTTGGGTCTGGGACCGAGACTATGCATCACAGTACTCCAATCCATTCCTTGCTTCCTTGTTCATGCTGAGTTTAATAAATGGGGCCTCCCTTGATTAGTGGCCACCCTTGAATAGTAGCTGCAGTAATTCGCACGACGAAATAAATAGTAGCCACGGCGTGGAAATACGGTATAAATTATAGGAGTGTACATGACTTGTTGACATTCCTCATTACCCTTTGTATGACATGTCCCACATTGCTTCCCCTAGCCAGTATCAGTCATTTAAATCTAACTACCTGTGAATTTCTCCCAGAAGTGAATGGGTGGCCTTGATTGATTTTATTTCTCCAATGAGGATGAGGTCGATACCAGTGACATCTGACTCGATACCTATAAGTGTGCTCCCCAAAATAAATCACATACTGGTTACATCTAGTCTTGTACAATAATTGAATATCAAATATTAGCTATACGTACAAAATACTTAAGAAAATGTGCAAACCAAACATCGATCACGGACGGATAAGAGACATACTATTTCTGGCTGCTGAGAAACATAGCTATGCTATACTGCTTGGACTGTATAGTTCCACATTTGGAACCAACCAAATACCAAAGTGTTGCCAGAAGAGACTTTCAGTGACATTATACATAATTATGTGGACTTCACATCAATGTTTTGTTATGTTCCTTTAGCACTGGGGATACTCCAGGTTCACAGCCAATTCCAGCACTCTGGTGTTCGAGTACATCCAAAATGATGATGGACTGGTCCATGATGGAATTGTGCTGACAAAGACTTAGAATAATTATGTTACATACATGTAATTGTGTATTATGTACCAAGTGGTTGTTGCATAATTGTTGTTGTGTACGTATGTACGAAGTGAACTATGTTTATTTGGTGAGGCAAATTTTGCTGCTATAAGAAATTGTTTGTTGTTTGTAAAAAGAGTGGGCCGATGGACACAAACTCATCTAGACGCGCATGCGCGCGGAGTTATTCATTACTAAATTCAGCAGCCTTGAGGCCTGAAGATCCTGTCCTACTGTACATGTACTGTGAGAATCGATGTCGATGTGTCCAGAGATAGAGTCTGGGTTGTAAAAGTGTGGCGACCTATGTCTGTGGCCGGCTGTGCACAAGTGAGTTGTTGATGGTTCGCATGTCAATAACATAGCCATAGTCCCTACTATAGGGACTATACTATCTATGACATATTATAGCTAATTGATGGTAGCTAGTGTAGTGTCGATAACAAGACGCGATTGTGCGCTTTACCAGAGGTCACTCCAACAGTAGGAGTTCTCAGTCAGAAAGAGGGATGTCATTTAACCGTAGTCACCATGCCAGTATAGCCATCCCTGTGCTAAGGTAAGAGAGGGGATTTCCGGACGGTATTGTGTCTGGTTTCTACCGAGCTGTTGTGACATAAGTGGTCTTCGCTAGAGCAAGCCAGTTAGGCACTCATTGAGAGATGTCCTACATGATCCAACCTGTGACCTATACTTACCCAGGAAAGGCATGAAAGACGCTTCAACAGGCTAAGCAAGCAACTTTAGCGAATGAATAATAGTTATAGTTAGATGATGCCATTCAGTGGTACCTTTGATCCGCCCACACAGTATAGTACAAGCATGTTTAGCTCTGTCTTACACTGAAAAGGGCTGAAAATGATTTTCGGCGAGTCTAGTCCAGTCCAGTACACCGATTGTACCCACCCGTTTATGTTCTGAGGGTACCGGGAGTCTTGACCATAGTCTGCCACAGCTTTTAGACTGCTATAGAAAAGCTTTGAGTTGTGCCCATGCAGTGGTGTGTCTACCTTCTGTCCCCTGACATCACACATGTGATAAAATGTACCAGGCCTTCTGCCATTCTTGCACCGAAAATGGTGCGGGCCTGGGAACGAGGCCAGTGTTCTGTTGGTATTTCCTATTATAATGCACAAGACTTCGGGCAAGAGTCCAGAATCATAATACGTCTTTTGAGGAGAAGGTCAAGGGTCTCAAGCTCGCAAGTTTGTCTTGATTTCTACAAGCTTCAGCTACTGCTCCCTAATTGTATTGATCCGCTTCAACTGCTGCTCCCCAATTGTGTCCGCTTCAGCTGTTGCTCTCCGTTTGCGTCTGCTTCAGCTGCTGCTCTTGGATTGCTTCTGCATCAACTGCTTCCCAATTGCATCTGCTTTGGCTACTGCTCCCTGATTGCGTCCGCTTCAACTGCTACTCCCCAATTGCATCCGCTTGTAGCCCCAGCTTTCCCGGAAGATTCCACAATGTTCTCGAACATTCTTCGCGGAGTTCAAGGTTGATTTACGAAGGTCATGCATCACTAGTCTAGTCCCGCCCTACGAACATACCACTTCCGTCACGCACAGCACACACGTTAAAATCTTAATGTATTGATACAATGGTATTACAATATTACTGGCAATGTTCTTGGGAGATGAACAGAAAAGGAATGCGGGACAGGGGAGGTGGTGGGTTTACCTGAAGGATTGTGTCTGTGTCTGTGTCTGGGCTTGGCGCAGTGCCTTATAATGGCCCAAAGTTGTGTGTAGTGATTGGCTGTGTTGTGCTTGCACCTTGGACTTTCTTTCCAGCTATCACATTAATCAGAATGTTGTATCTCTGTGTTAATCATAACAAAAGCTATGGTGTTGTATGTATGTAAACTCTACCTTGACTTGAACAGGTACCTCAAGGAGGAGCCTGGGACAGTAGGCGACAAAAGCTTAGTTTGGGTTGGTTCTTGAATGGATGCCTTGGTTACTGTTCCTTCAACCAATGAATGAAATAGCTGAGTATAAGTATCCTTACACTGCTGACATATTCCTGTCAGGGCATAGATTTCTGCTGCTCTGGTTGGTGCCAAACAGTGTTATTGTTGCATGTACAGTATTTCCCAAATAGACACTGCCTTTGAATAGTGCTGCGCAATTGGATCGAGATGCTGAGTGAAGTAAACACCGCGGCCACTACGTATATGGTTAAGCACGTGTGCAAAGTATGATGTCGTACTAGATACACATGGACAATTTGTACGTCTTCTAGATAGTTCTGACAGTCATGGGAGACAGTTTCATTCTTCTCGAGCTCGTCATCATCCTCCTCCACACCCGCAAAGGGATTCTTCTTCACCGTTGTCCTCGTCCTGTGTATATACCACTGTGTTGCAAAGCAACAGCTATTTGAAAAGCTTTGCTCCAGCCGCAGACACCACTTGCCCATTGTGAGTTGTTTCGTTTGTTTCTCGACCGGCTTTTGTAAGAGCCGTACCTATACTCACCTACTCCAACAGGGTGCTAGCTAGGGATGCTGTGTATGTGTATGCGGCACAGTCATATACTGCTTAAAGTAATAAACACCACCCTTGAATAAACACCGCCCTCGAATAGACGCCGCCCTCGAATAGACGCCGCCCTCGAATAAACGCCGCCCTCGAATAAACGCCGCACATTTAGAGGCGCTGAGCGAAATAAACGCCGCCCTCTAATAAACGCCGCGGCGGGTCATGCACAAAGTATGACGATACAACGTGGAACACTTTGTATGTCTTCCAACAGCCGTGGAAGACAGTCTATAGTCCTCGAGCCCCTCCATATGCATCCCGCAAAGGCATCTTCACCGTCGTCCTCGTCCCGTGTGTATCGCTTTGATGCAAAGCGACGGCTAGCAAAGCGCTCAGTGTTCCAGCCGCGGATTGCAGACCGCACTTGACGAATCTTGCCCATGTGAGTTGTTGTTTTGTGTGTTTCTCGACCGAAACTTTGACTTTCTCACCTGCTTGTCGATGCAATTCGACGGGGAGCTAGCTGTGTACGTGGTGCTGTCATACTGCTGAAAGTAATAAACGCCGCCCTCGAATAAGCGCCGCCCTCGAGTAGTGGCCGCACCAAACTGACCAACGAAATATTCGCGGAAATACAGTAGTCGCCACGCCAAAATGAACTTTAAATACTGTGGCGTCTTTTTTGTGGAAATACGGTAGTTACTATGTACATACAAGTAAACAATCAGTACTACCCATTCATCGTGCCCTGCCACATGAAATTTGACAATTCCACATTGCTACTCTGCAGGAAAACTGTAATGTTTCAGTTATAACTAAGAAAGCTTCCTTTCATCCTTTGTTTCTGTTCTCTACACAGGACAAGGATGGTATGGCAGGTCAGATCGTATCAGAAGCAGACTTTGTCCGTGCTTTAGATAGCATAGAGAGAGAAGCTGACTGGCTCGACCTTGCTCACGTACGGTATCTCTTTGGTGCTGTTCTTCCACAGAGTAAGGTAGACAGAGCTGAGCACCTTCGTACTTACTACCATGACCTGAAGCATTCGGAGCATTTCTCCACTGCTCTTTCTCTCACTGTACGTGCTCTTAACATTCCTGGCTTGCAGGGACAAAAACATGGCTGGTTATTGAAATATGAGGAAGCTGAAAAGCTTTATGAATCAGACGTCAGTCTCCCTCGGTTTATCTTCAGAGAGCTGCTTGCAAACATTGCCAAGGAGCTTAGTGATGAGCAGGCAAGTGACCTAGTTGATTGCTTTGCAAGGCTTGAGCTGCACTTGAATCCTGACGGGCCCTACCTACCAAACTCTCCAAATGTTGGGTTTGCGAAATTGCTGAAGGTGTTCATACGTGCTGAGCAAGAAGAGCTGCTGAAGCCTGAAGTAAAGGAGCTCCCTACATTGCGTAAATGGTTGGACCATTTAGGACGAAAAGATCTCATCGCTCGACTTCTTGACCAGTACGATCCAGCAAGAAGAATTGTTCTGAGTGTGCAGGATATTCAAGGTTAGTATTGCTTGCTTGGAAAGTTCCACTTATTGAGCCTGCACATATGGTAGAATATTGCAAAATTATTGCAAGTATGTATACTAGTGCTAGCTTATATTATCAAAGATTACAATGTTTTTTTGCTTTGCTAAATTACAGTCCTTACTTTCAACTGTAGCCTTGCCTATTCTTGTGGTGGAGTGTGTGAGAACAGAGAGGGAGATAACACTGCATAACAAAGTCATGTCCCGATCATTGTGCCAGATATACGTAGCCTCATTCCCTCCAACATTTTCACTTTTAAAACTCATTACCGACTTACCATACTGACTCTATAATTAAAGCAGCAATGGGAATTGAGAATTCCTTATTTGAAACTCTTATAGTCACTGGTTCTAGATCAAAAAAAGGAGGGGATGTCCACGTGGAACTGATTAGTTCAGGAAACCTTCACCCAACCTCTTTACTAAGAGATGGAAATTCAGAGATATGTTAGCGAGATAATTCCTTTGGATTTTCGTTGCAACTCGTTTACGTAGCTGTGTACCTCAGGCCCACTTCTGTAAGGTCTGGTGGAGGTGGTTGTAAGGTTCTTCCCAATTTCCAGTCAACTCCCATTGGTTTTTGTAAGCAAAAGCTGGGGAATTAATGTGGTTATGTGTTTGTTGTCGAGCACCTTAGCGCAATTAAGGCAGCTAATCGTGCAGTGTAGTCACGTCACGTCTATATAATCTGTCACACTTAAATTTCTGTCACACTTTAATTGCGTGGGGGCTGTTTTTGCAGTCTCATCCCCAGACTAGGTGTGTGCACACGTATAGGCACCGTAATGTGGCACTATACGATGGAGCCGGAGCTAGCTGTCCCCGCTCGACCACTAAACTAGGGGAGGTCTGCTGGTAGTATGATGCATATTACGAGAATGTCTTGCTGCTAAGAACCGTTCACCACAATGAGCTAACTCGATTTGGATCTTCACCTGAGGCAAGGGATGCAGAACCTCGCTAACGCGTTCACCCTCCTCAAGGGGACGCTTTCCATCTTCTCAGCCACTCGCAACTGAACTTCGCACCTTACCGCACTGGCCCATGAAACCACGCCTATTTGTATGGAATGCAAGCATGCATGCAAGGCAAAGACACTGCACATGTGTATTAATTCCTAGTTAACTAGAAATTTCATTAATTTTCTCTTTTGAGGTCTCAGTAGTGTTTAATGCATGTTATAGTGATTCTGTTGTCTTTTGCAGATCCAGCAGTTATTTCTGGACCTTCCACTGTTGCAGAGGTTCCATCAGGTGAGCTGCTTAGTGCGTGCATGGGAGCAATTACGACTCCAATTGAGTACAACCACAATTGAGTAGTACATAATGCGTTATGTCACTTATGTGATCCTTCAGGATCACTAATGTTTGTTAAAAGGAATTGCTAGGGTGTCGTTGTAAGCGAAGTCTCAGTTGATGTTGTTCGGGCGAAAGCTATTTGAACCACAGCCGAGTTTGACTGACAGAAGGACACCAATCCAAAAGAGAGATCCAGGATGTCCAGCAACTGTACTTTACGGAAACGTATAGTTTTTGTCTAACCGCTGAACATAGTGGCAGTACAGAGCCAAGTGTAGCCAAAAATGTGTCGTTGAAGGTGATTCTTGCTTGTACTCAAGGATCCTGCTCTGATTCCAAGCAGCTGTCCCATCTAAACTTTACGTTTCCGCATTCCACGAGAGTGGTACTCATGAGCTGTAGTTGTTTTGGACTTTTCAGGTATGTTTCTGATATATTGCTGTGGTTTAAGATTGTTAGTAGCTTGTGTCAGGCTGCCTCCATGTGTTAGTTAGTGCTTCAGGCTGGTATTCTATTTAATGCATGCCGCTCTGCGCATATGCGCTGAAGACTAGCCCGCGACCTTAAGGTGGGTCCACTAGTGCCTGTTACGTAGCTAAAATGGACTCAGGAACGCTGCTGCTGCCAACAGACATAGATATGGATACAAAACAGGCATGCTGCACAGAGATAAGCCCTCGAGGGATATGAATGGATTTGCATGAATTTACTAACCTGAATGGTATACTAACTCATCAACTTACTTCACACTTCAAATTGATCCTGGGCAGTGTTTCCACCATACCTGGCATCAACTCAAGCCCCCATAGATGAACGGATAGAGCTTCCGAAATGGTAGGTTTTCGTACCCGTAAAAGCCATTATAAGCTTCACACCGTCATGAAGCTCGGTACTCAACAGCCTTTCATGACAGTCAAAAACAAGTGACTAACAGAAGACTGATACTTTAAACAAGAGGTACACGTACAGCGCTCCACACTACGCAACGTACTATAATCCGCAGATGAATAATGTAATTCCGTAATCTATCCGCGTTACATGAGACATGACTTAACTGACCTGAACAGTCCAGTCTCCCTGTGTTAATATTTGAAATGAGACTGTACCGTATATCTTCTAAAAATTCGGCAGGTTTTTATTAATTATTCATAAGCCTTGCCGAAATAATTAGAAGTAAAATCGCAAAATTTGTACCAAAATGCAGAAGTGCTGAATAATTAGAAGTGTTACCCGCGGTCGGTCAGTCGGATTTTTCCACTCGAGATTCAAGTCTCAAGATCGAGCAGCTATACCGTACCGGTAGGGCGTCTTTCCTCTTGGTACAGACTGTGACACTCCATACTTTCGACTAGCACCTGCGTCAGAATTTTTGGCGTAAGAAGCGAACGATCTCGAACTGTGAGGCCGCAGGCTGTACGATCTACGCCCCGGAACTCACCCCGTGTCGTTCTATGTTCATCTGTGTTGATTCTCAGGGTCAGGGCAAGACTTGGAGGTTTGCGAGTGTACTTCAGCGCAGGGCTTTCACCCTGAGTTGGACGAACTGGTCAACGTGGCATGTACGTCGAACGCGATCGGTTGACTTCCAGGGGCTCGTGTGCAATGGCGACAGCTTGGAGCTTTCACCGCTTGAGGCAGCACCGAACTCACCGATCTCTCTCCTGGCTGGCTCTGGGCTTGTATAAGCCTCTCGGACAGGACGACAGCTGCCGAAAACGCATTACAATTAGAGATTAAATTCCGAAATATTTGGGAATTCCCTTGCCAAAATTAGAGACAATTTTTCCCATTGTTTGCGTGAAGGGGTGCCGAATAATTAGGGATGCCGAATTTTTAGAAGATATACGGTAGTCTCATTTCATAGTACCAATTATTGTTTAGTGAAACATTATCCATGCCACAGAAGGTAGTTTCAATCTAATGAGACTAGTACTGTAGTCTCATTTCAAAGTACCAATTATTGTTTAGCAAGAGCGCATAAGTAGGTCGCGCCCCCCGGAGTAAGAGTGTGTAACTTCAATAGGCGCCCACAGTGCGGGCGGAATACTTGAGTTGTACTAAAAATAGAACATCCGGTTGCACCTGAAGCCGTACAGCGGTAATTGTGAACGCGTTAGCGAAGTGCGAAGATTGAAGTGCCTAGCAATTCGGCTCCGGCTGAGCTTATTTGAACCTCTAACCCACCGTGGCGATCGTTGCTGATGTCGACGTCCTCCACCTCCAGCCTCAGGTAAGCACATCCACACTATAACCGTTGTTGTGACTGTTCGAGTAGACTAGGTTATAGCCTCGTACCGCCTGCTCAAGCATATTAAGGCAGGGGAAATGTTTTTCAGACATGATATTTGCACAGCTTTGCTTACACAGGAATTTGAAGGTGAAAGTGGGAGTGGAACAAGTGAAACTTGGTACCATTGGAAAGCTCATGAAATGGAGTAAACAATAAATATGATTATGACGTCACTGAATGGAGGTGTTACTTCCTGTTTACATTCAAAAAGCTGTCTTGATGGTCCTATTTTCTTGCCATTATGCTGTACAGTGTGAAGATTGATATAGGTGTCTAACAGTTGTTATCAACAGCTTGTTTGTCTGTGTAAATGGTTCAGTCTTGGAAAATGTTAACTGGTTAATGCTTGGTATTTTATAACAGCTTTTGTACAACCGTTGCAATAAAATAAGCCTGTTTTGACCATAAACTAGCTAATATCTTCTGTCTACCGCGTTGTATCAAAATTTCCAAGACAGATCCTACCTGAGATGACCGGGCAGACTGTGGCTGGGTAGGTCAGACCAGTTAAGGACGTGCAAACTGTATAGCATAACGGATCACTTTCTTGGGCTTGAGCGCTCAATACGTAGCCATTGTTAACAATACGGATTATTATTTCCGGATATATTCCGCATATTAAGAGACAGCTGCTACCATGAGTCCAGTGCGTACGATCGACCAACACACAACGCTTCACTTACTGCCAGCTGAAGATCCACAGCGAACACTTCTTTCCGTAGTTCTTGTCCTTCGAGTGCGTTAAACGTGCGAGCGCTGCAATGCGCTCGAGCTTTGTTTTTCTATGACGTCATAGCGAATATACCGCATTTTCTAATTATCAGCAAGTATTCGCTTTTCATAGACTGTCCTTATTATAGCTGAGTGGGTACGAGGCTAACTAGGTAAGCCTTCAGCACAGCCGTAGAGCGTTCTCTGGTAGCTGGACGTCACTGTCGCTTCGTGACGTCACTTGGCTCAGAACTACACAGCTGGGCACAACAACACAGAATAATGACCGTGGTGTCACCGCTCCAGTCAACTATCACGTGGCGGAAAGAATCACTTCAAGTGTTAGACACGCTATAGCTATTTTAAGTACAACTCATGTATTTTGCCCAGTTTGAATTTTCCGGAAGTTACACGCTCTTACTCCGCGTGACCTACTTATGCGCTCTTGTGTTTAGTAAAACATTATCCATGCCGCAGAAGGTAGTTTTATTGTGATTTGCGTGGGCGGATCAAAGGTTTCACCTGTACATTATATTACATACAGTTCGAGGGGCAACCGCACTCCTGGTAGCCACGTTGCAACCGGTTGCAACTGCCGGTCGCACAAGGTACGAGTTACAGCTCATTCCAATTAACGCACATACCACGTGTGGACAACGATCGGTCGATCGAGTCGGCAATGGCGTTCAAAGGGAAGACAAGAAGTTATTATAGCGCTCACAGCTTCACCAGCACGGAGAGTTTTGACATGTCAGCGTCAGTGAACGACAGGAATCACACCTGTGGTCAGAATCTTTGTGGGGCCTTTGTAAGAGCTGTACTGGCAACAAACTTTGAAGTGTATCTCCAGCACCAAGGTGAGTTTCAGCACCAAAATTGTACGGTGAGGACAGTTCAAGATAGCGATCACGGCGGTGTAGTCAACATCTTTGCAGGCCATTACTAAGTAGTCAAACATTAGTTATTTAATTAATTACGAGGGGCAACCGCACTCCTGGTAGCCGCGATGCAACTGGATGCGACTCGCCGTAGCGCAAGCTAAGTATTGTAATTCGTTCCAATTAACGCACATGCCACGTGGCAACCACGATCGCGAGCAATGGCGACCAAAAGGAAGACAAGACATTATTACAGCACTCACAACTTAGCCAGCATGGTGAGTTTCGGCATGTAAGCGTCAGTGAACGACAGCGATCACGGCCATGTGGTCAGAGTGTTCATGTGCCTTTCCTAAGAACGGTACTGCCACCGGAAGTCGATGGAGCGCTCGAGCAATGGCGGCCAACGGCGAGACAAAAGCGCTCATATCTCCACCACCAAGGTGCATGAGTTTCAGCACCAAAATTGTACGGTGAGGACAGTGCATGATAGCGATCACGACGGTGTAGTCGGAATCTTTGCAGGCCATTCGTAAGTAGTCAAACGTTAATTATTTATTTATTTAGGTTAGATCGAGGGGCAACCGCACTCCTGGTAGCCGTTGCAACGCCAGCTATGACTCGCCGTAGCGAAAGCTAAATATCGCAGTTAGTTCCAATTAACGCACATGCCACGTGGCAACCACGCTCTGTCGATCGCTAGCAATGGCGGCCACGGGGAAGACACGAAGTTACTACAGCACTTACAACTTTGCCAGCACGGTGAGTTTTGGCATGTAAGCGTCAGTGAACGACAGCGATCACGGCCGTGTGGTCAGAATCTTTGTGTGCCTTTGCTAAGAACGGTACTGCCACCGGAAGTCGGAGAGAGAGCTCGAGCAATGGCGGCCACGGCGAGACAAAAGCGCTTGTATCTCCACCACCAAGATGAGTTTCAGAACCAAAATTGTACGCTTGGGTCACTGCATGGTAGTGATCACGACGGTGTAGTCAGAATCTTTGTAGGCCATTGCTAAGGTAGTCAAAGGTTATTTAGTTTAGATTACATTACATTACGCGGCACAATTTTTCCTATACCAGGAGTGTAATATTTATTTACGCGGCACAATTTTTCCCCTACCAGGAGTGTAACATTATTTACGCGGCACAATTTTTCCCCTACCAGGAGTGTAACTACAGATGCTGTATGAATAAGACAATATTGGGAAGATATTGAACAGGAAGCAATCATGTCAATACAGTTCTCAGCACTAGCACAGGACTATATACAGGGCCTAAGAGTTGAAGTTGAGCGTGCAGTCAGTATGAGTTCCAGAAGTAGAAGGTAGAAGCATTGCAACCTTCACCGCGAGCTGCTGTTGCTCAGCCACAGTGCAGTAGTATTTGGTTTGGAGTCAGTGGCTACACTTGCTGCAAACGATTCAGCAGTCATGATTGCAAGCCCAGCAGCTCGCAGTTGTAGAAAAATTGTCCATTTGTACTGGCGAAGAGGCACAGCCACTTGCATCCATACCTGGTACAGAACAAATCGTTGAGTACGGGATCATCTGGGTGGCTTTGGTTGCACTCAGTCATCCACGCTGCAAGGTTGCTATTCTTTGTATTGGCAGGAGCAACTACTTTCGCAGCCTCCTCACATTGTTCAGCAGCGCTCACCGCGATCATGCTTCAGAAGGCTCAAACGAAGTCTCTTCTTAGTTGGCACGATATTCTCTCCTGAGCGAGCACTTTCTCTCCCCTGTAGACTCCGTCGACTGAGTTTATACGTAATAGGAAGTCGGCACCCAGGTTAAGGCTGGATTCAAATCTTGAGTGGATGGGATAGGCAAGTTCTCTATACGCTGTAGTACCCCTAGCGCTATAGGTCCGTCGAACGGCAGTGATTTAGTAGTATCGATCCGACTCACCAGCAATAAAAGCGATCAACAGCTACACCAAATAGCTAGCTAGCTACAGCACCATCAGGAATGGCGGGCTATTAGGCTGTTGACTGGCTTCTACGATCTGACCAATAGGCTTGCTGTTGCATTGGATACGCGTAGCAACGGATGATAGTCATGGAAATGTGACGTCACAATAAAACAGATAATGTGCGTCACAGTCGTGCATTGTGTGTTTATAGCACTCGGGGTGGTGTCACGTTGCCACGATACAGCACACGTGCTGTATCAGGCGACTCAACCCCGCCCCTCGTGCTATTAAAACATGTAATGCACTCCTAACGCACATTATCTGTTACGGGGTGTGTGGTTGAGTAGGTTTCTCTGGTGTATATATTATGCATCACACAATACATTATTTGGTCTGATATATATGGTCAGCCTTACACTTTCGTGCTCCACTCCAATCACAAAGTGTACATGAGGCATGCATACACAGAGCTCTCATTTGTATAGCATTTGTGGTACAAATTTCTGTTACTGGCCATGGGTGTAATAATATTATACTGATCATTTTATGACCAGCAGATTCATGGAGCACGTATCGAAACCTTCTGATGGCCACATACCGTGCAATGCCCGAGATTCCTCTGAATCAGTGGCCGCCCATCACAAAGGCACTCTACGTCAACCTTGCTCTCATCACCTCAGGAGACATGATGCGTGATGACCTTTTCAGCCGTGGGACAGTCCGTGGTACTGCGGATGATATCCTCAAGCAGAAAACACCAATCAACTACGTGGATGTATTCCCCAAGGAGATCGGCACAGAGAGAGTAGTGACCCTCATAGAAGGGCGACCAGGTAGTGGAAAAACCACTCTCATCACTAAGGTTAGCCGTGATTGGGCCAAGGAAGACATATTGAGGAACGTAGGGCTTCTGATCCTGGTGCGCCTGAGACGTTTCATGGGGAAATCAGATCTCACGATTGCAGATATGATTGGTACCTACTGCAACAGCAATGCAGTTGTCCAAGACCTTGTTGAAACATTTGAACGAACCGGGGGAGAAAAGGTGTGCTTTGCATTCGATGGTCTTGATGAATACTCCTCACAGATGGAGCCAGGAAAGCTCATTCACGACATGATCCATGGGTACAGGCTACCCAAAGCCAGAATCTTCGTAACTTCTCGACCTGCTGGAAGCGATAAACTACGAAGGTATGTCAAGCAGAATATTGAGATTGTCGGGTTTTTGGAAGATGAGATTGCAGAGTATATCACCTACTACTACCACGACAACCCTGTGAAAGCTGAATCACTCACGAAGTACCTGGAGAATCACCCAAACATAGGTCACATGTGTTACCTTCCTTTGCATCTAGCTATGGTGGTGTTCCTATATGAGCAGGATGAAAATCTTCCTGAAACTGAAACAGACATGTACATGACCTTCACTTTGCAGACTCTTTACCGATCCATTGAAAAGGAACTGAGTCGTGATGAAGCTTATGACTTTGAGCTTCATGAGCTAGATGACCTCCATTCAGAAAAACTGAACATCTTCAAAAATGTATGTCGTCTGGCGTTTGAAGCAACTCACAGGAGGAAGCTAGTTTTTACTGGCAAAGAGATCATGAAGGAGAAGGTGCTGCCAGTTGTTCCCTCAAAAGATGATTTCAACTCACTCGGCCTGCTCACTGTCGATCGTCAAATAGCTGAACGAGCACTACCCACAAAGACCTTCAGCTTTCTCCATCTCACTCTGCAGGAATTTCTTTCCGCCTGTTACCTTTTGAGGCAGTGCACCGATTACGAGCAACTTAAAGCCATTTCAGATCATGGCGGTAAAATCCACATGCGAATGGTTTGGAAGTTCTACTGCGGCCTGAGCTCCGGGAACAACATCTTTCTCGAATCGTTTGATGCAATTGCCAAGCAGAATATTTCGAATCGACTGGCCCTATTGCACATGCTGCATTGTGCATTTGAGTCCCAAACGCCCGAAGCATGCGGCCATCTCCTGGAGCATATTCGAGGAAGCGTTGATGTCCAAGACATTACCTTAAGCCCTCACGACTGCTCAGTCCTTGGGTACGTGATGACGAAAGCAGCCGATAAGGTGACCGAGCTTGACCTCAGTTACTGCCATCTTGGTCCATTAGGAATCGACGCATTTGCAAAGCAGCTGCAACTCCCACTCTCAAATCTCCACTTGCTCAGGTAGGTGTACCATAAGTCAACTAGGTGATATAATTATACTATCTAGCTTACTGCATGTGTATTGAATGTTGAACTACTGGACTACCTACGTAGTTACAGATCTGTGTACTGGTTGCCACTGATTTGGCCGATCATACTCCTGGGTAGGGAAAGATGTCTCTATACATAATGTCAAGGGCGCAAAGGGAAGAGGGCATGTAACTTTCGTACTCGCAATGTAAACGGCAAAATTCAAAACCGCAGACCGGATATACTATTATTAGATCGACGCTACTATTGTTAGTACAGCCGTATACTGAAAAAGGATACAATAATGCGAATTTTGTGGAATATTGTCTAAAGCCAGCCAGCTAGCTAGCTATATAGATCGATGGAGACTCGGGAGAGACATGAGAGGAAGTGCGAAGGACCGTCACTGAGTGAGTATAATACGCCATCCAAGGGTCCCCGGCTGGTAGCGACGTTGCCATCTGTCTTGCGAGCCGCGGGTATAGTTCGCAGGTACCGTAGGCTTCGCACACGACCGTCACCACTGAATGATGCGGTTCGTCAGAGTTTACTGGCGAAACTTGGAAGGCTAGAAGACGACAGTGGAAGGCTGAGTTGTCCACACTGGTAGTAGCGCCGCGTATCTCGCGAACATCCGGTGTTGCTAATAATAGTAGCGACGTTCTATAAATAGCGCTGCTTTGAATTTTGCCTTTTACACGCCCTCTCGCCGCCTTCGGCTCGATACGCCCTTGATAATGTACAATGTAATGTTTGAGTGCCTGGGAAGCCACACAGCATTCTGACTATGCAATCATGACCACTGTCACTATGATTTTGATTCCACCTTGTTGATAGATTTTCTTCACCATAACTTGCTTCAACCATTGTTGGTAGTACTAGTCTCGGTCCCAGACCCAACCAACCCCAGCACGGATCGCTTTTAGTATCGCTCGCGGGGAAGGAAGGGTCTGGTAGATATAGTGCACATTCTTAAGCGATAATTCAGACTTGTTGAAATTATCAGGACGCATCAAAATTTCACATGTGGTCATCAAGAGTCAAGCTGCCTTTGAAGACCTAGAGCTAGAGTCAGCAAGTACTGTACCAACACACGTTCGCTGTGCTTGGCTCAGTTTGGAAATGCCCTTTTTTGCAACAGCATTGGGAGTGACTCACGCAATTGTCGGCATCTGGGCACTTCACCATCTGTGGATGCTGGGATCAGCGAGCTGTGTCAGTGTTGGATGCAGCAAATGAGAGATTCTACCTTCTGACCGTGTATCCAAGGTGTGCGCTTCCAGAGCATAGAGATGCTGTTGAACTTGGAGAGTAGCGCTGCCAGTATTTTAACATGCTGAAATCCAGAAGTTTTGACAACACCACACTGGCGAATCTGTACTTCCGGCATCAATATTAGTATACGTCATTGAGATTACTTGTTCTACGATCTGATTGGATCCGCCCGGATTCTGGCGGAGTTTAAGGAATGTGGGCTATACCTACCAGACCGTATTTCCGCACGTTATACTGGAAGCAATACACGCACTGGATAAACGGTCTGGGACCGAGACTATGGTAGTACATGACCATAAGTAAGATCTAGTGGACACTGGAGACTATCTTAATCAGATGAAATGTCCACAAGCTGAAAGAGAAGGCATGAGCCAGTTATCCTACCAGATGTGTAGTAGCCACTTATAAGTGGAAAATAATATAATACTGATGTACCGATGTACATTGTATATACATTATCTGTACAAGTAGCTTCGCTCGCTTCACTCGCTTAGCTACTTCCCCCTCGTTCGCCTACGTGAGAAATACGGTGCCGGACAGCTCTCTGTGCAGAGCTGCTGCTCCCCAATTGCATCCGCTTTAGCTGCTGCTCCCCGCGAGACTGCCGCTCGATCTGCTTCAACTGCTACTCCCCGTTTGCATCCGCTTCAACTGCAGCCCCCCGATTGCGTCCGCTTCGACTGCTGCTCCCTGCCGACTGTTCTGGAAAATTCCAGCCCATGCTCGAGTGCACGAACATTCTTCGCAGAGTTCGAGGTTCAGTAAATTGAAGTACGAAGGTCGCGCATCACTAGCCTAGTCCCGCCCCACGAACATCCCACTTCTGTTACACACAGGCACACACACGGTTAAAATCTTAGTATATTGATGATATGGCCTTGATATACGTATGTACGTACCTGCTAGTACATAGCACATTTATCTTGTTAATTTTATGCAGGCTTCGTGCAAGGATTGACTTTAAGCCGGTGGGAACCAAGGGAGCCTCATCACTCATCAAGTTGCTGGATATGTCGCCAAACCTTGGCGAGCTGAGGTATATTATTGTTTAGAAGAACAACCCATTAGTGCCAGTACACTACGTATGTACAGTTCATTATTTTTGAAAACACATAATGTGACCGGATTTGCGAAAACCCGCAAACATTGAAGTTTTTACCCCGTGCACATGTGCAGCAGGGGTAGAGTGATAGGTTTGTCCGTCTGTCCATCTGTCAGTCTGTCCAAGCAGTTTGAGCAGTGAAGGCCTTGTTGAAGGCTTAGTTTAGAAAAAAAGTGTCAGAATTCTGAAAATACTAGCGTCTACATAACTCACAGACCAGAGATCCACTCGAGAGGCTGAGAAAAGCTGCGTGAAAGTCGTGCTTCTAATTAATTATTTATTATTTTATACAACTTGACCCCACCCTATTTCTAACATTACTGCCACAACTTACGGTATCTCATTCTGCATGCTGACTCATCGTGCATGCTGTATGAATAATCGGCGGTACGTAGGCCACCTACCTGTATCAAGTCAAAGTACGTAGCGCACGGGGTACGTGCTCTGCTGAGCACCTCTAGTTGTTATTATGATCACTTCACTAAACACGATTATCCACCGTTGCACTTCCAGTTCATACACTCTTGAGCTTCTAATCACTTTGACAAGGGAAATAAACACTCAGGAAAGACAGTCTTAAGCGCACGTATACGGAGGGGGATTCTAGGGATGCTAAAAGTCCTAAAAGCAGTGTTTACACACAGCTGTACACCCAAGGGTCTATTATAGTTCTTCTTGAGCTCGTTGTTGGCTGAGACAAGTTATTTTCTTTGCTGCTTTTGCATCAAACACACTAGTGATCGATTTACAGCAAAACATGCTTACTTCCATAATGTGGACATGAACAGAGCAACCTAACAACACATTTGGAATTGAATTCTCAGTTTCAATTACTTAACTCTTACTACACACAGTTAGTTAATCCAGTCGCATAATCAGTTACACCATCTATTGCATTCGTGCTTCAATTGAATAACATCGTCTGAGCAGAACATCTTTCTCATATCGTCTGAGCAGAACATCTTTCTCTGAGCAGAACATCTTTCTCTGAGCAGAACATCTTTCTCAAGTTGCTTGTGCTGAATGTGCATGCACTTAGTGTTAAAGTTTGAGCTGAGTGAGCTGGTTACATGTGCAATGTGGTATGTGTCAGAGCACAGTCAAAGTCGCTGCTTACAAATGCACACCACTATTATGTTTAGAACAGGGACTGACTTCATGCATTCAGTTAGCTCAGTTTATGCCTGAAGTGTATGCTTGTTTGCACATTTAAGCAGTGCTTGTGTTTGTGTGTCTCGGTGATCTATGTACACAAGTCTGTTTTACTTTCAGGTTGTATGGCAATCAGTTGAAAACCCTAACCTTTCAGTCTCTTGCTCCTGTGATTGCAAAGAAGAAGAACATCCACACACTCATGTAAGCAATATTTGACCTGTACATATGTATATTATCGTTTTGCAGTCTGTGTATACCGTGATAGCTATTTCAAGGAATGGCTTACGTATGTGACCACCACGTGTCAATGTGAATGACCCAAAGCTGACAATATTCTTGGCATGTATCGGTGCTGGGCCAAAGAGCAGCCCGTCAACGTCACTACATACACATAACAAGAAACTAAAGAATTTCAGTCTTGTGACACACTCTTGCAAATGACTGCTTATGCATGCTGTGGGCATTGGCCAGATACAACTGTACCCACTTCCCATTGTCTGGCTTTTGACTGTTTCAGTATGTAGATAAGTAATCAGAAACTGGATTGTGGGAAGGCCTGTGGTGGGTAGCTGTCAGGTTTGCTTACACTTAGAACAATGTACAGTAACCACTGGAACATTTCTGGAATGTTATGGCTTGAAGGGTGTGTTTCCTGTGGCTATATATATGGCTGAGTCAGCTTCGTACATTTGCAACTCACAACTGTTACGTACATCCTGTTACATGGGACATTCGTCTCTGATTGCCACATCATGCATGATGAGTAGCCTTGTTACCAGGCCCCGCCGTGTATAGGAGAGCCTGGGAATGAGGCTACATAATGGGGTGGAAAGCAATAATTATAGTATCGCTATGCTGCTTATATGTACTTTACATGAGACACTTTATCTTCCTACATGCAGCCTATCCCGGAATTCTCTTGAGGAAACTACTGGGCATCTTCTTTCAGAGATTCTGGGGAGCCTCCCACTGCTCCACACATTCTAGTATGTTGTAGCTGTTATGTCACCACTGAATTGAACTTCACCCTGCCCGGCGCCCATGCGGGGGCGAGGTTCTAGTCTGTATGTCTCTCTATCTGTTACAGTCATACGCAAACCAAGCGGCACAAACTGAGCTAGGCATGTATGCATTAAGCATTGCGTGCTTTGATGGCATGTGACATTTGCATGTGTCTCATACATGGCTGTTTGGGCGTGGCTCTGGGTTCTGAGTTGGAGTGTTTAGTTGGTGTTCGTGAGCTTACATGCGGAATGTGCGGAAGTAAATATATAGTGTGCAGAGCTTCGTTTTGTGTTATTTGTAGCCAATACCTGTAGTAGTTGCTAGTGTGACTCCGTGGTGCCTCTCCTGTGCGGAATTTGAACGGCCATATATGCTTGACCTTTACACTCTATGCTGCTGATTGTGTGCATGGAAGGTGTTAGAGTTACTGTGGAACAGAAGAACACTAAACTAAACTTCGCAAGAGTGAGATCTGTGTAGGTAAGGAGTCGCTTCTGTACCCCTTCATTTTGAGCCCACACACCAGTCTGTCTCGTAGGGCCTCTTCTTCAAACTTGTAGTGCATAGCTAGGCGGCACAGCTCTGCCACATATTCTGCCACAGACTCACCTGGAGCCTGGCTCCTCCTATGAAAATGGAACCTCTGTACAATCACCATAGGCTTTGTCTCAAAGTGCTTTTGTAGCATGTCCGACAACTCATTGAACGTCTTGTCCTTTGGTTCTGTGGTGCTAGCAGATTACTCAGCAGCACATATGTCTTCCCTTAGATGCTGTTAGCAACTAGGTACATTTATACCCGTTCCATATATGCCGTTACTTTCTCAAACTCTAGCTTGTATCTGTCCAATCGTCATCATTTGCACTTGTACTCCAATCCTCGATCGTCGCCAGTGTTGTCTTTGTGGCCGATTGACAGTGATTGATTTACCAGCTACCCCAAAATGACATGAGAGAGTCATCTTTGTATGCATTTTAATAAATGACATCATAACAATAACATCATGTCATACGTACAGTAACCTTGCTACATGGAAGTAAGTTTACTGTTGATACTCGTTTATGAGCGTGCTTTGTGTCGTAGCGCTATTTGATATTGATGACTTTCGGCATCGGGCAGGAGTGTTGTTGGTGACTGCCAATTCATGTAGATTGTGCCATGTATAGTGCCACCATACAGAATGTTTGGTCACTGATAAAATTTGTCTTCTGTTCTTAAAAATATTGGGATGATTGATGTTGGCTGTAATGCTTACATATGGGGTTTCCATGGTAATATGAATATAGCTTGGGGTTTCTATTATATTCATACTTCAGATGATTCCTTTGCCTGCATGTCAGTGCATGAGTATGTGTACACTTTGTACCTCACATTTGAATCCTACACTACTATTCTTTGCTAGCCTCATTCCCAGGCCTACCCCGTTTTCTGTTCATCGGTTTGCATTGACAATAATATATGGATGCGGAAGAGCAGCGAAAATGGTATCAGTTATCACATGAGTGATGTCAGGTGGATGTAGGGGGGGGGGGGGGGGGGGGGGGGGTAGTAAGGTCCTGGATGAGTTCATCATCCAGTCTGCTATAGGTTCAAATGCTCCGTGGCTAGTTGTGACTCCAGACGCTCTACACAGCCTCGTTTAAACTTATTTGCGGTTGCCCTCCCCCCCCCCCCCCCCCCCCCCCGTCCCCACATCCACCTGACAACAGTCCCGTGATGGATAATACCAGGGCTGCCCCATTTTGTCCATATCCATGTATTATTCTGAATGCAAGCTGAAGAACAGAAAACAGGGTAGGCCTGGGAATGAGGCTAATTCTTTGCTTCATGTGGTGACCCAAGTAGATTCTAGCTGGAATTAATTCTTTGTCGATTCTCCCTTCCTGTTTTTTATGGCCTGCATAACTGGTTATCTAGTTGGACTCCTGTTCAGCACTGAGTTTTGCCCTTCAATATGGAACTCTTCTTTCATTAGCAACAGCTACAATCCAATTAAGGACGAGGGGCTTGGAGCAATGATGCCAGGACTGCTCAAGTCACAGAATTTGAAGATTCTTGGGTAAGTTCCACCAGTGACATTCACGAAACTGTGTATAGGTTTGGAATGCTAATTGGTTATAGTTACACAAAAAAAGTAATACACTGTACATATCTCAGACCATAGTATGTACTTATGAGTACATCGCTTGTGGTGGCTGTGATCACATGTGGGATGAGGATCAGGGTAGGGGGATGAAGGCTTTGGTAACATGGTGAATCTAATTGTGTGGTGGCTTGAAAAGATTCAAAGCATGGATACTTGTGCGGTAGGCAGTGGATACATGAGGAGTACAGTAAAAGGAACTATGAATGGTAAGATTCTATAAATGTATTTGAGTATTTAATGTAGGTACCCGCAATGAACTCTGTTGTCTGCTGACACTATAGTTTTGGCTTCCATGACCAATATGTTGCTATAGGTATGCATGATGATCTGGGCTGTTCGTATCCCATAGGCTTCGACGCACCTCTCTGACAGAAGGAGCTGGTGTGCATTTGCGAGAAGTCCTGAAAACCCTACCGAAGTTGGAATGGCTTGAGTACGTTACGTATCATAATGCATGTCCTTTGTACATAGTAAATTAAGCCTCTTTCTCAGGGAATGGATAAATAAATCAAACCACATAATTATTACTAGCTTCAGTAATTGTACATGATCATGATGGGTGAATTTTTCCTTTCTCTACCATCGAGGGGCAACCGCACTCCTGGTAGCCACGTTACAACCCCGGTTGCGACTCGCCGTAGCGCAGGCTAAGTATTGCAATTCATTCCAATTAACGCACATGCCACGTGGCAACCACGCTCAGTCGATCGTGAGCGTGATCAAAAGGAAGACAAGACATTATTACAGCACTCACATCTTAGCCAGCACGGTGAGTTTCATGTCAGTGAACGACAGCGATCACGGCCGTGTGGTCAGAATCTTCGTGTGCCTTTCCTAAGAATGGTACTCCCACCGGAAGTCGAAGAGAGTGCTTGAGCAATGGCGGCCAACGGCGAGACAAAAGCGCTCATATCTCAACCACCAAGGTGATTTTCAGCACCAACTTTTTACGTTCAGGTCAGTACATGATAGCGATGACGGTGGTGTAGTCAGAATCTCTGTAGGCCAACTCAAACATTATATTAATTAAGTGGCAATCAATGTGTAGTAAATGTGCGTTGTAAGTACCGCATACAATTGTGTATCGAGAACGTTCAAGCACCCGTAACTTTGTTCACGTAAGTCCGATTAAACTACCATTGTGATAGATAAGCAATAAACATGCTCTCTGATGGTATAATGATCTCAGTTTTGACAAAATGCGGTGAATGGGTGGTTTATGCTGAGAAGGTCACATATTTTTAATGTCATATACCTTGTTCTTCCATGAATTTTGTTGCATGAATCTTGTTTTATGAACCTTGTTCCATGTAGGTTATACCAGAATCGTCTTTGTACTTTCGGAGTGACACATATGCTACCTGGACTCTATGAAGCTAAGGCGCTTCAGCAGCTAAGGTACTTTGGTCTTAACATTGTGGGACTGAATTTTGTTGTCCTCCACTTATGTACATCTTTGCTTTCGAATGTCCTCTAATAGCCGCACCTCCAGAAAGGCTGAACGAAATAACATCGCCCTTGTTTAGTAGCCCCGGCTAGTATTCAAGTAGTATGTGAGCAACCGCATGTGGAATCCCAGCTCTGGCCAAAGTGCTTTGTTTAGCGCTTGAGGAGGGAAATGATCATGACAGTTTTGCTGTGAGCATGAAGAGAGCTGTCTATAGGCATTTCTTGAGGCACAGAATGCAAGCAACCTAAGGACAGTGTTTATTAAACTCATCATGAGCTGGAAAAGTCTGAGAAAAACCAGTTACCAGTTTGTCGGGGCGATCATGATGGTACCACTCTTAAATTTGTAAGCTTTTTCTCTGTATACGTGGTACTTCCAATGTGTTTCCTCGCTTTCTTCTTCTGGTGACTTCACATTAGTGGCTGCCCTTGAATAGTAGCCGCACCATGGTAAATCATGATGAAAATACTATTAGCTGCAGTGTTTGATCATGGAAGTACAGTATCTATTTCTTTACTTGACTCCGCCCATCTACTTGATCAATTGCTACAAACTGGCTGCCAAGTCTATGCAGGGGGATAAACCATTTGATCTCCTAGGTGGCAAGATATAGATATGTGAACGCATCAAGTAGAAATGGAATGTTAGGCACATCTTAATGTGGGGAATTGTCTAAAAATGCTTTGAAAAAGGCCTCAAATTTGAAAACACCTAAATTCAGAACCTCTAAAACACATTTTTGCAAGTACTCCTACTTTTGGGGTGCCAACTGGGATTTGTGCCTGTTGTTTCTGATGTATTCATAATATTGACTGCAGAAAATGTTGCTATTCCAATTAGTGCCCACCATCAAACGAACTACCATATAGCATGTTTCTTTCATCAGAAAAAAGGGGGAAGAAAACTTCCACGAATTGCTTGAAAATTAGATTTTTGCAGAGAAAAATTTCACGGATTTGCCGTAACACAGTATGCCACACCCATTTACACTGATCGGAGCGTGACTCGTGAAAGAAACCTGCTATACTGTATAGTTGTTAACAACATAGGAAGTAGAATTGTATGAATCCTGCTGCACATCTGTCTTGCTTTTTTCCCACCACGTACATCAAGCGCATTTATTATCTGTTTTGTGCCACGTGATCATGTAAGTGGGTGGAGTCAAGTAGTGACATCCCCTACTGTCATTGCAATTGCAATGTCGGAAACACGCATTCAGTCCTGCACGCTTATACAAATCAAACTGGAAACTAAATGCGAAAACCTATTTAGTTCTAACTCCCAAAATGGCTGTGTATGTATATAGTGATGTTGTCTTTCTTCTCTGTACTAGCCTGGTTGAGAATGGCATTTGTGACTCTGGTGCCATGGCCCTAGCTGGCTACGTCAGTGCAACAAACACACTGAAGCAGTTTCGGTAAGTACTAGGTGTTTACTGTGTAGTAGGTCCAAAATTGTACCACAGTGTGTGGGAGGTTGAAAGGTGCCAAGTACCATACACCTTAGTCAGCAAAATTTATTGTACACAGAAGCCACTGTACAGTGTCGGATGTAGAAATTTTGTGTCAGCACAGTGTAGTTAACCTTGCCCATGCGGGGGCGAGGTTCTAGTAATCATCGTGTGTGTCTGTGTATCTGTGTGTCTGTGTGTCTGTCTGTCTGTTACTGTTCTAGCGGGTGCTGCGGGTACTTGACGAGTGAGACCAAGGTATCAAAAGAAAGCGCTCAACGTAAGGAACAAAATCAACATAGCAATTTGGATAAAAATGTTCAGTTCGAGAGTTATGACAGTTTTTAGCTCACCGCGAAAACTTTATTTGGTGCTTGTGCCACGAAATCGACATCAGCGGGTCACTAACGCTGTTACTAGACTATTGGTACGTGAAGCGTGGCGTCTAGCGACACCAGCGCTACCACAAACCAAGCGGCACAAAGTGACAAACTGACGAGCTAGCGGGCTATAGTCTGGTTCCCAGGATCCCGATACCTGACCCCGAACGCGCACCGGATGACACGTGATACTTGCATGTGCAGTGCAGTAATATTAAACATATTATGCGCAACAAAGATGGAGACTACTCGTACGCATGAACATGAACGAACCTACCGGTCTCATTGGCTAGAGCACCAAGAACTTCTGCCTCCTCGGTGGCGACAACAAAGAAGGAGACAGCTCGTGAGTTAGTCTCGCGGGCCAGACTTTCGTCTCGGAACGAGACTACTCGTGGGTCTACCGCCATGACCGGTGACGTACTAGTACCTGCTAGAATGCTTCAGCTAACACTAACCTGACTCACAGTTGCTGTGATGTGCATGAGTGTATGTTTAGTGTCATAATTTCTGTGGCTCATTATGCAGTCACATAATTGAGTCTGATGACCGTCATATGAATGCAACTGCTCCATGCATGTCCTGCACGTGCACTTCGCTCAGGCTCGCCCTCCAATGTCCTGCATTCCACTAGTAGATCTTATGGGTATGCTTCGCTACATGAGGGCGAGGTTTGCACTTTAGTGCTTTTTCATTAAGCACAGTGTAGTTAAGCACAGTGTATACAGTCAAGGACAGGGTCCAAAAATTGTCCGAGTCTCACCTATTGAAGTGTGACTTACACTGCCGATTGGAGCGCGCCCCCTTAAGCAGTGATGTAATCCACACTAAATGCGTAATTCTGCGTGGGTGTTGCACCTTTGGCTTTTACCGGCCCCAGCTAGCGAATTATCTTTATACCGTAGGCGCTCTAATTATGCGTCCTTTCTAATTCTGCATCTAAATTCAATGTCTCAAAGCAATAATTTCCAATAATGCGTCGCACTCCGGGGACTAATTTGCATAACACGATTATAAACGGCAGCGTGGCAGCTAGCTTGAAGCACACACATTACAGTTGAACGGCGAAGAGGGTGCATCACTTCACTGCCTGTGAACGTTGATGTACAAAGACACAGTTGCGATATGGCTGGGACATCGGTGAAGGTACGAGAAAGCAACTCACTTATGTATTCTGTGCCCCAGGATACGGATGCCCCGTGTAGGAGAAAAGGCAGCGACAGTACAACAACCGAGAACAAACACAACCGCTATGCAATAGCCTTGTCTACACTCATCTGGCTTCAGTGCCTTAGCGGAGTGTTTTCTAAGCATGCATCGATTTTTGGCTGACCGAATTTCTATTGTTGCGTTGCATTTCAAAAATATTGAGTGACGCATAATTAGAGTGCCTACGGTACTTACCAAGGCAAAGGGCCACTGTACCACTGTAGTTAGCGTTGTTCTTCTACTTCCAGGCACTGAGAAGAAAACGTGGCAAAATAATTTTTGCGATCAAGGCGATCGTCGGTGACCGACTTGGCTCAGTTCTGACATTCACCATGCTTCATCCTCTGGTTTCTGTAGTATTTTTACCCGGGCACTTGCAAATTTACCTGGGCACAGGTCCGGGTGTGCCCGGGTCTAGCTACGCCACTGCCAATGGCACCTTGCTTATCTATAGTAAATTAGTGCTACTCACGTGACCCTCAACGAATCAGCCGCCTCAGAATCGATCACTTGACAGAGCATTAAATCGCTTATTGCACACTTTAGTGTGCATTATCTAGATATAATGCACACTTTTCAAAGATCAAAGGCTGTCTCAGGTCAGTGAAGTAGTTTAAAAGCCAGTTTAAAAGCCAGTTTGCAGTGCATTACGGGCTTTTAGTGCACTCGGGCATCTAGTTAACGGTCTTGGGTGGATAATGCACTCGCCTTCGGCTCGTGCATTATCTCGCCCTCGACCGTTAACTAGATTGCCCTCGTGCACTAAAACCCGTAATGCACTGCAAACTGGTATTTAAATATTACTTAGAAGCTACGAAACTGCATGACCTCGAATGTCTACAGTCGGTAAAGTCCAGAATCACTATTTGCCTTACAATTAACTATCAAGCCTTCACTATAATAATGTGTTTTATTTATCAGAAAATCTTGAAGGGACAGTTCTGCCCCTTACCGGTGACAGGATTTTACTATGATTGGTTGGCTATTTTGGGGGTGCGTCAGCACTCCTATACCCATTGCTATGGTTATGACTGTGCCATATTGCCTTCCTTCTACAGCATTTACTACAACAACGACATGTCCGACAAAGGAAAGATAGCCCTTCGCAGAGCAGTGCTTGGAAGACCTGCACACCTCACCGAACTCAAGCTAGCTGTATAAGTGTGTCACCTAGTACAATACTTTATAATTATGTAGTCATCATCTATTAGTAATTTTGCTATTACAGAATGCACAACACTTTCACTCTTTTTTATATACATTTATGCATTTTTAAGCTAATACTGTATAGTGGGAAATTTCCTGAAATGCCTTCAGAAGAAATTTTCGCATTGCCATGCCCCCTAGCTATGATTACACGTACGTACGTAACGTGTTGGTGGAGTCGTTTTCTGTTTCCACTTCAGAATGGTGTACCACGTCTACGTACGTTCAATGCTGAGATCTGGGCCTCTTGTTGGCCAATCGTTGCCGGTGAACTTTCATCTGTCGCACTTCCCACACGCTCATTATCGTCGCTGGCTAACGGGGGTAGACGGGTCCACTGGAGTCTGGAAGGCTGTTCAAAAGCTGTGTAACACCAACACAGAAAACAATGGCACCGATAATAATGAAAACAATAAAGCTGCTTCAATGAATGCCCCAAACCTCTCTCTAACCCAAAGCTCTCCACTGATAATGCACACCCACAACGATAGCCCCAGTAATGCTAATAGGTCATTTTTAGGGGATCATTAAGGAATTGGTCTCATCCCCTGGAGGGCGCAAGCTATCACATACCAAATCATACATCTACTCACCAATGTTTCAATTCTTTACTTTAATGCCAGAAGCATCCTCCCTAAATTGGACGAACTGCGTGTCGAAGTTGCTGCCCCAAATCCATCCATTATCTGTGTTGTTGAGTCCTGGCTCTCAGACGACATGTCAGATGCAGAAATTAATAACTACCAAGTGATCAGATTGGATCGCAACAGGCACGGAGCTAGGTGGTATTCTTCTGTACATCATCAAGTCACTCACATGGGAAATCATACAGGGTTCGTATGATTTGGAATTCATTGCTCTGTCAGTTACCTCTGCACTCACTACTGTTAAACAGTGTGTTTCAGTTTTATATCGTCCACCCTCTTCACCAGTCAGTTGTTTGGAGAATTTTTTTCACAGATTATCCATTCAGTCTTTTTCTAGCTTTACTTTATTGGGAGATTTTAATATTAATTTTTGTAATAAAAGTCATCCTAATTTTTGTAAACTAGAGAACATACTCCAGATGTTTTCCCTGTCTCAAGTTGTTAACACTCCCACTCACACCAGTCCAAATGGCGATACCTCACTAATTGACCTGACTGTTCTACCATCCCTCCTCTTATGAACTCAGACCATAATGGTCTAAAACTTTCACTTAGATAGAAATACAAGGACAGGCCACTGCAGCAACCAAGAACTATTTGGAGATATAGAAATGCTGATTACAGAAAAGCTTGTCAACTAATAGATGAGACTGATTGGGACAGTCTGCTGCCTACAGACAATCTTGATCTTGCTGCAGACAACTGGCACAATAGGATCATGGATATTATGAGTGTGTGTATTCCGCAGCAAACCCTGAAAAGGAAGAGAAATGTACCCTGGTTAACAAATATCATCCGTTACATCAGAAAGCGCAATACTGTATTTCAAGCAACAAAGAGACATGCCAAACCTGCGCTAGCCACCAAATACAAACAGCTGCGTAACAGGGTTGTAAAAATGCTGCGCAATGCCAAAAGATCATATTTCCAACAACTTAATCCTCGTAATAAGAAGCAGTTTTGGAAAGCAGTAAAATCCCTAAACAAATAACAGTCTACAATCCCAACACTCCACCATCAAGATACCACTGCAGAAACAAGCAGGGAAAAGCCACTATGCTCAATGGAATATTTACAGCTTGTTTTAACACAACAGTACCACCTATATCACCCTCAAATGGAAGTGGAGGAGGATACGACATATGGTATTCTACTTGCCCGCATGAACTACTCTGCACAACTTAGTGAAGTCCTCACATACATCGTCTTTGGATGTAAATAAAGCTATAGTGGCCCAGATGGGATATCAGTCAGAATGTTGAAGTCCACAGCACGTAGTATTGCACCATCCCTTACTAAGCTCTTCAATATCTCAATTTGTCTTAGTCGTTTTCCTGAGAGCTGGAAAACATCTGCAGTTGTTCCAATTCCTAAGTCATCGAATCATAAGGACGCTTCCAACTACAGGCCCATTTCCCTACTACCAGTAACCAGTAAAATTCTTGAACGTCACCTTCATCAGCAGATCCTCCAACATCAATCCCACTCTCCAACAGGCAATGGGGATTTCAAGCAGGGAAATCTACAGTTACCGCTCTTTTGTCTGTGACTTTTGAATGGTTCAATTCACTTGAGATGGGTCAAGACATATGCGCCATATTTTTCGATTTGCGGAAAGCATTTGATTCAGTCCCACACCAGCCATTACTGGAGAAATTATGCAGCTACAATCTGGATCCCCACATCTTGTCCTGGATATCCAGCTATCTTACAGGAAGGAAACAACATGTGGTTGTAGATGGAGAATCATCCCCTGATACACGTCTTGTCCAGAGTACCTCAAGGTTCCGTATTAGGCCCCCTACTATTTCTCATCTATATGATGATATCTCATTGATCAACCTGTCAGAGGGAAGCACGCTCAACTTGTTCGCAGATGATATGCTCCTCTACAAGCCCATCAATTCCACCAGGGACTTTCATCATTGGCAATTGGACATTGAGCAAATCAGTGACTGGGTGAGTAGGAACAACCTAACCCTCAATCCCATAAAATGTAAATCAATGGTGATATCAAGAAAGAGGATCCCTACAACTCCAACTAAATGGGACCCCCCTTGAACAAGTTGAAACCTTAGGAGTCCTTCTATCAACAGACTTATCTTGGTCTGCCCACGTCGACTCCATTTGTACCAAGGCTAAGAAACTTGTTGGACTTTTGTATAGAAGGTTCTCTACAAGTCACAGTCTTCTTGAAGTGTACCAAATGCTCGTGCTCCCTCATCTTGAGTACGCTGCTCAAGTCTGGAACCCCTCCCTTAACAAAAGATATCACGAAACTGGAGAATGTCCAAAAGTTTGCCCTGAAAATATGTACTAAGAGCTGGCACTCAGGATATCAGGATATCAGGATCTGCTTGATTTAACCCAAATGCCAACCCTTGAGAATCGCAGATTATATTTAAGTCTTTGTACTCTTTACAAAATTATTCATGGTCATTTTTATTTCCCAGACAATGTACCTAATACTATCTCAGTCTGGAACCACTTGCCTCAGGATGCACTTACAGCACATTCCATTTCTTCTTTTAAAGTACACACTGCACCTCCTTTTATGTAGTTTAACTTACTGCGCCCTCGGGAATACATAAAACTGCACTCAGGGTACAAATCCCATATCTGTCATTACTAATCGTGGGTACATACTTGTACCGTACTCTCGCGAAAGTCCGCCCACTCCGCAAAGAGCGCCCACCCCCCACTTTTGGCTCAATTATCTATATAGGGTCAAAGTTAGTCTAACAAGCTAGCCCTTCGCTTTCTTCAGTATGCGCGCGCGGAGAAGTCTAGTAAGGTCTAGAAACTTTGGACCACTTTACTCGGTACAAAAGAATGCAATTAATCTTACTTCACGTCCGTTTACGTCATAATATTCCAATTAGTGCAACTGCAGTCAGTCGATTCTGGCCCGCTAACCTCGTTGACTGTTTGTACTTCTGTCTGTTTGGTCGTTGTGCAGGAGAACAGCAATCGCAGGCAACTTCAGACAGTCCTCAACGCTTGTACCGAGCGATTTGAAAGATCACCACGTGACAGCTGCAATCTGATTGGCTCTACCCGATTTCGAGTAGAGCCCAAGCAAAGTGGTCCAAAGTTTCTAGACCCTCTTTTTCCCCGTGCGGTCACGTGAGTCGATCCGTGCTGGGGAAAATTCGAGGGGCTAGCCCGCTAGACTAGGTCAAAGTTTACTCGAATGAGCGCCCACCCTCGCGCTATAGCCTCGTGCCTCGTGTAACAGACGATGGAGCGCATTAGTGAGATGTTCCAGCGTATCTGAGGTAAGAACCTCCTTGCAGCAAGTCTCTGTTAGTCTGTGTATCCGTATCTATGGTGTGTTGCCTGGCTTGCCTGTGCTGACGACGGCCCCGCGGCCTCCACGCTGGACCTCAGCCAGCGCTTGGCGGCAGCGAAGACGACGTGGTGAGCGGTGATGTTGCTAGTGACTCCAGCGATGTAGATGTGCTGGGAGGGCTTTGACTCACGCGCGCTTGCTGCTCGATCGCTGCTATTGCGCTACTTGTGTACGTAAACAAAGGTGGGCGCTCTTTCAAGGTTGAATGCGGAAACACTCGAAAGAGCGCCCACCCCCCTGTTTGGTGAGAAAGTAAGATGCAGCGCCCATGGGCGGACTTTCGCGAGAGTACGGTATTAGCTATAGATTGCTATTATGTATCCATTGCACCATGTATAAACTTTCATAAAAAATGAAAAAAAGCTAGAAGTAGTACCTTTACAAACGCCATCGCTTGCTCGCTGCTTCTACGTGTTCGATTGCTCGGTCAAAATGTTCAAATTTTTACCATTAACATTTTCGCAGTTTTAGCGATCTCGTACAAAAATTTGCACCACGAAAATTTGTACTAAACGTGTGCTATACGGTAATCTTATGCCAGTTATGGCTTGCACCATAATATTATTTAGGGTCTAGTCTCTAGATAATGCTATAACTAGCTTACTCCCTATCCACACAGACATATGGAATCATGCCGAATGTGGATGCGCATGCTTCAGTTTGGAAGTCTGCCTCTTCCATCAGGCTGTGATAAAACTTAGTTTTTGTGGTGGAACAGTCCTAGGAAGTAGGAACTTGTAGAAACTCAAAACGTGACAGCAAGCTGTAAGATGAAAAGGATTTCTACATGTGCATGGTATCTTCTTTTGACGCTGTATGGTTAACGTTAACTGATTCTCAGAGACAGGGGATTGTACAGCACAGCCAACGAGTCAGCGACGATACTGAGGCACTGGTCACACACACGCACGATCGAAGACCGACGCGATTTCCATGCGGGACGCAAGTTCACACAACAGCACGCGGACGGGGTTGATCGTTCAGAGTCGGAGGGATCACGGAGTGCGACATACCTTCCGCTGAATCCGGCTGGACAGCTCCTACTGTAGCTGTTGTGTGTATGGTATCTGTTGTGCATTCTCAGAATCTGGCAGTGAGCTGTAGTTGCATGCGACTGCAGCTGTCTGAATAATCATAGACTTGGTGTAGGGATATAAAGCGGACACGCATATATAGTCTACGCTAATGTCTTCAAAATCTCCAAGAACGGTTAACGTATCAGCCTTTATGACCCATTCATCTCCCTCACGAAGCTTTCACACAACAGCAGCATTTTGCACTGAGCAGTGCACGACCCCATCGGCTTTTCTTGAAGTATCAAGAAGCACTTGAAACCGCCCACTCGATAACTATGGCTTCAAAGTGTAATTGAGACCCGGTGAAGGGAGGCATACATGCCACGTACAGAACAAAAATACACATAAACAAAGTCAAGGTGTTCAGACAGGCTCAACACACCACTACAATCTTTTACTACAGACAAAACATGGCCGTAGAGCAGACTGAGGTGTCCTTGTTGAAGGCTGCGTAGACTTCATCTGGGACATTTGTACGCATGCGCACGAGAACTGAGTACTCTGTGTAAGTCAAGTATGCTGCTAAATCAGGTAAACAAGTTACATTATAAATGTATGGAGATGTAGAGATAGTAGAACAGTACAGCAAAAAGTAAGGAAACCAGGTAGGGGTGATGGCATAAAACAGTTCAGTATACAACCCCTACATATCATTCTCATAATTTATACAAGTCATGCCTGTATTTCTATGTGGAAAATAAGATAACCCATTACATTACACTCCTGGTAGGGGAAAAATTGTGCCGCGTAAATAATCTAACCTAATGTAAATAAATAATTAAATAATTAACGTTTGACTACTTAGGAACGGCTCACAAAGATTCTGACTACACCGTCGTGATCGCTATCAGGCACTGTCCTCACCGTACAATTTTGGTGCTGAAACTCACCTTGGTGGTGGAGATACAAGCGCTTTTGTAGTGCCGTCGGCCGCCATTTCTCGATCGCTCTCTTCGAAGTTCGTAGCCAGTACAGCTCTTACGAATGCCCCACAAACGGACCACACAGGTGCGATCCTTGTGGTCCACTGACGCTCACATGCCTAAACTCACCTTGCTGGCGAAGTTGTGAGTGCTGTAATAATGTCTTGTCTTCCTTTTGGTCGCCATTGCTCGCGATCGACTGAGCGTGGTTGCCACGTGGCGTGTGCGTTAATTGGAACGAATGGCAATACTTAGCTTGCGCTACGGCCGGCGAGTCGCAACGGGGGTTGCAACGCGGCTACTGTTATTTTCCGTTCCGTTGGAACATGTCTGTCCGTTCCGCGCTCCGCGCTGCGTTCGGTGTTCCGCGATCCGTACTGTAAAAGTCGTAGGTATAAACGCGGCGCGGAGCGTCCGTTCCGCGCTCCGTTCCGCGCTCCGCGCCGCGTTTATACCTACGACTTTACAGTACGGATCGCGGAACACCGAACGCGGCGCGGAGCGCGGAACGGACGGACATGTTCCAACGGAACGGAAAATAACAGTACCAGGAGTGCGGTTGCCCCTCGTTATAACAGAGCATATAATAGTGTGAGCATTATGCAAGTGTAAAAAACATTGAAAATGTTTGGAGATGTAGGGATAACAGAACAGCAAAAAGTATTGAAAACAAGCAGGGATGATGGCATAACCACCTACAATTTAATGCTCAAAAGTGTAGTTTCAACTTTCATGCAGGTGACCAGAAAACGGACTGGTATATGCCCACCAACACCTATAGTGTCTGAACCACAACCAGTTACTAGCTTCTTCAGCTACATAGCTATATAGCTAATTCATTCGCTCTGCCAAAGTCTGCATGATAGTACTTCTTTGTGCAGTTGGGCAAGAGTTTCCAATTTCATTTACGAAGGAGGCAATTATGGTCAGATTTAGCAATAGGAGGTATAGTTGAGCTTTCCTTCAGCTATACCAGTGCTAAGCCAAATAGTGATTCTCTGCCACTGCTGGAGCCGTGAGTTGTACCTTGGATTACCTGTGTTAAAGAGAATAGTTGCATAAGATTGGTGATTTTGGGGTACTAGGGGTGGAGAGGGTTATAAAAATTAATTACACTCCTGGTAGGGGAAAAATTGTGCCGCGTATAAATAATGTAACCTAAATAATTAACGTTTGACTACTTAGGAATGGCCTGCAAAGATTCTGACTACACCATCGTGATCGCTATCATGCACTGTCCTCACCGTACAATTTTGGTGCTGAAACTCACCTTGGTGGTGGAGATACTGTGCCGTCGGCCGCCATTGCTCGATCACTCTCTTCGACGTCGGTTGCCAGTACAGTCTTACAAAGGCCCCACAAAGATTCAGTCTAAGGCTGCTGACTCCGAACTCAAACTCTGGTTTCCTCAGTCTTGACCAGGTCACTGCTGGAGGCCAATCTGTCAAGGACATTTTGCAGGAGAAGCACCCAGACGCCAACCCCGCTCATCCTGAAGCCCTGTTGAACGGAACAAATAGCATCCAAAACAATAACTTTCATCCTATCCTCTTTGACAGCATAACGGCGGATGTTATCAGAACATCTGCTCTCCACACAGAAGGGTCTGCAGGTCCTTCAGGGGTGAACGCGATGAGCTGGAGGCGATTCTGTACTGCATTTGGCCAGAAATCCAATGACCTCTGTTCTGCCCTTGCCGCCTTTGCAAGAAGAATCTCCACTACCTTTGTGGATCCATCTAGCCTGCAGGCATACACTGCTTGTCGCCTCATTCCACTTGACAAATGCCCTGGTGTACGCCCCATTGGGATTGGTGAAGTTGCACGCAGAATTATTGGAAAAGCCATAATGAAAACAGTTAAGAAGGACCTACAAGATGCCGTGGGCTCCCTTCAGCTTTGTGCTGGGCAGGATGCTGGCTGTGAAGCTGCCGTTCATGCCATGTCATGTATACTTGAGGAGGAAAACACCGAAGCAATGCTGTTTGTTGATGCTTCAAACGCATTCAACAGGCTGAACAGACAAGCAACCCTGCATAACACCCAATACATCTGCCCAGCTATGGGTCCCATTCTAATCAACACCTATCGAAATGCCTCGTGGTTGTTCGTTGGTGGTCAGCGCATGCTGTCGAGGGAGGGCACCACCCAAGGTGATCCCCTCGCCATGGCGATGTATGCCATCGGAACTCAACCCCTGATCCACAGACTCGATGGCATCGGAAAACAGGTTTGGTATGCCGATGATTCCGCTGCTGGTTCAAGTGTGGAAACCTTAAGATCTGGTGGGATCTCCTTGAGGAGATTGGACCACTCTACGGCTACTTTCCAAATGGATCAAAGACACACCTACTTGTCAAACCGGACGCTGTTGAGAGGGCAAGAGCATTGTTCAAGGACACAGGAATAAACATTTGCACAGAGGGGAAACGCTACCTTGGTGGAGCAATTGGTGGCACTCCATTCCTGAATCAATTTGCTAACAGGAAAGTGCAAGAGTGGGCCAATGAATTGAGGACTCTCAGCACCTTTGCCAAGACTCAACCGCATGCAGCGTACGCTGCCTTCACTCATGGTCTCTCCTCAAAGTGGACATATTTCTTGCGAGTTACATGCATGGAGGACCCGGAACTCTTGCAGCCTCTTGAGTCGGTGATTCGCCAGCAGTTCATTCCTGCTTTGACTGGCAAAGACTCCCCCGGAGACCTGATGCGTGAACTGCTGGCATTGCCAGCAAGCCTGGGAGGCCTCGGTATAACCAACCCTATTACCATCTCAGCAGAACAACACTCCACATCGAAGCTCATTAGTGCCCCCCTTGTGAAACGAGTAATTGAACAAGACCACCAACTGGGTGACTGCCATGGTATTCAACAGCAAGCAAAGGCAGCAACCCGTTCCACCAAACGCCTTCGACAAAAAGAAGCTGCCAAAGACCTGCACAGCCAATTTTCTTCATCCATTCAACACTGCATTGAGCTTTCCCAAGAAAAGGGTGCGTCCACTTGGCTGTCTGCTCTCCCAATTGATGACCATGGCTTCGCCTTACATAAGTCAGCATTTAGAGATGCATTGTCTCTTCGTTACAACTGGCCCCTGGAGAACACACCATCCAGCTGCAGCTGTGGTCATCAGTTCTCTGTTGATCATGCTTTGTCATGCCCAACAGGTGGCTTTCCGTCAATCAGGCACAATGAGGTGAGGGACATAACAGCATCCCTATTGTCTGAGGTATGTCATTGTGTGTCAGTTGAGCCAAGCCTGCAACCACTATCTGGAGAAGTGTTGTCCCACCGTTCTGCAAACACACAGGACAATGCACGTTTGGATGTTGCTGCACATGGCTTCTGGGGAGGATCTTTTGAAAGGGCATTTGTAGATGTGAGGGTTTTTAACCCCTGCGCCCGATCAAATAGACAAACCTCCCTGCAATCCACCTACAGAAGGCATGAGCAGGAGAAGAGGCGGCAGTATGAGCAGAGAGTGAGGGAAGTGGAGCACGGAACATTCACTCCCCTTGTTATGTCCACCACTGGTGGAATGGGCAGAGCGGCCTCAGTATTCTACAAACGGCTGGCATCACTACTCAGTGAAAAAAGAGATGTTCATTACAGCAAAATCATGGGCTGGATCCGTTGTCGACTGAGTTTTGCACTGCTGAGAGCATCCTTGATGTGCATCAGGGGAGCAAGATCCTCTAAACATCACCCGATCCTGGCAGAACCTATCGAGCTTCAGCTGGCTGAGGGCCACTGTCATTGTTAATTAATTAAGTAATTAATTAATTAATTTCTTATTTTGTACTCTAACTATTGCCTGCGTTATCATTCTTATTTATCTATTAAATTTTATTTTCTTTTTTGTTTCGTAATGTAGCTATTCCCTATTAACTATTTTTTAGTACTCTATACATCAGTATACTTTTCCTTTGTCATTCCTTTGTGTAACTGTCCTCAATACAAACATGTTAAAGGTAGTTATATCCATTCACCTACTTCGGTTTGTTTGTGTACTTATAGTCCTCCCTTTCTGCTTAATACATGTGTAATGCACAAAAAAAAACAACAAAAAAACAAACAAAAAAAAACAACAAAGATTCAGACCACACGGCCGTAATCGCTGTCGTTCACTGACGCTTACATGCCGAAACTCACCGTGCTGGCTAAGTTGTGAGTGCTGTAATAATGTCTTGTCTTCCTTTTGGTCGCCATTGCTCGCGATCGCCGTGGTTGCCACGTGGCATGTGCGTTAATTGGAACGAATTTGAATTTGATGTAGCGCTCTCTGGCTTGCGCTACGGCGAGTCGCAAACGGGGTTACGACGCGGCTTATTCGAGAGCACTCTAAATAATTTCTGATCTTCCCTATGTATAGCTATCATGGTACTCACGTCATGTGTGTGATAATTGGAACGAATTGTCTTTAGCCTCGTACCCAGGCCTTCAATCGCGGGGGGAAGGTATACACTGTTTGCGCATGCGCTTAATTTCCCCCAAAATCTTGGAAAATAGGATATCTCGGTATTCTTCCGTGAAACGATGACGTCGAATGACGTCTACGTTTACATTCCTATAGAAGAACCGCAACGAACGACGAGTAGCAATCATGGCGTGCAAAAGTTCCGGTGGTAGTAGTTTCTCTGAGGCTCTTTCCTATGCTTTGCGAAGGCTGAAAATGACACGGATGACTGTGAAAGAAGAGCAGCTCTCCTCCATGAGAGCTGTGTACGAAGGCAGCGACGTGTTCGTGTGGCTAGCTACCTACTGGCTATGGCAAGAGCCTGTGCTACCAAGCGCTCCCTTTCCTCATGGACTAGCTACAAGGAGGGACTCGTAGACAGTGGAAAGAGCTGTGGTGTGCTTGTTGTGAGCCCTTTGATCGCTCTCATGCACGCGTACGCGGGTGTGTTTACGCAAACGTCATCGGTTAAGCCCAACCCATTCACAAACGTCACAATTAAAATTGACGTAATATTCACATTTAAATTAAACGCATGCGCAAACAGTGTATACCAGGCCTTCCCCCCGCGATTGAAGGCCTGGGTACGAGGCTAACTTATCTTGTGCTACCGTTTAACTGCGGCTACCAGGAGTGCGGTTGCCCCTCGAAATCAATATTAAAATCTTCCAGAACTAAGGTAAGTCGGGGTAATTTCGGTCACGGTTTATTTCCGGTCACTTAGTAGAGAAGGGCTTCTCTATTCTAAAAGCTACGTTTTCAGCCAAAACTATGGTGCTGTGCAGATAGAGGCAACATTCAGCTATAACAAACATCCTGGGCCAGTGGTGTACGGCGTCTGCTACAGACCTATGGGGTTGTGGACATAGGGAGCTCTCTGCACCTTATCCAAAAGAAAATGGAAGATACATTTGTGTGTAAATGGTATGCCGATCTTTGGAACGATGAAAGGACAGTTGGGGGAAACAAGCTATGCACCTATCGAACATTCAAAAGCAATTTTGGATGGGAGGATTACTTGTCTGTGGTGACAAATAGAAGACATCGAATTGCTATGTGTAGACTGAGAGTGAGCTGCCACAACCTAAGGATAGAAACTGGGAGATATAAAAGACCTCAAATTCCAGCAGACCAACGAATATGTCTATACTGTAACAGTGGAATGGTGGACGACGAGAAACATTTTATAACAGGCTGCAGGATCACACAGGGATACAGAGATATTTTATACAAAGCTGCTTCAAAAGACAACCCTGCTTTTCTAGAATTATCAGAAGAAGACAAGATGTTATTTATTTTCACCACCACCAACACCAACATTATTAGGAAGCTAGCTTGCAGAATGCTTTTCGTGCAGAATGTGTTTTACCGGCATATAAATCCTCCATTTTTGTCATTTAGTCCTTATACTTGTCTGTCATTTTCTATATGTAGCTACTGACTGATGGGCCACCTTGGGCCTCTACAAGTCATTAAAATTCATCCATATCGGCAAAATCGAGTCTTTGCGCGTATCTGCCTAAGTGACCGGAAATACCCGGTGACCAAAATTACCCGGACTTACCTTACGAAAAACAAAATGAATCTAGGCCCTCCAAAACTGAAAAAAGGCTGTCCATTACAGAGACAGGGGAGCTAGGTGGTCTATAAAAGTACCAATGTTAACTTTGTGACAGTTCTTATACTATTACTGTAGCTACAGGTGTTGCACGATTGAACAGCATGATTGTGATAGTTTACACAATACTCAGCAGCCCCGCCCCCTCAATCCAGCCTCAGATTTTTCAGCCGCGCGCACGTACCCCTGTAATATAACGCTCAAGAATGGAATCGACATCGAGACATTTCAACATATCGTTCAGGCGCTCTTCCCTCCAGGAGATTGCATTCCTCCACTCCCCACAAAGGTCTTTGAAGCCATCACCCACCATGGCCTGTGGGATAGTCTCTCCACTTGTGAGAATTAATTGTCCGAAAGTTCGGTGCTGGTGAATCTGAGATGAAGGCTTGGATCCTAGCCTCGTTCCCAGGCCTTCCACACCTCCAGCTTTTGATCGCTTCCAGTATGCAAAAACGGAGGGGGAAGGCCTGGGGAATCTTCTCACGTGATACGCGGCACAGCTGACGTCACGGATTCTAGACGCAATGGCTTATTTACATTCTCATCCACAGCTACAGAGAAGCTAGAAAACTGAAACAAGTTTCAGAGAAGAGGTAGGTCCTACCTGTAAAACATATCCAGGTTCGAAGCAAAACCGCTGAGGGATAGCTGTGATACAAGGGGTGAAGCTCCAAATAGTGCCGTCTTTTCGCTCCACGGGAAGATTGCGTCATAGCTGGGCATTTTCACGTTTGTCACTCGGCAGCCCTTTGGAGTCATGCCTTGTAGCCTGGGCAGAGGAGGGAGTGCAAGCTTACGGAGGTTCGTATTCGCCCGTTACCTCTTCCGGTAGTATTCGTTATGAATTCGGAGTTATGCGATTTCCGTGTAACGAAACAGGTGGTCAAGAGTCTATTTAGCTATCAAGACAGTTGAGACTGCTCCCGTCTTTGTGTGAGAACGCTGTAAAGTCGGGTCTAGCTTGAAGCGTCTCAAGATGGTCAGATTCAAACGCCTGTAGTGCAAGAACGCAGGATGCTATGATGATCGGACCTGCGCCTGATGAAAGCCCCATCTCTGTACTTTCAGAAATGGCCAGCTGCTCACGTTTCGTCGCCCCTGAACTTCCTCCGACTCCTCACCAGCCGTCTACCGGATTCTAAGAGAGCCTTCGGTAAGAAAAATGTCGTGTGGCGTTCCTTCCAGCGGACGCGCAAAGCGCGCATTAATCATCTCTTTTCCACGTCGACGGTCACGGATGACACGGAAAGCAGAAAGCAGTTACAGTGCAGTGCAAAAGCACGAAAGTGCCTCGACAGCCCATCCAGACAACTGAAAAATGAAGGTGAAAAATGTTTTCCACGCTTCGCGCGGACAGATCGGCACTTCACGCCTCTATTCACTCCCTTCGGCAGTGGCCGTACCACTCCAAAACAGCTCGCGCCGGCGCTGCTGCATGTACAATGTACTGCTGTGGGATCAATTTACGTAAAATTAATTAGGTCGCTGGTTAGTTGGAAAGTTGATTAAGGGCAAGGTTCTGGGGGCGGGGCTGAAATCTGCAACATCACGTGACATGGTAGTCTCGTGCCATGGCCATCGGGGTCAGTGCAAAACCTGGACTCTGGACTCTGGACTGGACCGTGGACTGGACTCTGGACTGGATTTTGGACTGGATATTGGACTCAATCGTGCGATTGTGACTCCGTATACGGCGGATGTAGGTGTGGCTTACTGTATTACTCCGTATACTACCAAAAAGTCACGCAGTCACGTGGATTTTTGCGACGGTCACAGGGTCACCGGCAGTTTAGCAGCGCGGTCACGCGGTCACTGGCAGTTTTTGGACGGTCACAGATAAACCGGTCGCAGCTCTAAGTACGGCGCATATTGGAGTGACCACCCCTTGCAGAAGGCATACAGAAGACCAAGCTGGTCCACAACAAATACAAATACAACACACACACATGATCAGTTGGTTCAAGCTCAACAGCTAGCACGCTCTGTTCCACTTCCATCAAGTGACCAGGGTTCTGATATCCGTAGAAATAATCCTGTAGGATAGAGCCCATCCTCAGCAGAGAACTTGACGCACAACATCGTCATCACAGACACGAAATCAGTCTGGTAGCTCACCCAGACAGCAAACTGCATAACAATCAACGGCACACGCTCTGTTCTAGTTCTGCCAGGAACGACCAGATTCCCGATATTTGCTCCAGCAGAAATAATTCTGTAGGATAGAGCCCCAGCCTCCACCAGTAGATCTCAGGGTAGCTACTCCACGTCGTCCCCACTTAGGTTCCCATAGGCATCCACTGAGACAGAGATATAGCGACCTCTGACATGCCTTCACATGCTTCAGGGCCCTGCGTACGAAGTAAAGTCCAATATCCAGTCCAAAATCCAGTCCAAAAAATGCAGTCCAGAGTCCAGTCCACGGTCCAGTCCAGAGTCCAGGTTTTGCACCAACCCTGGCCATCGGAGCTAGAGGCGGAAGCACAGCTGGGTGGTACATGGTCTCGCGAGCCAGCCTCTCGCCACACCCACTACGGTGGAGAGTCTGGCCGCGAGACTATGAGCTGAGGAGCCCGTTCCCTCTACCGATCGTGAACGTATTACACGTTTACCTGCATTGCTTGTTTCTGTGGCTAGCTAGTAAACCAGTGGTCCCACACACCAGATTAGAGTAAGCTGTTCTTCCTGGCACTGGCATTCACCATGGAAAATAAACAACCTGCTGTGCTGGTGTGGTAGACTAAGAAGTGGCTTTATACTCTGCTCTGTGTCCTAGGGATGGAGTGTGTCCTCACGTTGGGTGACCTCAAGGAGTTGGTACAAGAGCTGGAGACAATCAAGGAGTGGTTCACTCTCGGACTGAACCTGGGTCTGAAGGATGACGAGTTGAGGGAGATAGAGGCAGACCATTGCCACCTGCAGCGCTGCAAGAGTGAGATGCTCTCGAGGTGGCTGCGTAAGGGCCACAACTGTACCTGGAGGAGGGTGGTGGAGGTGCTGATGCAGATGGGGGAGATGGTGGTGGCTGACACGATCAAGTTGAAGTACCTCACTCTCACCACTGGTAGGTGATGGTACTGTAGTCAGCTAGTACTGTGGTAGTTGAATAATATGCACAGTCAATGCGAGACTGAGGTAGACGTAGTTTTCTTATTGCAATCCTACACTATAGCAGTAGATACTATAGAGCTATTACTTGCCGTGAATGCTTATTCTTCTAATCATAGGTTTGCGAACATCACCTGAGCCCACTTCCCCAGCAGTTTCTGCAGTCGCACGAACAAACCTCATGACCATTGGGAGGATGTGGGGAGCGTTGGTGGTACACACTGATGAAGTGCTCCAGGACAAACTGGACAGCAAGAAAATCACCAGCAATCGGTTTCGACTCTTCCTGGTTAACCTGTACTCCTGTGAGGGAAAAATGAATGGAAGTCAGTTTGTGAAGAAGCTTTTGAAGCCTTCTGCAAACATTAGTGAAATGTTTGAAACACTCACTGTGGAAGGTGCGTGGGGCTTCATGAATTACTACTTTCTGGAATCCATCATTAAACAATACGGAGATGACAGGACTAAGGAAATGATGGAGCAGTACAAGCGAGACCTCACTGGATATATGCTTGTAACAAAGATCAAAGACCACCTGGATGAAGTTGACCGAGAGCATCCCACGTGCAGGATGCTGCCCATTCCACAAGAGGAACTGTTTTCATTGCTTAAGACGAAGATCAAGGGCATAAACATCACCAATCAGTCACTCAAGTACGTCGAGGATCTGTGGGAGTCACTACGGGAACAGTTTTCTTTGCCGAAGCATATACTCGTGCTCTACAAGATTGCCAAAGGATGTCTTGAGATATTGTGGTGTATTCCATCGGAGTTAGCTGCTTACGTTATCCGAAAAGCCAAAGAAAGTGAACATTATTTAAGAGAGCAGCAATTCCTCCGAGTGTCAGTTGATGGTGTACACGTATACACTGAGAGTGAAGCAGGTGATCAGTTGAAAGACATGGTGAGTTGTCTCCGAATTGGCATGCGTAATGAGATCACTTCTGCACATGCTACAGCATTTGCACTCTATGACTTAGCTATATGAGGGGTGGAGTTTGGGTTCCTGAACACAAATCAATGATGTCATTTCCTGTTGGTCAGGGACTATCAATGAAGCCAGTGAAGCCATTCTACACTGAGGGTGGTGTTGAGATAGAAGAGGTATATATGTAATTCTAGAGACTGAAAGTATTCATATCATGTTCTGCACTGTAGCAGAGCCTTCTTCCCTGCTACGTACATGTGGCACGAAGTCAAGTCAGGTACTAAGTCCTGGGAATGTTACCAAGGAATGACACCAGTCAGTGTATTTAAGGGTCAGTTTAGGCTATGATGTATAAGTGTACCTACTTTAACATTATGTGTACATACATGTATACCGTAGTTGCAGTTAATTTCGCGGTGGGGAAATTTTCGCGGTATTCGCGGATGAAGTAAGACCGCGAATATTAAACCCGCGAAATATATTTCCACAGCTAGCGCTAGGCATAACAGTTACTGTCCTTCGTGTTCCTGGGCTCACGCTCACACAGTAGCTCTTCCCCGGCAGTTGCTTCGCTGTAGACGTGGTAGCCACACATACACAGTTCGATCAGCACGATCGCACGTGTCAATAGTAAGTTATTACAGCGGAATTTTTTTTCGCGGAAGTAATCAGCGAAAATTTCCCACCGCGAAATATTTGTGTGTCACGTTTAGTGGCCAGACCGCGAAATTTTTGGCACACGAAATAATCGGCAACTACGGTATTACACTCCTGGTAGGGGGAAAATTGTGCCGCGTAAATAATATAATGTTTGAGTACTTAGGATTGGCCTACAGAGATTCTGACTACACCGCCATGATCGCTATCATGTACTGACCTGAACGTAAAAGTTGGTGCTGAAACTCACCTTGGTGGTGGAGATATGAGCGCTTTTGTATCGTCGTTAGCCGCCATTGCTCGAGGGCTCTCTTCAACATCCGGTGGCAGTACCGTTCCTAGGAAAGGCACACGAAGATTCTGACCACACGGCCATGATCGCTGTCGTTCACTTACCGAAACTCACCGTACTGACTACGTTGTGAGTGCTGTAATAATGTCTTGTCTTCCTTTTGGTCGCGATCGACTGAGCATGGTTGCCACATGGCATGTGCGTTAATTGGAACGAATAGCAATACGCGCTACAGCGAGTCTAGTCGCAACCGGGGTTGCAACGCGGCTACCAGGAGTGCGGTTGCCCCTCGTCTAATTTATTAATTAATTAATGTTTGGGTACTTAGGCTTGGCCTACAGAAATTCAGACTACACTGCCGTGATCGCTATCATGCCCTGACCTGAATGTAAAAGTTGGTGTTGAAACTCACCTTGGTGGTGGAAATATGAGCGCTTTTGTCTCGCCATGGCTGCCATTGCTCGAGCGCTCTCTTCGACTTCCGGTGACAGTACCGTTCTTAGGAAAGGCACATGAAGATTTTGACCATATGGCCGTGATCGCTGTCATTCACTGACACTTGCATGCCAAACCTCACCTTACTGGCGAAGTTGTGAGTGCTGTAATAATGTCTTGTCTTCCAACTGAGTGTGGTTGCCACGTGGTATGTGCGTTAATTGGAACGAATTGCAATACTTAGCCTGCGCTACGGCGAGTCGTAACCGGGTTTGCAACGCGGCTACCAGGAGTGCGGTTGCCCCTCGTTACAGGCAGCTAAATTCAGCGGCCCTGAGGCCTGGGGATCCTATCCTACTGTACATGTACTGTGAGAATCGATGTCGATGTGTCCAGAGATACAGTCTGGGTTGTAAAAGTGTGGCGACCTATGTCTGTGGCCGGCTGTGCACAAGTGAGTTGTTGATGGTTCGCATGTCAATAACATAGCCATAGATAGTATAGTCCCTACTATAGGGACTATACTATCTATGACATAGCTAATTGATGGTAGCTAGTGTAGTGTCGATAACAAGACGCGATTGTGCGCTTTATCAGAGGTCACTCCAACAGTAGGAGTTCTCAGTCAGAAAGAGGGATGTCATTTAACCATAGTCACCATGCCAGTATCAAGGGGGTGACACTCCCATTGACGCCGTAGTCAGAGCTGCGACCGGGGTCAAGAAATCTTGACCATCATTTTTGCTGCTTGACCGCTTGACCGCATCGCAAAATGACTCTTGACCGTTTGACAGCGTTGTATTTCAGCCGTTGACCGCTTGACCGCCGACAGTATACGGAAGAATGCGTAGCGACTGCATAGTATACGGGGTCAAGATTCGCTGATAAGCCCGGTCGCAGCTCTGACTACAGCGTGTATGGGAGTGTCACCCCCTTGAGTATAGCCATCCCTGTGCTAAGGTAAGAGAGGGGATTTCCGGACGGTATTGTAATTCCGGGCATGGAAATTCATGGCCTTTGCATTCGCTCTTTGAGCAATTCTTCCAAATTATGGTAAGTGTGCATGCATACCCTACCTTCCAATTTTCCAACACTGTAAAACTGCTCCTAGAGAGCTAGCGAAAGCTGGGGCTGTGCCCATAAATCCCCTCCCTTAGCTACCTTATCCCAGGATGGTGTTCCCCAAAACCTGTTCGAATATTCCTGACATGTATGCAGGGAGTTGGACATAGCCTTGATCCCAGATCCTCATTGGTGAGAAGGGAGTGAGGCAAGTAATTGTGATGTAGTCTCACAGACCACTATTTGCTCAGTCATTTGCATGAAACGTAAATTGGTTGTCCTACGCAGCTCATGACCATGCACAGTGTGCTGTTTGTGTCACTTGTGTCTGGTCTCTAACGAGCTGTCGTGGTCTTCGCTAGAGCAAGCCAGTTAGGCACTCATTGAGAGGAGTCATCTCGTGAGTGTATCTGGGTGCTGTATGTTAATGTTAGCCTCGTTCCCAGGCTCTCCCATGCACGAACAAAAATTGGAGAAAGGGGGAGAGCCTAGATATTTTAGCATTTATTTAGTGCAGAACCGAACGGATCATGTGGGATATCCGACTCCCTCGCGCCAACAAAAGTGGATGAGGTCTGCAGTCACGTGCCACAACACCCACTCAATTCCAGTGGTGCCATACCCACCACCTAAGGATCGTATGCGTACGCTAGCTCGAGAATTATTATACACGAAAAGGCCGCGGATCAAAAGATCGTGCATATTAGCTTACGGTCACAAGGCGACGGTACCTCGTGAAATTCCTGGTTATGGTATATGTTAGGCCTGTGCAGGTTTCAAGTATACTTGAAACCTTACCTTCACAGGCCTCTACTTGAAACCTGCACTGGCCTAATAAACCCTAGCTGGGAATTTTCACACGAGGTACAGTACCTACCGTTGCCATAAGTTTAATTTGTGTGATCGTTCTCTACATTTGATCCATGGCTTTTTCGTGCATAATAATTCCCGAGCTAGCACTATAGCGCACGCATACAATCCTTAGGTGGGTGTGGCTCCACAGGAATTGAGTGGGTGTGGCATCACGTGACTGAAGACCGTGCCCACTTTCATTTGCGCAAGGGAGTCAGATATCCTACATGATCCGACCTGTGACTTATGCTTACCCATGGAAAGGCATGAAAGACACTTCAACAGGCAACTTTAGCGAATGAATAAGTTATAGTTAGATGATGCCATCGAGTGGTACCTTTGATCCGCCCACACAGTATAGTACAAGCATTCTGTCCTATACTGAAAAGGGCTGGAAATGGCATTTTCGGCGAGTCCAGTCCAGTCCAGTCCAGTACACCGATTGTACCCACCCGTTTATGTTCTAAGGGTACCGGGAGTCTTGACCATAGTATGCCACAACTGCTTTTAGGCTGCTATAGTTGTGCCCATCCACACAGAATTATCTACCTTCTGTCTACCCCTGACGTCACACATGTGATAAAATGTACCAGGCCTTCTGCCGTTCTTCTTGCACCGAAAATGCTGCGGGCCTGGGAACGAGGCCAGTGTTCTGTTGGTATTTCCTAATATAATGCACATGACTTCGGGCAGGAGTCCAGAATCATAATACGTCTTGTGATTGCTGGAAGGAGAAGGTCAAGGGTCACAAGCTTGCAAGTTTGTCTTGAGCTTCAGCTGCTGCTCCCTGATTGCGTCCGCTTTAGCTGCTGCTCCCCGATTGCATCCGCTTTAGCTGCTGCTCCCCGATTGCATTGATCCACTTCAACTGCCGCTCCCCGATTGCGTCCACTTCAGCTGCTGCTCTCCACTTGCATCCGCTTCAGCTGCTGCTCTCAGATTGCGTCCGCTTCAACTGCTTCCCGATTGCATCCGCTTCAGCTGCTGCTCCCTGATTGCGTCTGCTTCGACTGCTATACTCCCCGATTGCATCCGCTTGTAGCCCCAGTTGTTCTGGAAGATTCCACAATGTTCTCGAACATTCTTCGCGGAGTTCGAAGTTCAGTAAATTGAAGTACGAAGGTCACGCATCACTAGTCCAGTCCTGCCCTATGAACATACCACTTCCGTCACGCACAGCACACACGTTAAAATCTTAATGTATTGGTACAATATTTCTGGCAATGTTCGTGAGAGATGAACAGAAAAAGAATACAGGACAAGGGAGGTGGTGGGTTAGCCTCGTTCCCAGGCCCACACACAGAAGTGGGCCTGGTGACACATGATTGGCTGTGTTGTGCTTGCACCTTTGACCTACCTTGACTTGAACTGGTACCTCAAGAATTGCTTGATGTAGGAACATGACACTTGGTGCAAGATGTTTGATTAACCTCATTCCCAGACTCCTCCCCAGCATTTGCCCCCAGCATTTGCCCCCAGCATTTGCCCCCAGCATTTGCCCCCAGCATTTGCCCCGCCAGCATTTTGTTATATACATATGGCACAGTTGCAACACAATGCTGGGAGGAACCTGGGACATTAGGCAACAAAATGCTATAGGGAGGAGCCTGGGACATTAAGGTTACGGGATACTCGTGGGCGCGCCGTGCGAAATGTATTGGGAAATGTACACTTAAGCTCGCTAACCAAAAATCTTGAGTACCAAGAGCGCACGTGAGCAACTTGATTCTGGCGGTGGAGGTGCGCTGTCACAAGGTGCAGGGCATGACGGAAGCTTTTTTGACCAGAGATTCTTGGTTATCGAGCTTAAGTATACATTTCCCAATACATTTCGCACGACACGAGTATCCCCTAACCTTAAGCAGCTAGGGAGGAGCCTGCCCATGGGACATTAGGCGACAAAAAAGTTTAGTTTGGGTTGGTTCTTGAATGGATGCCTGGGTTACTGTTCCTTCAACCAATCAATGGAATAGCTGAGTATAAGTGTCCACACACTGCTGACATATTCCTGTCAGGGGATAGACTTCTGCGGCTCTGGTTGGTACCAAACAGTGCATGTACAATGTGTTGCACAATTGGATCGAGGTGATGAGTGAAATAAATACCGTGGCCACTATATGGTTAAGTACGTGTGCAAAGTATGATGTCGTACTAGATACACATGGACAATTTGTACGTTTCATTCTACTCGAGCTCGTCGTCATCCTCCTCCATACCCGCAAAGGGATTCTTCTTCACCATTGTCCTCGTCCTGTGTGTATACCACTTTGTTGCAAAGCGACAGCTATTCAAAAAGCTTTGCTCCAGCCGCAGACACCACTTGCCGACTCTTGCCCATTGTGAGTTGTTGTTTCGTTTGTTTCTCGACCGGCTTTTGTGAGAGCCGTACCTATACTCACCTACTCCAACAGGGTGCTAACTAGGGATGCTGTGTACGTGTATGCGGCACAGTCATACTGCTTAAAGTAATTAACGCCACCCTCGAATAAACACCGCCCTCGAATAGTCACCACGCCAAAATGAACTACAAATTAAATAAATACTGTGGCGTCTATTCATGGAAATACGGTAGTTACTATGTACATACAAGTAACCAATCAGTACTGCAATATGGACAGTACTGATAGAAAACACACATGAAATTTGACAATTCCACATTGCTACTCTACAGGAATACTGTAATGTTTCAGTTATAACTAAGAAAGCTTCCTTTCATCCTTTGTTTCTGTTCTCTACACAGGACAAGGATGGTATGGCAGGTCAAATCGTATCAGAAGCAGACTTTGTCCGTGCTTTAGATAGCATAGAGAGAGAAGCTGACTGGCTCGACTTTGCTCACGTACGGTATCTCTTTGGTGCTGTTCTTCCACAGAGTAAGGTAGACAGAGCTGAGCACCTTCGTACCTACTACCATGACCTGAAGCATTCGGAGCATTTCTCGACTGCTCTTTCTCTCACTGTACGTGCTCTTAACATTCCTGGCTTGCAGGGACAAAAACATGGCTGGTTGTTGAAATATGAGGAAGCTGAAAAGCTTTATGAATCAGACGTCAGTCTCCCTCGGTTCATCTTCAGAGAGCTGCTTGCAAACATTGCCAAGGAGCTTAGTGATGAGCAGACAAGTGACCTAGTTGATTGCTTTGCAAGGCTTGAGCTGCACTTGAATCCTGATGGGCTCTACCTACCAAACTCTCCAAATGTTGGGTTTGCGAAATTGCTGCAGGTGTTCATACGTGCTGAGCAAGAAGAGCTGCTGAAGCCTGAAGTAAAGGAGCTCCCTACATTGCGTAAATGGTTGGATCATTTAGGACGAAAAGATCTCATCGCTCGACTTCTTGACCAGTACGATCCAACAAGAAGAATTGTTCTGAGTGTGCAGGATATTCGAGGTTTGTATTGCTTGCTTGGAAAGTTCCACTTATTGAGCTTGCACATATGGTAGAATATCAATGCAAGTACGTATACTAGTGCTAGCTTGTATTATCAAAGATTACAATGTTTTCTTGCTTTGCTAAATTACAGTCCTTACTTTCAACTGTAGCCTTGCCTATTAGTGTGGTGGAGTGTGTGAGAGCAGAGAGGGAGAGATTCATTGAAACTGCATAACAAAGTCATGTCCCAATCATGGTGCCAGATATACGTAGCCTCATTTCCTCCAACATTTACTCATTGCCAACTTATGATACTGACTCTATAATTAAAGCAGCAGTGGGAATTGAGAATTCCTTAATTGAAAATAGTCACCAGTACTAGATCCAAAAAGGAAGGGATGTCCACGCGGAACTGATTAGTTCAGGAACCCTTCACCCAAGAGATGGAAATTCAGGGATATGTTAGCGAGATAATTCCTTTGGATTTTTCGTTTCTTTTAGCTGTGTACCTCAGGCCCACTGTTGTAAGGTCTGGTGGAGATGGTTGTAAGGTTCTTCCCAATTTCCAGTCAACTCCCATTGGTTTTTGTAAGCAAAAGCTGGGGAATAAATGTGGTTATGTGTTTGTTGCCGAGCACCTTAGCGCAAGGCAACTAATCGTGCAGTGTAATCACGTCATGTCTGTTTATGTAATCCGTTGCACTTAAATTTCCGTCACACTTTAATTACTTGTGGGCTGTTTTTGCGGTCTCGTCCCCAGACTACTAGTATGCGTTTTAGAGGCGTGTGCACACGTATAGGCACCACAGTGTGGACCTTTGCTGGCACTATACGATGGAGCCAGAGCTAGCTGTCCCCGCTCAACCAATGAACTAGGTGAGGTCTGCCGGTAGTACTTATTACGAGAACGTCTTGCTGCTAAGAACCGTTCGCCACAATGAGCTAACTCAATGTGGACCTTCGCATTAGGCAAGGGATGCAGAACCTCGCTAACGCGTTCGTCCTCCTCGAGGGGACGCTTTCCATCTTCTCAGCCACTCACAACTGAACTTCGCACCTTACCACACTGGCCCATGAAACTACGCCTATCTATGTGGAATGCAAGCATGCACGGAAGGCAAAGACACTGCACATGCGTATTCCTAGTTAACTATAAATCTCATCAATTTTCTCTGTTGAGGTCTCAGTAGTGTTTAATTGGCATGCATGTTACAGTGATTCTGTTGTCTTTTGCAGATCCAGCAGTTATTTCTGGACCTTCCACTTTTGCAGAGGTTCCATCAGGTGAGCTGCTTAGTGCATGCATGGAGCACTTTTGTTGAAGTATGACCCCAATTGAGTACAACCATAATTGAGTAGTACAAAATGGGTTATGTCACTTATGTGATCCTTCAGGATCACTAATGTTTGTTAAAAGGAATTGCTAGGGTGTCGTTGTAAGCGAAGTCTCAGGCTAAAGTTGATGTTGTTCGGGCGAAAACTATTTGAACCACAGCCGAGTTTGACTGACGGAAGGACACCAATCCAAAAGAGAGATCCAGGATGTCTAACAACTGTACTTTATGGAAACGTATAGTTTTTGTCTAACCGCTGAACAGAGTGGCAGTACAGAACTAGGCTGGTATTCTATTTAGTGCACGTCGCTCTGCGCATATGCACTGAAGACTAGCCCGCGACCTTAAGGTGGGTCCACTAGTGCCTGTTACGTAGCTAAAATGGGCTCAGGAACGCTGCTGCTGAAGGCAAAACACATGGTCTAACTCAACAATCACAGGCTACCGTGCTCTCACAACAAGCGCCCATGGGTGGTGCTCCTTACATGCTTTGCATGTGTTGTATACTTCACTGTTTTGTGCGATCATCCCTGCCTTGTTTCCTTACTTTTTGCCGTTCTGGTATCCCTACACTGTACTTCCTGTTACATTTTTAAATGTTTTTTATTACTTGTACGAGGGGCAACCGCACTCCTGGTAGCCGCGTTGCAACCGGTTGCAACTCAGTGACGGTAGTGCAAGCTAGGTATTGCAATGCATTCCAATTAACGCAGATGCCACGTGAGGACCATGCTCGGTCGACGGTCGCGTCGCACGTCGACGTCGATCGATTGAGCTGAGTCAGCAATGGCGGCCCATGCCAAGGAGAAGACAAGAAACTTCTACAGCGCTCACAACTTCGCCAGCACGGTGAGTTTTGGCATGTAAGCGTCAGTGAACGGCAGCGATCACGGCCATGTGGTCAGAATCTTTGTGTGCCTTTCCTAAAACGGTACTGCCACCGGAAGTCGGAGAGAGCGCTCGAGCAATGGCGTCCACAGTGAAACAAAAGCGCTCATATCTCCACCACCAAGGTGAGTTTCAGCACCAAAATTGTACGGTTGGGACAGTGCATGATAGCGATCACGACAGTGTAGTCAGAATCTTTGTACGCCATTCCTGTCACTGGAACGAGTTATTTACATAAATTATATTAATTAATTAGATTATTTACGCGGCACAATTTTTCCCCTACCAGGAGTGTAATATTATGCATCACACAATAGGTCTGATATACGTATGGTCAGCCTTACACCTTCATGCTCCACTCCAATCACAAAGTGTACATGAGGCATGCATACACAGAGCTCTCATTTGTATAGCATTTGTGGTACAAATTTCTGTTACTGGCCATGGGTGTAATATACTGATCATTTTATGACCAGCAGATTCATGGAGCACGTATCGAAACCTTCTGATGGCCACATACCGTGAAATGCCCGAGATTCCTCTGAATCAGTGGCCACCCATCACAAAGGCACTCTACGTCAACCTTGCTCTCATCACCTCAGGAGACATGATGCGTGACGACCTTTTCAGCCGTGGGACAGTCCGTGGTACTGCTGATGATATCCTCAAGCAGAAAACACCAATCGACTACATGGATGTATTCCCCAAGGAGATCGGCACAGAGAGAGTAGTGGCCCTCATAGAAGGGCGACCAGGTAGTGGAAAAACCACTCTCATCACTAAGGTTAGCCGTGATTGGGCCAAGGAAGACATATTGAGGAACGTAGGGCTTCTGATCCTGGTGCGCCTGAGACGTTTCATGGGGAAATCAGATCTCACGATTGCAGATATGATTGGTACCTACTGCAACAGCAATGCAGTTGTCCAAGACCTTGTTGAAACATTTGAACGAACCGGGGGAGAAAAGGTGTGCTTTGCATTCGATGGTCTTGATGAATACTCCTCACAGATGGAGCCAGGAAAGCTCATTCACGACATGATCCATGGGTACAGGCTACCCAAAGCCAGAATCTTCGTAACATCTCGACCTGCTGGAAGCGATAAACTACGAAGGTATGTCAAGCAGAATATTGAGATTGTCGGGTTTTTGGAAGATGAGATTGCAGAGTATATCACCTACTACTACCACGACAACCCTGTGAAAGCTGAATCACTCACGAAGTACCTGGAGAATCACCCAAACATAGGTCACATGTGTTACCTTCCTTTGCATCTAGCTATGGTGGTGTTCCTATATGAGCAGGATGAAAATCTTCCTGAAACTGAAACAGACATGTACATGACCTTCACTTTGCAGACTCTTTACCGATCCATTGAAAAGGAACTGAGTCGTGATGAAGCTTATGACTTTGAGCTTCATGAGCTAGATGACCTCCATTCAGAAAAACTGAACATCTTCAAAAATGTATGTCGTCTGGCGTTTGAAGCAACTCACAGGAGGAAGCTAGTTTTTACTGGCAAAGAGATCATGAAGGAGAAGGTGCTGCCAGTTGTTCCCTCAAAAGATGATTTCAACTCACTCGGCCTGCTCACTGTCGATCGTCAAATAGCTGAACGAGCACTACCCACAAAGACCTTCAGCTTTCTCCATCTCACTCTGCAGGAATTTCTTTCCGCCTGTTACCTTTTGAGGCAGTGCACCGATTACGAGCAACTTAAAGCCATTTCAGATCATGGCGGTAAAATCCACATGCGAATGGTTTGGAAGTTCTACTGCGGCCTGAGCTCCGGGAACAACATCTTTCTCGAATCGTTTGATGCAATTGCCAAGCAGAATATTTCGAATCGACTGGCCCTATTGCACATGCTGCATTGTGCATTTGAGTCCCAAACGCCCGAAGCATGCGGCCATCTCCTGGAGCATATTCGAGGAAGCGTTGATGTCCAAGACATTACCTTAAGCCCTCACGACTGCTCAGTCCTTGGGTACGTGATGACGAAAGCAGCCGATAAGGTGACCGAGCTTGACCTCAGTTACTGCCATCTTGGTCCATTAGGAATCGACGCATTTGCAAAGCAGCTGCAACTCCCACTCTCAAATCTCCACTTGCTCAGGTAGGTGTACCATAAGTCAACTAGGTGATATAATTATACTATCTAGCTTACTGCATGTGTATTGAATGTTGAACTACTGGACTACCTACGTAGTTACAGATCTGTGTACTGGTTGCCACTGATTTGGCCGATCATACTCCTGGGTAGGGAAAGATGTCTCTATACATAATGTCAAGGGCGCAAAGGGAAGAGGGCATGTAACTTTCGTACTCGCAATGTAAACGGCAAAATTCAAAACCGCAGACCGGATATACTATTATTAGATCGACGCTACTATTGTTAGTACAGCCGTATACTGAAAAAGGATACAATAATGCGAATTTTGTGGAATATTGTCTAAAGCCAGCAGGCTAGCTAGCTATATAGATCGATGGAGACTCGGGAGAGACATGAGAGGAAGTGCGAAGGACCGTCACTGAGTGAGTATAATACGCCATCCAAGGGCCCCAGCTGGTAGCGACGTTGCCATCTGTCTTGCGAGCCGCGGGTATAGTTCGCAGGTACCGTAGGCTTTGCACACGACCGTCACCACTGAATGATGCGGTTCGTCAGAGTTTACTGGCGAAACTTGGAAGGCTAGAAGACGACAGTGGAAGGCTGAGTTGTCCACACTGGTAGTAGCGCCGCGTATCTCGCGAACATCCGGTGTTGCTAATAATAGTAGCGACGTTCTATAAATAACGCTGCTTTGAATTTTGCCTTTTACACGCCCTCTCGCCGCCTTCGGCTCGATACGCCCTTGATAATGTACAATGTAATGTTTGAGTGCCTGGGAAGCCACACAGCATTCTGACTATGCAATCATGACCACTGTCACTATGATTTTGATTCCACCTTGTTGATAGATTTTCTTCACCATAACTTGCTTCAACCATTGTTGGTAGTACTAGTCTCGGTCCCAGACCCAACCAACCCCAGCACGGATCGCTTTTAGTATCGCTCGCGGGGAAGGAAGGGTCTGGTAGATATAGTGCACATTCTTAAGCGATAATTGAGACTTGTTGAAATTATCAGGACGCATCAAAATTTCACATGTGGTCATCAAGAGTCAAGCTGCCTTTGAAGACCTAGAGCTAGAGTCAGCAAGTACTGTACCAACACACGTTCGCTGTGCTTGGCTCAGTTTGGTAATGCCCTTTTTTGCAGCAGCATTGGGAGTGACTCACGCAATTGTCGGCATCTGGGCACTTCACCATCTGTGGATGCTGGGATCAGCGAGCTGTGTCAGTGTTGGATGCAGCAAATGAGAGATTCTACCTTCTGACCATGTATCCAAGGTGTGCGCTTCCAGAGCATAGAGATGCTGTTGAACTTGGAGAGTAGCGCTGCCAGTATTTTAACATGCTGAAATCCAAAAGTTTTGACAACACCACACTGGCGAATCTGTACTTCCGGCATCAATATTAGTATACGTCATTGAGATTACTTGTTCTACGATCTGATTGGATCCGCCCGGATTCTGGCGGAGTTTAAGGAATGTGGGCTATACCTACCAGACCGTATTTCCGCACGTTATACTGGAAGCAATACACGCACTGGATAAACGGTCTGGGACCGAGACTATGGTAGTACATGACCATAAGTAAGATCTAGTGGACACTGGAGACTATCTTAATCAGATGAAATGTCCACAAGCTGAAAGAGAAGGCATGAGCCAGTTATCCTACCAGATGTGTAGTAGCCACTTATAAGTGGAAAATAATATAATACTGATGTACCGATGTACATTGTATATACATTATCTGTACAAGTAGCTTCGCTCGCTTCACTCACTTAGCTACTTCCCCCTCGTTCGCCTACGTGAGAAATTCGGTGCCGGACAGCTCTCTGTGCAGAGCTGCTGCTCCCCAATTGCATCCGCTTTAGCTGCTGCTCCCCGCGAGACTGCCGCTCGATCCGCTTCAACTGCTACTCCCCGTTTGCATCCGCTTCAACTGCAGCCCCCCGATTGCGTCCGCTTTGACTGCTGCTCCCTGCCGACTGTTCTGGAAAATTCCAGCCCATGCTCGAGTGCACGAACATTCTTCGCAGAGTTCGAGGTTCAGTAAATTGAAGTACGAAGGTCGCGCATCACTAGCCTAGTCCCGCCCCACGAACATCCCACTTCTGTTACACACAGGCACACACACGGTTAAAATCTTAGTATATTGATGATATGGCCTTGATATACGTATGTACGTACCTGCTAGTACATAGCACATTTATCTTGTTAATTTTATGTAGGCTTCGTGCAAGGATTGACTTTAAGCCGGTGGGAACCAAGGGAGCCTCATCACTCATCAAGTTGCTGGATATGTCGCCAAACCTTGGCGAGCTGAGGTATATTATTGTTTAGAAGAACAACCCATTAGTGCCAGTACACTACGTATGTACAGTTCATTATTTTTGAAAACACATAATGTGACCGGATTTGCGAAAACCCGCAAACATTGAAGTTTTTACCCCGTGCACATGTGCAGCAGGGGTAGAGTGATAGGTTTGTCCGTCTGTCCATCTGTCAGTCTGTCCAAGCAGTTTGAGCAGTGAAGGCCTTGTTGAAGGCTTAGTTTAGAAAAAAAGTGTCAGAATTCTGAAAATACTAGCGTCTACATAACTCACAGACCAGAGATCCACTCGAGAGGCTGAGAAAAGCTGCGTGAAAGTCGTGCTTCTAATTAATTATTTATTATTTTATACAACTTGACCCCACCCTATTTCTAACAGTACTGCCACAACTTACGGTATCTCATTCTGCATGCTGACTCATCGTGCATGCTGTATGAATAATCGGCGGTACGTAGGCCACCTACCTGTATCAAGTCAAAGTACGTAGCGCACGGGGTACGTGCTCTGCTGAGCACCTCTAGTTGTTATTATGATCACTTCACTAAACACGATTATCCACCGTTGCACTTCCAGTTCATACACTCTTGAGCTTCTAATCACTTTGACAAGGGAAATAAACACTCAGGAAAGACAGTCTTAAGCGCACGTATACGGAGGGGGATTCTAGGGATGCTAAAAGTCCTAAAAGCAGTGTTTACACACAGCTGTACACCCAAGGGTCTATTATAGTTCTTCTTGAGCTCGTTGTTGGCTGAGACAAGTTATTTTCTTTGCTGCTTTTGCATCAAACACACTAGTGATCGATTTACAGCAAAACATGCTTACTTCCATAATGTGGACATGAACAGAGCAACCTAACAACACATTTGGAATTGAATTCTCAGTTTCAATTACTTAACTCTTACTACACACAGTTAGTTTATCCAGTCGCATAATCAGTTACACCATCTATTGCATTCGTGCTTCAATTGAATAACATCGTCTGAGCAGAACATCTTTCTCATATCGTCTGAGCAGAACATCTTTCTCTGAGCAGAACATCTTCCTCAAGTTGCTTGTGCTGAATGTGCATGCACTTAGTGTTAAAGTTTGAGCTGAGTGAGCTGGTTACATGTGCAATGTGGTATGTGTCAGAGCACAGTCAAAGTCGCTGCTTACAAATGCACACCACTATTATGTTTAGAACAGGGACTGACTTCATGCATTCAGTTAGTTAATCCAGAGCTCATTTTATGCCTGAAGTGTATGCTTGTTTGCACATTTAAGCAGTGCTTGTGTTTGTGTGTCTCGGTGATCTACGTACACAAGTCTGTTTTACTTTCAGGTTGTATGGCAATCAGTTGAAAACCCTAACCTTTCAGTCTCTTGCTCCTGTGATTGCAAAGAAGAAGAACATCCACACACTCATGTAAGCAATATTTGACCTGTACGTATGTATATTATCGTTTTGCAGTCTGTGTATACCGTGATAGCTATTTCAAGGAATGGCTTACGTATGTGACCACCACGTGTCAATGTGAATGACCCAAAGCTGACAATATTCTTGGCATGTATCGGTGCTGGGCCAAAGAGCAGCCCGTCAACGTCACTACGTACACATAACAAGAAACTAAAGAATTTCAGTCTTGTGACCCACTCTTGCAAATGACTGCTTATGCATGCTGTGGGCATTGGCCAGATACAACTGTACCCACTTCCCATTGTCTGGCTTTTGACTGTTTCAGTATGTAGATAAGTAATCAGAAACTGGATTGTGGGAAGGCCTGTGGTGGGTATGTTGGTAGCTGTCAGGTTTGCTTACACTTAGAACAATGTACAGTAACCACTGGAACATTTCTGGAATGTTATGGCTTGAAGGGTGTGTTTCCTGTGGCTATATATATGGCTGAGTCAGCTACGTACATTTGCACAAGTACAACTCACAACTGTTACGTACATCCTGTTACATGGGACATTCGTCTCTGATTGCCACATCATGCATGATGAGTAGCCTTGTTACCAGGCCCCACCAGGTATGGGAGAGCCTGGGAATGAGGCTACATATAATGGGGTGGAAAGCAATAATTATAGTATCACTATCATGACAACTGTGATGGATATTATCACCCTCTTTGTGAGTGCTACATGCTGCTAAAACTGCTTGTTGGTGATGGAGAATTAATTTACAGGGATTGAAGGCTGCTTAATATGTACTTTACAAGAGACACTTTATCTTCCTACATGCAGCCTATCCCGGAATTCTCTTGATGAAACTACTGGGCATCTTCTTTCAGAGATTCTGGGGAGCCTCCCACTGCTCCACACATTCTAGTATGTTATAACTGTTTTGTCACAACTGAATTGAACTTCACCCTGCCCGGCGCCCATGTGGGGGCGAGGTTCTAGTACACATCATGTGTGTCTGTATGTCTCTCTACCTGTTACAGTCATACCAACTACCACAAATCAAGCGGCACAAACTGAGCTAGGCATGTATGCATTAAGCATTGCGTGCTTTGATGGCATGTGATATTTGCATGTGTCTCGTACATGGCTGTTTGGGCGTGGCTCTGGGTTCTGAGTTGGAGTGTTTAGTTGGTGTTCGTGAGCTTACATGGAGAATGTGCGGAAGTAAATATATAGTGTGCAGAGCTTCGTTTTGTGTTATTTGTAGCCAATACCTGTAGTAGTTGCTAGTGTGACTCCGTGGTGCCTCTCCTGTGTGGAATTTGAACGGCCATATATGCTTGACCTTTACACTGATTGTGAGTTATTGCGGAACAGAAGAACACTATAAACTAAGTTGTCAGATATATATGGCTTGGGGGATCAATTCTGAATGCAAAAACTTGCTGTGATGTATTTTGACAGTGATTTAATTACTTGCTACCTCAAAACGACATGAGATGTATGCACTGCACATGTGTGCAATACCAACAATGACATCAGTTCATACAATACACTCGCCCTTAAAGGTCAGTATATCTGGGGGTCAACGAGTTCTTGAGGATCTACGAACCATTTGCGGTGCTCTAGACTGACTGGCACTTTCAAGTGGAGGGTTCCATGGTGCAGTATTTGCCTCTCCCGTTCTTCTGGAAAACTCTCAGGTGTAGCTTGGTCACAATCATCTTGCAAGAAGGGCATCCATAGCCTTCTGAAATAGAGCGGAGCTGACACTACGTATGCCGAAGGGGAGGCGACTGAATCTGTTGAGTCCCCAACGTGTGTTTATTGTCATATACTGCGTTGACTCCTCAAGAATCATCTGCTGATAGGCTGAGGTCAAATCTTGGAAAATTTCTTACCACTAGTCAAACTGGCCATGAGGTCAGCTGGGCAGGCAACAGGTACTGATTGACATCAAGTGCAGAACTGACACTTACCTTATAATCCTCGCAAATCCTCACTGATGCGGAAGAGCGGCAAAAAACAGTATCATTAATCACGTGAGTGATGTCAGGTGGACGTAGGGGGAGTGGGGCTTGTAGTTGTTTCAGCAGGTCCTGGATCAGTTCACCATCCAGTCTGCTACGTAGGTTCAAATGCTCCGCGGCTAGTGAGACTCCAGACTACACAACCTCGTTTACCTACACAATTTATATGCAGTTGCCCCCCCCCCCCCCCCCCCCCCCCCCCCACACACACACACACACACACACATCCACCTGACAACATTCACATGATGGATAATACCAGAGCTGTCCCGTTTTTCACTGCTCTTCCACGTGACATCCGTATAATTATTATTGTAAACTTGAAGAACAGAAAAGGGGTAGGCCTGGGATGGCTTTGCCTCATCTCAAGTGGATTCTAGCTAGAATCCTTTGTCAATTCTCCCTTTCCATTCTTAATGGCCTGCGTAACGGGCAAGTGGAAAATGCGGATACGGTCGGACGTGGACACGGACGCGGACACGGACACGGACACCGACGCGGACACAAAGACACGCACGCAGACACGGACACGAACCAAAACTCATTTTTCAGCCCTTTGCAGTGCATGTAGGACAGAAGCTAAACATGGTTATTCATTCGCTAAAGTTGCTTGCTTATAGTCTTGTGCGCGAAGAGTCTGGTACCGAGACTAGCTTGCTTAGCCGCCTTTCATGTATTTCCTCGAGTCAGCAGAGGTCAAAGGCCACGTGCATATTTAATGAGCTTCAACAATGAAAGTTCGAGCTTCGATCAACTATCGTCATAGATGGTATAGGAATATTATTTCTGCTTCCTATGCTTTGGCAAAAGGCCTGAGTTTGGTTTCTGCAATAAATAAATGCTCTTCTAGTCTTTTTGTTGAAGCTCATTAAATATGCACGTGGCCTTTGACCTCTGCTGACTCGAGGAAAGAAGTCTTGACTTATATTCAGGGGTCATTTCAGGCATACTAAGCGAATGAGCAACTTTAGCGAATGAATAACCATGTTTAGCTTCTGTCCTACACTGCAAAGGGCTGAAAAATGAGTTTTGGTTCGTGTCCGTGTCCGTGTCCGTGTCTGTGTCCGCGTCCGCGTCTGCGTCCGCGTCCGTGTCCGCGTCCGACCGTATCTGCCTTTTCCACTTGCCCTTGCGTAACTGGTTATCTAGCTTGACTCCTGTTCAGCAATGAGTTTTGCCCTTCAATATGGAATTCTTCTTTATTTACTTTCATTAGCAACAGCTACAATCCAATTAAGGACGAGGGGCTTGGAGCAATGATGCCAGGACTGCTCAAGTCACAGAATTTGAAGATTCTTGGGTAAGTTCCACCATGCAGTCACATTCACTGTATTGGTTTGGAATGCTAAATGGTAGTTACACAATCTCCTGAAAAAGTAATATATCTCAGAACAGGTACTGTCCCACACAAATGCCTTCATCACCACTTGGTAGGCTTCCTTGGTTGGTCAAAGTAAACATTTGACCTATCATCGACTCATTCCACTGAGATCTTGCATGCAAGTGTGAAGGCTGCCTAGAAGGACCATATATGGACATACCTCAGGAGTCCAGCAGCAAACCGCTGCTGTAGTAGAGAGTGGCTGTTGTTAGCTGACAATGCATGAGTGCAGACTACAAACACGGGCACCTTTCATATAGATGAATGCAGAAACACTTAAGGTTACGGGATCCCTGTGCGCGGATATGCGCACCGTATACTTAATTAAGCACAATTTTCATAGTTTTTGTCACTAAAAACAAAGCCGTGTGATCCGACTTGGACTTGGAAGACCATATTGAAATAGGCACGAACAGTATAGAAAGGGCCGGACGAAGCTTTTTTGTAAATGCTGATGATCGTTCCGAAGTGACGCTGTATTCCAAAGACGGGAATCAAGATGGTGGTTATTTGTACTCAAGGGTTGTTCTTTCGAAGACAGTTCAACCTAGCCACAAAACGCTTCCGTCCCGCCCTAGAGCTTCCTATGGTGTGTCTCCCAACAGTAGAATTGAGTTGCTGGCGGTCTTCGCACTGGAGATTTTTGGTGAATAGTTTGCTGGAATTGATTTAACCAGCGTACGACGGCTACAGTGTGAGCTGCTGTAATGATGTTTAGTCTGCATGTTGACTACCCTCCCTGCTTTGTGTCGAGTAAGTTTGATTCGCTAGCTTACTTTCTGTGCGAGAAAAACGGGGTTGAACAAATTGTCTGGCCACGCCCACCGCGTGACGATCCCATGACCTTAAAAAGAGCGCCCACCCCCCTCTTTGGGGAACATGTAAGGTGCACTGCTCATGTGTGCTCTTTCCTGACAGAGTAGTCTCTGTAGCACACTTGGCTTCCATGACCAACATGCTGCTATAGGTGTGCATGATGATCTGGGCTGTTCGTATCCCATAGGCTTCGACGCACCTCTCTGACAGAAGGAGCTGGTGTGCATTTGCGAGAAGTCCTGAAAACCCTACCGAAGTTGGAATGGCTCGAGTATGTGTGTTAGTAATAGAGCTAGACTATCTTTGTTTTGTTGCCAGCATATGTAACGTACATACCATAAAGCACGACCTTTGTACATGTACATAGTTATTGCAAATTAAGCCTCTTTCCCAGGGAATGGATTTAAAAAAATCAAACCAGATAGCACTAGCTTCAGTTGTACATAATGTAGTTTCTCTACCACTGACACATCACAACTGTGAAGTACATAGCTTCTGCTGCGGCAGTACCTCATTGAGCAATGCCTTAGCACCAAAGTTTAGGAGGTATTAATTTTCTGAACACACAATAGACTGTCCACTATATTGCAAGCCTCACCCACGTATGTGACCTGCTGAGAGAAAACCCACATCTTTTTGTCTCAGCACCGAAGTGCCGAGACACAGTGCTGGATGCGTAGGTACATGGTACGTACGTACATGCGTACGTACGTGCGTACTACGTACGTGCGTACTACGTACGTGCGTACGTACGTCGCTTTTCGCAATGCGCCCGCGCAAGTGCAGCAACCTGCTCTTCCCTCTTAATAGGGTGTCAAACGTATTTATAGCCTGCAAGTAGATCCCCAAAAGTGATTATTGGTTTTGCTTGGCTTCTCATGAATCCACTTACTAAGCCGAATACTCACTCATCCCACTAGTGTCGTGCCCAGACCACACCCCCCGAGGGGAGAGACGGTCTGGTGAACGAAGTTGAATTTCTTGGGCTTGAAGCATACTACGGAATGTGTAATCATTGTATAATCCCGTGGTGTTAAGTGCCTGCGAAAGCTCCTGCTGAAGGCGACCGTGTCAACCAAGCGCGATCATAGCTACTCACATCTGGAGACAAGATGTACTAACCTTTTGCCGCTCACCCACGGCCCATAGAAGAGCTTTGAAGCATCCTTGTTCGTCCATGGAATCTGCTTCCCGTCCGTTTGGCAGTCATTTCAGGCACTTTACGGGGTCAAATGCGAAGAACGGCCCCTTAGGGCTAGGGCTAGCATTAGCTTGCACCTATAGAGGGGGCCCTTCGTTGTACTTGATCCCTTTGCTGACCTCGCTTCCAAAGCGCTCAACTTGATCCTTCATAAGCGATGTCACAGGGCTCGCAACTAGCGCAATCGAGCGCAAAGGTCTTCAGAAGTTGTCGCCACGACGTAGCGTTGCCTTACAGAGTCAGCGCTAAGGGCAAACTGGCATGGCAAAGGCTCTTGGCTGTTGTCTTCTCCAGCTTATAGTATTCAAAGCGATTACTACGTAATTATGAACAATCTCGCGATCTCATTGGTCCTTACCACATTCCGGTAATAAGCCCAAGAAATTCGACTTCGTTCACCAGACCATCTCTCTCCCCTCGGGGGGTGTGGTCTGGGCACGAGACTATCATCCCACCTCCATTCTACTGATGATTCTACTTCCATTCTACTGATGATTCTACTTCCATTCTTCATGATTAGACTAATAATTATCTTTACTCGACTTGTTTCATTGTGCCCGTTGATCTAATTTACGAATACTCACTCATCCGTACACAGTGTGCTGTACTCAGTCATCCCAAGTGCATACATGACTCTACTTAGCTGTAGCTAGTTAGATAGATAATTTCTGAAAGAATTGGCCTTGAACAAGGTGTTTTCTAGGTCTTAATCAGCTGCCATGCCCTCTGTATGATTCTGAGCTGATACCAAGTCGTGCCGAGACACATCAAGTCTTTTAAAGACTCACTTGTTATACCATGAATATTGTTGCATGAATCTTGTTTTATGAACCTTGTTCCATGTAGGTTATACCAGAATCGTCTTTGTACTTTGGGAGTGACACATATGCTGCCTGGACTCTACGAGGCTAAGGCACTTCAGCAGCTAAGGTACTTTGGTCTTAACATTTCATGTGATTTTGTGGGACTGTATTTTGTTGTCCTCCACTTGTGTACATCTTTGCTTTCGAATGTCCACATTTTGTCTGATAGCCGCACCTCCAGAAAGGCTGAACGAAATAACACTGCCCTTGTTTGGTAGCCCCGGCTAGTATTCAAGTAGTACGTGAGCAACCACGTGTGGAATCCCAGCTCTGTGGAATCCCAGCTCCCAGCTTCGTGAATCGCCACAGAAATGTGAAATTTTTCTCCCACGAAAGAAGCCCGCTATACGATATTCTCCACTTAATCAATAGTGGTCAAGTAAGTTGTTCACAGCTATATGGAAAGAGTAGATAGCCTAATTGTATGAATTCTGCTGCACATCTGCTATGTATGGAATGCTTTTTTCCCACCACGTACATCAAGCACATCTGATATCTGTTTTGTGTCACGTCATCATGTAAGTGGGTGGGTGGAGTCAGGTAATGACATCCCTTACTGTCGTTGCAATTGCAATGTCGGAAACATGCATTCAGTCCTGCACGCTTATATTTTCTACCAAATCGAACTGGAAACTAAGTACACAAGTAATAAAAAACATTTGAAAATGTAACAGGATGTAGGGATACCAGAACGGCAAAAAGTAAGGAAACAAGGCAGGGATGATCGCACAAAACAGTGAAGTATACAACACCCCTACAGAGATCTTTTTCCATATACGTGTATAATGAAAAAAGATATGTAGGGGGATTGTATACTTCACTGTTTTGTGCGATCATCCCTGCCTTGTTTCCTTACTTTTTGGCGTTCTGGTATCCCTACATCCTGTTACATTTTCAAATGTTTTTTATTACTTGTTTACGTCCTTTTTTAGCAGCGGCGCATGCAATTTGCCATCACAGAGCAGAAGTTGGCGTCCTCACAAGTAGTAGGAGCCCTTGCTTTGGTATATGGACAATATTGACTCCGGTATTCACATTGGCTGAAGAGTCAGACCCAAGTCAACCCTTTTCTGGATGGATACTAATCCCTGTCTGAACTCTGAAGACCATAATATTATTAGCTAGCTATACCAGAAGTAGCAAGATTTATATATTGTTGAGTCTCTAGATAGGCATTCAGCCCTCTCACAGAACACAGTAGGCAGTAATATACATAAAATTATATGCAGATTAACCAGAGTTTAGAATTTACCTCGGTTTTATGAAGTACGAAATTTATTATGTCAACACAACGGCGCAAGAAACTTCTAATTCAGCGATCTTGAGTAATAATTACGTTCGTTGCTAAGTGATCGCGCATGCGTACAAACGAGAAAATGGCGTGACTAAAGAAGCCATAGTTATTGAGTGGGCAGCTGCAGCCGCCTGGTGAAAACTTGGAGGTTGCGAAAAAGCGATGGCCAGGTGCACTACTCGGTGTGAAATGCTGCTGTTTCGTGCGAAAACCATCATGAGAGATTGAGGCGACGCTGAGCTAGCCCGTCTGAAGAAAGAAGAAGAAGAAGAAGAAAGAAGAAAGAAAAACAATTTGCCCGTTTTGCGAGTACCTGGTGTGGTACTTTCGCGACGGTTTTTCGCGACGCGAGGAGTCTTGTTGGTCATGAAAACACTCGAAGATGAACGGTATGTGGTTATAAAGGCTTATAAGTGTACCGTTTCTGAGATTTGGAGAGATTCTTTTGTATTAGCATATATTGCGTGTACGTCGTATCCCTACATACAGAGTCTACCGACTCTGTGATTAAGGTTACGGGATACTCGTGCGCGCGCCGTCCGAAATGTATAGGGAAATGCATACTTAAGCTCGCTAACCAAAAATCTCGAGTACGAAGAGCGTGAGCAACTTGATTCTGGCGTTGGAGGTGCGTTGTTACAAGATGCAGGGCATGACGGAAGCTTTTTTTGATAGCATAATCCTTGGCAAACTTATCTGCTGTCTCGCTCGAGAAAAGCGGTAAATACGGCTTTTTGGTGAACTGAATTGCTCGTTTTTGCACGGCTATACAGCGTATCCGTAAAAGCTTCCGTCATGCCCTGCATCTTGTGACAGCGCACCTCCACCGCCAGAATCAAGTTGCTCACGCTCTTCGTACTCGAGATTTTTGGTTAGCGAGCTTAAGTATGCATTTCCCTATACATTTCGGACAGCGCGCGCACGAGTATCCCGTAACCTTAAGGTTACGGGATACTCGTGCGCGCGCCGTGCAAAATGTATAGGGAAATGCATACTTAAGCTCGCTAACCAAAAATCTCGAGTACGAAGAGAGTGAGCAACTTGATTCTGGCGGTGGAGGTGCGCTGTCACAAGATGCAGGGCATGACGGAAGCTTTTACGGATACGCTGTATAGCCGTGCAAAAACGAGCAGTTCAGTTCACCAAAAAGCCGTATTTACCGCTTTTCTCGAGCGAGACAGCAGATAAGTTTGCCAAGGATTATGCTATCAAAAAAAGCTTCCGTCATGCCCTGCACCTTGTGACAGCGCACCTCCACCGCCAGAATCAAGTTGCTCACGCTCTTCGTACTCGAGATTTTTGGTTAGCGAGCTTAAGTATGCATTTCCCTATACATTTTGGACGGCGCGCGCACGAGTATCCCGTAACCTTAAATGCGAAACCTAGTACTTAGTTCTAACTCCCAAAATGGCTGAGTATCTATATATAACACTAAGTTTAGTGATGTTGTCTTTTCTTCTCTGTTCTAGCCTGGTTGAGAATGGCATTTGTGACTCTGGTGCCGTGGCCCTAGCTGGCTACGTCAGTGCAACAAACACACTGAAGCAGTTTCGGTAAGTACTAGGTGTTTACTGTGTGGTAGGTACAAAATTTGTACCACAGTGTGTGGGAGGTTGAAAGGAGCCAAGTACCATACACCTTAGTCAGCAAAATTTATACACAGAAGCCACTGTACAGTGGCGGATGTAGAAATTTTGTGTGGGCACAGGTCCGGGTATGCCCGGGTCTATATAGCTACGCCACTGCCAATGGGCACCTTGCTTATCTATAGTAAATTACAAGCTACAAAACTGCATAACCTCGAATGTCTACGGTCGGTAAAGTCCAAAATCACTATTTGACTTATCAAGCCTTCACTAAAAATAATGATTTTTTTTTTATCAGAACATCTTGAAGGGACAGTTCTGCCCCTTACCGGTGACAGGATTTTGCTATGATTGGTTGGCTATTTTGGGGGTGCATCAGCACTCCTATACCCATTGCTATGGTTATGACTGTGCTATATTGCCTTCTTTCTACAGGATTTACTACAACAATGACATGTCCGACAAAGGAAAGATAGCCCTTCGCAGAGCAGTGCTTGGAAGACCTGCACACCTCACCGAACTCAAGCTAGCTGTATAAGTGTGTCACCTAGTACAGTACTTTATGTAGTCATTATCTATGAGTAATTTTGCTATTACAGAATGCACAACACTTTCACTCTTTTTGTATAGATTTATGCATTTTTAAGCTAATAGCGGGAAATTTCCTGAAATGCCTTCAGAAGAAATTTTCGTATTTTTCGCATTGCCACGCCCCCTAGCGTTACACCTACGTGTAATGTGTTGGTGGAGTCGTTTTCTGTTTCCACTTCACAATAATATTATATATGGTGTACCACGTGCACGTCTATATATATACGTTCAATGCTGAGATCTGGGCCTCTTGTAGCTGTTGTGTGTATGGTATATATCCGTTGTGCATTCTCAGAATCTGACAGTGAGCTGTATACTTGCATGCGACTGTCTGAATAATCATAGACTTGGTGTATAGGGATATAAAGCGGATATGCAATTATACACTATTGTCTTTCAAAATCTCCCAAAATCTCAAGAACGGTTAACGTCTCAGCCTTTATGAAAATTTACTCCCTCATGAAGCTTTTCACACAACAGCAGCATTCTGCACTGAGCAGTGCACGACCCCATCGGCTTTTCTCAACCGCTTCGAGAAGCACTTGAAACCGCCCACTCGATAACTATGGCTTCATCTGGGACATTAATTTGTACGCATGCGCACGAGAACTGCGTACTCTGTGTAAGTCAAGTATGCTGCTACAAAAATCAGGTAAACAAGTGTAAGATACATTATAAATATATGGAGATAAGGGACAGTAGAACAGCAATAAGTAAGGAAACCAGGTAGGGTGATGGCATAAAACAGTTCAGTATACAACCCCGGCCTACATATCATTCTCATAATTTATACAAGTCGTATATTTCTATGTGGAAAATAAGATAACCCATTACAGAGCATAGTGTGAGCATTACACAGCTTAGCATTGTCGGCATAACATAATACAGGAAGCATAATTCACCAGGCCTACATGTACACAAGACTAATGAAAGTGTGGGTGCTATATGGGGGTGATGCTTGCTTACGCTTATGTAGCTGAAGAAGCTAGTAACTTAACATTGTGGTTCAGACACTATAGGTGTTGGTGGGCATAAACCACTCCGTTTTCTGGTCACCTGCATGAAACTACACTTTTGAGTATTAAATTGTAGGTGGTTAGCATCAACCCATGAGTGGTCTCCAGTAGAGCAGTGACTGTGGTTTTCCACACTAGAAATCCCCGCTGTGAAGCAAAGATTGACCGTGTCTCCGTTAGTTGCTGCAGCAAAAGGCTAACTTAGCAATGCGCTTCTCCAGGAGTTTGCTTATCAACACTGGCAGTAGAGAGATCAAGCAGGGTTTCCTTTATCCCCAGATTTGGGAATGCGCAGAATATTAGATTGCTTCCATGTTGTTGGAAAACAGCCGGTCAAAATGAACAGTTTGGTGACTGGGGCAGCAATGCTTGCAGCAGTGGCTTTTAGCATCCTACCAGAGATTCGGTCCCGGCCACTTGCTTTAGAAACATCTGTTGATTAGCAATAGGAGGTATAGTTGAGCTTTGCTTCAGCTGTTCAGGGGTGGATACCATTGCTAAGTCAAGTAGTGATTCTCTGCCACTGCTGGAGTTGTGAGTTGTACCTTGGATTACCTGTGTTAAAGAGAATAGTTGCATATGATTGGTGAGTTTGGGTGGAGAGGGTTATAAAAAATTAAAAATCAATATTGAAATCTTCCAGAAGTACAAAGTTTGAAAAACAAGACGAATCTAGGCCCTCCACAACTGAAAAAAGGTAATCCATTACAGAAACGGGAGCTAGCTAGGTGGTCTATAAAAAAACAATGTTACTTTGTGATAACAGTTCTTATGCTATTGCTGTAGCTACAGGTGTTGCGCGATTGAATAGCACGAGTTTGCACAATAGCACGAGTTTACACAATAGCACAGCAGCCCCGCCCCCTCAATCCAGTATATGTTGCCTCAGATTTTTCAGCCACGCGTGCGTACCCCTGTAATTATTATTATTCACACCACAGATATAGGTGTATATACAAAATGAGACTATTATTAGTTACTTGAAGCTACACGTGCCATGTGATCTAATATAAAACCAGGAACATAAATAGAATTGTCTCTAATATAATATGACGCTCAAGAATGGAGTCGACTTCAAGACATTTCAACATTTTGTTCAGGTGCTCTTCCCTCCAGGAGATTGCATTCCTCCACTCCCCACAAACTTGACCAAGGTCTTTGAAGCCATCACCCATCATGGCCTGTGGGATAGACTCTCCACTTGTGGGAATTGTCCGAAAGTTCGGTGCCGGTGAATCTGAGATGAAGGCTTGGATCCAAGACTACAAGAAAGATCTGAAGGCATACGCCATAGTTGCAAGCATCGAAGATTGCATCGAGTCAGAGCTTAAGTTGCTTGTACTGACCAATCTCGAGTGGACAGTGCAAAGTATGACCCTTGCTAGTTACAACTGCCCAGTAGAAGGGAAAAATGTTATCTGACCAGTATCTAGCTAGTGCCTGACTCCCCACCGACAGCCTTGCTTGAAAAAGGGGGTGTCTGTTGATAACATGGCTCATAGCTACCATCATATCTAATTATTGCACAGCTTGTGAAGAGAGCCAATGTTGTCACAACTTTTTTTCCAAGAGCATCATATTCTGAAGGTGGCAGTCAGGGGCGAGGTTGTCTATGGAGAGGAAGTAGCTGAGGAAATCACAGAGGTAACTTCAATGCAACCACCCCTTTCTTGGTCCAACGTTGTTAACTTGAATGGGTCTGAGAATGTATAGCTACATACCCACCCTGAAATATTTTCCACTCACAACTCATCCAGAGTGCAATAGTACCGGTACCGCCTGCAGCACTAGGTTTTCGTACTAAGATGTGGATCTGCCTTCCATTTGTTGTATGTGTCTAGGTGCTGTGTAACAAGCTATAGCTACAAAGCTAAGAAAGCTTCTGTGTCGGCCATTCACAAAGAATGTGCCACCCACATGCACGATAGCATGTGACTGGAATATGGAAGTGGGAGTAGGCAACTCCAGCCTCAGGTGTACCCAGGCCCGGAGCAAGCAAACTGTGATTGCACACACTCCGTCAAGGGGTTCTTGGGGCAAGCCCCCCTAGGATAATTTTACAAAGGAATTTTCATTGAAAGCGATCAAAAACAAGCATGCACATGAAACAAAAATGTCCAAAAATCTTCAGCCTGTGTTCTGAATCACCTATAAATCCATTTGCAATGTTCTTCAGTTTGAGAGTGTGTAAGAATTGTTGCTTGACTAGTTAATTGGTAGCTATAAGGACCCACTTACAAACGCTGCATCGATCAGCTTTAGTAGCTCATCTACTGCTATTTGAAGCCTTTTACACGTGTGGGGTGCAGTGGGGTAAGTCGTTAGCTTTGTTGTAGTGGAGAAAACGCCACATAACCAGGCTGGTTGAAACGATTGCCAGACAACAGTTTCCTTGCCAAATGAATGCTTCGGAAACTTAAATTCTGGGCCAGGCTGATGTGGAGAATCTGGAATCTCAAGCAAACAACTTGGCAGACTAATGTTAGCCATAACCAGTCAATGAGCATACAACCATGTGGCAATTAGTAGGTGTGGCTGCATGAATACCCCCCTCGAGGCTGCATGAACGCCCCAGCCACTCGACGCTGTTCCAGTCGGCTGTGCGCGCCTCGTGGTCCAAATAAACAGCCTCTCGTGGTTATTTCCCACAAACCACTCAAGGCCGTAGTCTAGCTATAACATGTGAAAGTTCGGCAGCATCTGCACCAAAAGAAATGTTTGGAAGGTACGATCATGTTGAGTTTGTACAACCACCTACAAGCGCTTTTCAAACGGAATGTTCGATAATTATGCCGCCTGATACTTCGTGAACCATACCAAGCTACTTATATCCCCCCTTGAAAATGTTTTGCCCACCCTTAGAGATCTCAAACCCAGACCCCCTAAATGATGCACTGCTGCACAGCCTCCCCCTCCACAAATTTCCTTATGTTTTGTTTTGTCCCCCCCCCTTCCCCCCCCCCCCCCCCCCCCCCCCCCCTTATATTTTCTGAAACAAACCCTTCTGAGTAGTTCTATCTAATACGTACGTAGCTAGCTACTAGCCTAATAGTAGTCTACATTGCTATAGTTCTAAACTTGTACCTGACAGTGTTGTTTTTTTTTCAAGTTTACAAATTATAAATCCCCCATTTGCACCTATTTATCTGATCAGTCACCCATCCCCACCCACGATAATGGTGTTGATAAAGGCAAGGGCATGCACTCATGTGTCAGTGTTTGCCTACCTCATGCAAGGACAGTTTGATGATGACCTCAAATGGCCATTCCAAGGTCATGTCCTCATCCAGCTCTGCAATCATCTCCAAGACAAGTACCACCATGGACGCACCATTGAATTCAGTGAGACAACAGTGACCAGTGGAGTGCTAATCTATTGTGCTATGCACGCGTGGGTTCGTATCCCATCCTTGTCACCAGAAATATAATCTTGGCCAAATATTTCATTGCGAGAGAGAAAGAACAATCAGGTACAGCACATATACAGAGTAGAACACCTGCAAAATACCGTTACAGAACGACCAAGGAATGCATACTGCTACAGAACTACCAAGGAATGCGCATTGTCTTACAGCACAACCAAGGAATTCAACAAGTGTATAATCACAGTGACAGGTCCAATTACTACAGAGCTGAAGGTGGGTGGGGCTGTGATATAATTCATTCTCCACAATGACCTCAACTTCAACCCAACCAACAACTGCCAGTACCTCAAGAACAACTGCGTTCAATTTCAGGTTGTTGCCTTAGAGTCACTATCAGAGCCTGGACACCAGGAGTGCTTCCGGTTGAACTAACCATGACAAACTTTGCACGAGACAAGATGCACAGTGACCACTGGTACTCCCCGCCATTCTACACCCACCCACACGGGTACAAGATGTGTCTCAGAGTAGATGCTAATGGCTGCATTAACCCTTTAACCACCGAATTCTTCCCACCAAGACAACACATTTTCATGCATTCAGCGCACACCACTTTCGTAGGTACTCCTCTCCCACAGCATTCGCTCCTCAGCGGCCAAACTTGGTGGGGCCCGCACACATGGAGAGACCCCTCTGGCAATACCGTTAATGATATTCATGACCCCCCACAAGGCCAGAAATCGGAGGTCAAAGGTGGATGTCAGCCGGATTTTCGCCCAGCATTTCCCGAAACTTGGGCCAGATCTGACTGATGGCACACCTTACACCACCAATTTGCAGGTTTTCCTGAGGCCCTGGGTGGGGTCTATGAATATCATTAGAATCAAAAATTCTCGGGTCAATGAATCTCATTAAAATCAAAAAACGCCCACGACAGGCCGACGAAGGGGGGGGGCTGCCGCCCCCCCTTCGAAACCCCCCCCGCTTGTACGTTTAGTGGGGGAGGCGCGCCGAAATCTGACCAAATTTTTGAGTTCGTGCCTTAAAGTCGTCCCTAGGCCCTCTGAAGACTTTTGGGTCTCTTTTAGGACTGGCGAGAAGCCCTACAAGTGCATAGGGTCTAAATGACGCCTATAGACGTCAATGGGGCTTAAAGGGTTAAAGGCAAGGGCACACATGTGTCAGTGTTTGCCCACCTAATGCGAGGAGAGTTTGATAATGTCCTCAAATGGCCATTCCGAGGTCATGTCATCCAGCTTTGCAATCAACTCCAAGACAAGTAGCTACCACCGTGGACGCACCATTCCCTTCAGTGAGACAACAGATGCCAGAATCACCAGTCAGGTGACCATTGGAGAGATGACTGACAGTGGGTCGGCTGTCCTACCCTCATTCCTCACAAGGACCTCAACTTCAACCCAACCACCAACTGCCAGTACCTCAAGAACGACGGTCTTAACTTTCAAATTGTTGCTATGGAGTCACTATCAGAGCCTGGGGTGCTTTCAACTGAACGGACCTTGACAAACTTTCAGCAACACAAGAAAGACTGACAACTGGTTCTCCCCACCATTCTACACCTACCCACAGGGGTTCAAAATGTGTCTAAATGTGTGTGGCTGGGGTGATGGAAACGGCACACGTTTCAGTACTTGGCTCCCTAATGCAAGGAGATTTCAATGACGACCTCAAATGGCCATTCCGAGGTCATGTTGCAATGATGAACCAGTTGGAAGACAACAACTACACTACAAGAACTATTCGATTTACTGAACCAACAGACAATAAAGTTATTGGTAGCTAGAGTGACAAAACAAGAAAGATCTCCAGGTGCATGGGGCTACTCTACATTCATAACCCACACTGAACTGAACTACAATCCCACAAAGAACTGTCAGTATCTCAAGAATGACTGCCTTCGCTTCCAAATTATTGTTAAAGTAGAACTGAAGTGATGACGTCTCATTCACATTCATCAAGGTCCCTATTGTTACAACAGCCTTTTTGTCGTACCACGTCCTTCTGTAACGTTTTTATACAAGACTCGGTCCATAATAATTATGTTCTCTCATACATTAATTAATTAATTTGTAATTAGCTATAGTTCACATGCTGTTCTTTATACCAATTTAATACCTGTAATGGTTTAATACCTGTAACGGTTGTTATATTAGTTTGCTTTAATAAGGATACATTTCTATTTAGCATAATTATTTATTTATCCTACGCCTTATTGCATGAACTTTCTTAAAAATAAAATGTAAAAAAAAAATACATGCATGCTCTCTCGGTTGTTTGCTGCTCCAGAAGATCCAGGTTTGGTACAAATGTAGCTAGCACTTACCATGAAATGTTTGAATACCACATTCAGTTTCCAATCATGGCAATGCATGTAGCTATATAGCTAGCAGGAGTACATGCATGATGAAGTAAAAAGCAAATTGCTCTCTCCTGCCTGTAGGTCAAGTCTTTCACCTGTTGTCCCATGGATACTCATGTAGTATCTATAGACTTGTATGAGTCAATACTGTTAACGTTTATGAACCTATATAGGTGTTCTGTATTTTTAGTAGTTTGAGGAATTTACTGCATGTTTCCTAGTGCTGTATACTCGGTGAGTGATCTTTGGTATTTCAGAAAGCTAAAGATTGCAACAAGAAAGTGCTGTTCATACAATTAATCATACATCCAGACAGACCTTAATACACCTGAGAATTTCTATGGAGAACCGCATCTGTGATCTCCTCTATGAGCACCTGATCTATCAACCACCAATCAGACACGAACGAATGCTTCATCCACCTTGACAATGGGTCAGAAGTGCAAACTGTCTTCTTGCCCTACAGGGAGTTTGATAGTGTCCCTTAATTGACCTCACAGTCATTTGATTGAGAACTCCACCATCTGGAAGTCCCCAGTCATCTAATCAGGTGGATTTCCCGCTAACTCTCTACACAACTGAGTACATAGCTACAACAAGTTCAATGTTGGTGTCATGCCCACAGGAGAGTTCTCATCTCTATAACTCACAACAATCTGTTCTGAAGGCCTTGATATATTGATGGCCTGTCTGGGATTCAGTTAGGTGGCTGTATCGTCCAATTTTCTGATGGACTCTTGCTTATAAATGACATGTGTAGTCACATGTCTACCATGACATTCAGAATCCAACTCATTTCAAGGAAAACTCTCTCCCCCATTCTACATGTGAATGAGTCTCCACGTAGCTAATTCAAAAGTGAAAAAGCATATTGGGCTACTAGTTATACCTAAGTTCTTAGTTTATCTTGTCCAGACACACTGCAGAACTCTCACTCTATAGCTGCTTAGCCTTGTCCAATTTAGGATGGGGCCTGGGAACGAGGCCCTCATCTGGAATATCAGGCCCTTAGCCAGAAGGGGTTCAGGGGGTTCGATGGAGCCCCCCCCCCCCCCCCCCCCCCCCCCCCCCCCCCCAGATTCTGGCACCTATAATATAAAATTGGGAGGGGCTATCTATAATAAAAAATTGGGAGGGGCTACCTCAATTTCGCTCATCAGAACCAATATATTATGCAGTGTAGACCCCAGACTAGTGGCTGGCTATATATGGGCCTGAATATGCTGTATACCTGCATGTGTGAGATCTGCAAGAAGTTGGAGAGTTTAAAACATTGTGCTAAATCTTGGAATGTCCATTCACCAGTTTGGAAAAACTCCCTCTGTCTACACTTTTGAAGGTCTTACTTTAAGCAGTGTACAATGACAACCGTCGCATCATCATGACATGCAATCACAGTTCTGACAACGATAATTTTGATCAGCTACTTCACTGTTTTGTTGGAATGACTCACAGCTTAATACCGAGTCGGGGTACCACTGCTAAACAGACCCAGCTAGCTAGCCACTAGCTAGACACCCTGCAGTATAACCAGTATGGTCAAAACAATTCCCCTCTTTTACAGTATTCATAGCATATACTTACCATGCCTTTGTTGAACTGTCATTGTCCATTGACTCCTTTGTGTACGTATACCGATGGAATACTTATTACACAAGTATAGTGTATTGTCCGCACTATAGGTACACTAATTACGTTAGTAGTGTATTGTCCACCCTACCGCTCACATAGCTTTCTCTTTGACCACCCACTGACGTGACGTATAGAGCATACAGTCGATTTCCGTTGCGTTTGAACACTGCGTATTGCGTGGATTATCACGGAAACTGTGTTCTGCAAGTATGACACTCGCCTGCATGGCTTCCAGACCTTTGCGTATTCCAGGCCATGTCGTTTCCGTGAAGCCGCACGCGGTCACGCAATACGCAATGTTCAAACGCAACGGTACGGAAATCGACTGTAGACAATAGAGCCATACGGTTCTATTATTGAGGTATGATTGTAAAAAATCAGCCCATAGCTCTTGGAACCGTGACCGCCCCGCACTACTGAGCTATTAGACGTGAAATCTCGGAATTGAGTGAGTGTCTAGTAGCTCTTGGAACACCGCCCACTACTGATGTACTATAGTCTTATACGCGCTTGGAATTGAGCGAGGATGCGCATGCGTGCCCGGCACCTGTATACTGACAGTGCTAGTGGAGGCCAGAAGGCCCACGTAGTCACAGAAACTGGTGGATAAGTATTATGGACACATTGTGATGGTGCATGGACTCAAGGATTAATAATTATTATTGAGCAGACCTATGCTTGGTAGCTAAAGTTCCTCATAAAGTTTACACAAAATTTTAAATAAGGATCTTTAAAGTTCAGAGTTGTTGCGAACTAGCATGTTTGTGAGAGCACTGAGTAATTATGGCCTGTTGGCTATCCTCAAGGCATGTGTACTAGTTCTTAATTTGCTTTTTGGTATTCCGAGATACGGTGGCAAGGGTAAATAGGTTTTGGGGGCTAGATTTCTTTAGAACAACTTGGTTTCCTTGTTGTGTTCCTTAACTCACTTTGCCATGACTTCGTGTACTAAAGTCTTTACCTGAGATTGTTGGTGAATGCATGATGATCCACCATATGAGGATTTATCCAGAATCCTGCCCTCTCTATAGAGCACCATTTAAATACTTCCTGTTGGACCAATGTCCACAGCGGATTGTAAGTGCCCAGTGGAGCACTTATCCGGTGTCATAAATTTTGGGCTCCCCAGAAGATTTGGGGCTCCCAATGTGATATTAGAGCCCCTTTTGAACTCACGCAATGGCGCATAGGGTATTGGGTGCCTCTGGTCAGCATAGTAGCTATAGTAGGCAAGTTACTCCACCACTCCAAGTGCAGCTTAGCACAAATTTACAGGGTTTCCATCGAGGAGGAGGATGCATATGGTGATAATTTTGTACCAGTTGAAGTGTCAGTTGTACAGCAGCAGACCGGGAAAGTGGACTGTCCATGGCATATTTGCCATAGTATAGCTACCATGCTGCAAGTAGAGATGATCTAGGAGGAATACAATTCCAGCAGGAGAGGATGTGGAACAATCTGAAACATCTTGCTCCATTTCCCCACACTGTTCTGGCCAAACACTGAAAGCAGGATGCATTCCTCTGGCATGAGATCGAGGTGTTTTGTGCCTACAACCTGCCAGAAGTGTATGATGACATAGCTAGTTGAGGTGGTTTCATCTAGTATAGCTATAATAATATGAGTCACCGCCAGAGTCTGATTCATGGTAAACCCTATTAAATAGGTGATAGGCATGTATGCGCATTCGGCACTGGCCCTGGCCCTAACATACCCTAACCCATCGCCTTACTTCCTGCTGGACTAGTCAACCATTTGGAATAAGAAAAAAGGTCCTAAAAATTGTAGGGAGCTTGAGATTTTGGCTTCTCTCTGTGGAAACAAGGTCAATTGGTGGGCCTGAATGAGTTGTTTGGAGGCATGGCCTCCAGCAGAGTGAGCACCTCATGCTTTTTGGTAAGCTTTTTGTCCAACACGGTACAGCCGGATAATTAATTGTTCTCGAGCGTACCACGTTTCGCGCATGCGCGCGCGAGCGGTAACAAGTTTCCATTGCGGTTGAACATTGCGTGCATGTGCGGTGGATTTTCACAGAAAAATTGTGTTCTGCAAAACAAGAAGCTCATGCAAAGCGCCGGCACAGCTGTTGGATTCCAGCGTATTCCAGGCTGTGTAGTTTCCATGAAGCTCCACCACAGGAAGTTCTCGCCGCTATAACACTAACGGCACACGCAATTTTCTCAGTGAGTCTGTACTGCCATAGATATCTATGGTACTGCCATCGCCATCAGTTAACCCTCATCTAGTGACGCTTGACTGCTATACATGCGTGGATTCCACTTTTGATTTTCAAGGAGACTTTGATCCTGCCATCTATCTCGAGATGGGATTCAAGCAACAGAGTGTTTACAGTGCAATAAAAACCTTCGCTCTTGAGAATATCCATGCATACTTCGCGTCAAACCACACTTCTTCACAGGGACCACTTCAGGTGCTGGACTATGGATGTGGACCTGTATTGGCATATGATATTAGTGTCGCTGGAGTAGGTGGAGAGATTGTGCTTGCTGAATATGCTGGCAAATGTCGTGATGCTATCCAAAAATGGCTAGACCGAGACCCGTCTGCTTGGGATTGGTCACCCTACATCAAACATGTTGTCCAGACTCTTGAAGGAAAGGGAGAACATGAAGTCACTGAACGAGAAGAAAGTCTGCGAAAGGCTATCAAGGCTATCGTACCTTGTGACATAACCCAGGAACCACCTATAGCCAAGGGATTTGAAGGGCCCTATGATGTTGTGATGAGCATGCTTTGTATTGAGAATGGCTGCAATACACGGGAAGATTACAAAGCTGCTGTTAGGAGGATGTCCACCCTCATAAAGACAAAAGGCACTCTTATCCTGTACTCATCTGTTCGAGATAAAGAAGGTTTAGGATATTACCATGTTGGAAAATCGAAAGTATTTCAAGTAGCCCTTCCGCTGCAGTTTGTACTGACTACTTTGGAAGAAAATGGTTTCACCAGCATTATACCGAACGTGCTCCCCGAAAGAGAGAGTCTTGCCATTTTCAACTCCAAATCCACAGATCTGGAAACAGCAGCCTTCATCACTGCAACTAAGCTGTGAGCTCGAGCATGTTCCGAACGGTAGATTAACCTGCTACAGTACTGATTAATAAATGCAAGATACCTTTCTATATACCTTTTTTGTATCGCATTATAACAGTGCAGTTGTTACTTATATATCAAGTCATTGTCATTTCGTATGAAATGAGAATATTTTGAGCGATCGGATTTACTGTAGCAACGTCAGTGGTGCAGAGTATAGTGCCGTTTCATGCCGCTAATAATTATTAAGATTCTGAGCTGGGAGCGATATGCATGGTGTGTGTTACAGTAATGCAGTCCACAGAATTAGAGTACGGTGTGTGCATACAAATTGAATCATTATAGGAGCATTAAATTTTATTAGAGTGACATGCACGCATACCAGCCTGATTTGCCTATGAGCCGGAGCCCATAGCGGGAAGGAGCGTCCAACTCGCGTAACCATCATGCTTGGAGTAGCGCACTCATGCATGCATTTGCGGTCTGTGTACGTGTACGGCTGCTCGTGGCAGGTGTTGTGTGCTCTAGTGTGGATGATTGCAGCAGTTAGTTTTTCACACGTCTGCGAGCCCTCACAGGCTTCTTAACAAAGTAGGTGCGAGTTGTAGCCCTTCCCTATATGGCTTTTTTGTGCTACTGCTAATCCAAGAAAGTTGGAACCCTAACTGGGCCTAACAAGTACGTTAGTTTGACGCTCCTTCGCGCCGCTTCGCGGCGCTCATAAGCTCCTGCTATGAGTCACTAGCTAGTAGGAAACCACATTATGATTATACTTGCACAAACTGAATATACTTAAATTAGTGGAATGGGGGTGAAGGAATTATCCAAATGATATAATCATGGAGTGCATGTTGGTGGCAGTCAGTTTCTCTGCAATGTCAGCTAGCTACATGTAACAACAACAAACTGCTGATTGATTTCGAAGGATGAAAAAATGCTGCACATTGAGTTCACAGTTCAAATATCCCACGGCAGCAGGGCATTGCATAACCGTAGAGTCTGCATGATGCCAATGCCATGCAGCAAGAGGAGGCAATTGCAACCTGGAGAAATGTCACTTGTGCATAGAATTATTCTGCACATGAAATGCCAGAGGCATGCAACCTGATCATGTGTGATGACTGTGAGGAATGGTAATTTACCTGAATTGAAATTAAAGTCTGCAGGGCCTACCACCAGATACTGATCCGTATGGCACTGATAGTAAGTAGCTAGTGCATCATGTAGCAGTTCTGTTTATTCTCCCGAATATATTCGTAATTCACTTTATGAGCGAATCAGAGCGATCGAGTCTTAATATTTCCTAGGAAATCCGAACGCGCGGCGATCGTTATTACCCGCATCATAGATAATAGAGCCGACCTATTATCTATGCCCGCATTCTACGTTGTCACCGATCGCTCGCGCGCGGCGTTCGAATTTCCTTTTATCATCGCGCTTCCAGTGATCTGCGCAACTACACACATCACTGGAAGCGCGATGAGTCTAAATAAAAAGCTCAAACGTTTAAGATTCATCAAACGTGCGGAGGATTAACGTTTACTCGACAAGTGATCGTGCATTATAAGCGATGGATGCAAGCAGCAATGACTTTCAAGAAACATTTGATCCAACCGTATACTTGAAAAAGTGCTTCAACGATCCTGACGATCGCCCTTTGAGCCGTTTCGCTCTGGAAAATTTGCACAAATTCTTTCAGTCGTATAAGCGCTTCCAACAGGCTCAACCTCTCAAAGTGCTAGACTACGGGTGCGGACCAGTCATAGCAAATGTCATAAGCGCTGCTGGACTCCATCCAGACATTATTCTTGCAGAATTCACTGCTAGTTCCCGTGAAGTGATCCAGCAGTGGCTGACGAACCCTCAGATGGGTTGGGACTGGTCGCGTTACTTCGAGTACGTTGTTCACACTCTTGAAGGAAAGAGCAACGAGAGACTCTCAAGCGAAAAGAATGGCTAAGGAAATCTATCAAGGCTGTTGTACCTTGCGACATTTCCCAGGATCCACCCATACCCAAGGGATTTGAAGGGCCCTACGATGTTGTGATGAGCATCCTCTGCATTGAGAATGGCTGCTTCACACGGGAGGAATACAAAGCTGCTGTCAAGCGGATATCTAATCTCATCAACACAGGAGGAACCCTTCTCCTGTACTCTACTGTTCGAAACAAGGAAGGGCTAGGATACTACCATGTTGGGGAAGCAAAGTATGTCCAAGTAGCCCTTCCACTGCAGTTTGTTTTGCATACCTTGGAAGAAGTTGGATTTGCTGACATCAAGAAGAGTGTCTTCTCGGACATGAATGGCATAGCCAGCTACAATTGCCGACAGTCTGACTTGGAGACAACTGTTTTCATTTCTGCCACAAAACAGTGAAATTGTGATTTTGTTTCACCAGCTGTACTTGTCCGATGTTGATTTCTGTATCACAATATATACATGCATGACATTATTTTTGTAAATTTTGTGCTGACCACAAAGATTTCCTTTTTGCTCTGAGTGCATGCATGGTTACAAGACGCGCAATCAACCTTATAATGTTATATAATCTGTATACTGTGGCCTTTGTATACATTCCACCCACACGCCATCAGCTATGTCTGAACTCCTTCTCTGGTACATGTACCAACTGTCAATGTGTGTCTCCTATAATTATACGTTGATTTTCTTATGTCAGAGTTTGGCAGCTATGAGGCATAGGAACCGTTAATATAGCTAATTGGAGATTGGGAGGGGGGAGGGGAATAGACAAGAGATTTCAGCCATAAGGACGGCCTGCAGCTGTCATTGCACCAGTGGCGTAGCCAAGCCCGGGCCTGGTAGGGCAAGGCCCTACCAATATTAGGCTAGGCCCGGGCGAATTTTTTTTTTGGACGTACTTTCGACTTAGTCTCTGGCAGATCCACTACGCATGCGCAGATTAGTACGACACACCCCCATATTCAGCACAATGGTGGGCAAAATATACACAGGACTGTCCTGAGAAGGAACGCTGAAGAATGAACGCTGAACAACTGCTGGTGAAGTAAACAGAAGCGATGAAGGTGTCATGAGGTAAAGAGATGGTCATTATATGGATTGAGTATGATTTCCCGCCATTTCTGTTCCAAAGTATACTGTACTGACATTAATTTTTTCAGGGTTCAAATCACTCTGTCGACTTCCTACCTGGTAGTTGAGTCCGGTGTCATAAAATTTTGGGGCCCCCATGCGATTGCCCCCCCCCCCCCCCCCCCCCCCGGCCCCATACTACCATTAGGTTAGGGCCCCCACCGTGAACATGGGGCCCCCTCAGATTATTGTACCGCTATTGTAATTTATGCCTATAGTTGTGTCATTGTATACAACAATACAACTTGTATGTATTGAGGGTCCTATCTTCAGTAGTTTAGCACAAGATGTTGCTTCTTGGGGACCCTATCTTTAAATATCCTCGTTCCTAGGCTCTTCACCGAGCGCACAGAAGGGAGCCTGGGATTGAGGCTAATGGGCACCCAATGCATGACTGTGTAGCAGTTAAACACTACCTTCTTGCTTGGCCCATCTATAAAGCAGTAATATTGGGCCCCACTGCATGATTACATGATACTCGTACAAGATTATACAAGATCACGATTGTGTGACTGATTGTTGTCAAGATAATGTTTGTGACTGAATGCAGTCCTTCTGGTGGAGAGAAGGCCAGTAGTATCCTAGTATGGGTTCCTTTCACCATTATGGAGAGGGGGGCCCATTCTCACGAAAGGGGCCCCATCTCACTGGTGAAATAGGTCCCCCCGGGCCCCATATTACCGGTAGAATGGGGCCGGGGGGCCCCATCTTACCGCTAATATGGGGCCCGGGGGGCCCCAATTTAGGGGGGCCCCATTCTACCGTGACACCGGTAGATAAGTCTGCATTCGCTGATATTCTCTGTGATGCTGCATATTACATATTGTGCTCAGTATACAATGTAGTTGAAGTATAGTCTCGGTCACCACACTCGCACACAGCGAACCACAGTGCTTCCATATACGGTGTTTATTTCCCAGGCGTTAAGTACACTACTCGCAAGCAGATTACTAACGCGTATAGAGAAGTGCTGTAGTTTGCACCTGTTTAGTGTGAGAACAGGTCGTATGTCGTCAACCAAACTCTGCCGTGAGCGAGAGTCTGGTACCAGACTATAAGCTAAGTAAGTCGCTGGAAGTCTGTACTGTATTTGGGATGCATTATTTGAAAGTGCAGAGCAGCCTTCTCACCGCTTCTCCCATGGAGAACTTGAATCGTAGAATAAACGAAATTACAGTGTATGTGATCTTGTCACACTGCCACTCCCTCTAGTCGGTGCTAAAGCATCCCACCTATAGCTAATAGTTGGAGGGGGGTGATGACGAATCCACATGCACAGTTGTGCATGCCTCACAACCTACGTGGGACACCCGTTTCAGAACGTTATACTCCATTCTAGCTGATTCATTTTCTCATGAATTCGTCTTTACACAGATGGCTTGTTGACTGGCACTAATCTACTAGCTACCTGGAGTACGACGTAAAGCAGCAAGCAGCGTTTTGGCCAGTGTGGGTGGCTGAAGAAATTGAAGATGCATACAGGACTGTTTGCAAACACTAATATGATTTTGATTAAGCCCATCATGTGTACATGAGCATGCATGGTAGTAGCTGTATATGGATGCAGTACAAAATTTTAAACTGAATAGACAAACTAATGGCTAAGGTAGTTGAGGGGTTCCAAGTTTAGTTTGGGGTCCAGGCCAAGTTCATGGGGACTCCGTAAACACCACTCTGTCTCTGCTACCAAACACTGATCCGCTCCAAGCTCCTTGTGCTGCAAGCCAAGTTCAAATTGCAAATTTGTGGGTGTGGTTAGGGTTGGGTTACGGTTTAGCGCATGCGTAGTTGATGGATCTAGTCGAAAGTACGTCCAAAAAAAAAATTCGCTAGGCCCGGGCAATCAGAATGGCAACTTACATGTATTAAAGTGCAGAGCACCCAGCCAGTGTGAATGCCACCAAGCCAGGCAAACAGCAAACGTATACGTAGCTCCGGCGCGAGGCGATGGCCGGCCTGGGCGCGGCGCCTAATATTTCTAGCTACGTTCTGTATAATTAGAATCACCACGCAACTGTCTATGAAGGCTGGCAAGTGAATGCAGCAAGAGTAACAGTGAGTCTGGTTCTGATGATAATCAGTCAGATGATGATGAGCAGCCAGTAAAAAAAAAACTCGTATCAGTTGTGAAGAGACATCCGGAGCGACTCGTCCCAGCTAGCGGTCCACCAGCTGATACTAAGTTGCGACTCAGTACAAGTCAGGTGCTCCACCGGTTCAGGCCCCCCCTTCACCGGACAAAACGTCTCCAGCATCCGATCCTCATACATATGGAACTTGAAGTGCAAAGCACGAAGGTGACTGATCGGCGCTCCGCGCCTCTATGCACTGCCTTTGGCAGCGTGCATAAACAGTGCCCTACCAATTCAATATTCCTGGCTACGCCACTGCATTACTTCAGTGACAAAAATTAACACGGCATAGCTAGCTACACTGTAAAAGACTAGCTATAGACTGAGCTTGGTTACCTCAGTTACAATTAGAAAGCAGATCAAAGCAAGTATAATGTACCTGTTTAACCGTTTACCAGCTAATGACGCCTTAAGGTGTCATGAGACTTTCAGCTTCATGATGTCACATCCGGCAATGTCCTTGAGAGATAGGCTCTGCGCCAGCAGAGAGGGCGGGGCAGGGGGAGGTGGGTGGGTGCACCCGAAGGGTGCAAACAGCATGGCCGTGTCTGGGCTCCGCGATAGAAAGGTCTTGGTCGGCACTGGGAGGGCCATTTCCGCCAAACAGCATGGCCGTGTCTGGGCTCCGCGATAGAAAGGTCTTGGTCGGCACTGGGAGGGCCATTTCCGCCGTTTTTGGCACAAATGGACTTAGAAAGTAGCTGTCTTGCCTTGTAGGGCCTCCATTTCCAGCATACATCGCCCGTTTTTCAGCTACGGCAGGTTGGCATTTCTCGGGAGACTTGATTGCTAGCTCGTTAATTGGTGGGTGTGGTTAAGTCACGTATATGCTCAGTACAGCTGAAATTACCTGTGTGAGCAGTTTCGAGCCCAGCAATGCCAGGGAACAGAAATTAGGGTATGTTTAAGTGTTCTATAGACTGAAAATGACCTAGAGAAAGAATTTGGCACCTAAAGAGTTAAGGTTACGGGATCGTCGCGCGGTGGGCGTGGCCAAACAATTTCTTCAACCCCGTTTTTCTCGCACAGAAAAGTAAGCTAGCGAAATCAAACTTACTCGACACAAAGCAGGGAGGGTAGTCAACATGCAGACCAAACATCATTAGAGCAGCTCACACTGTAGCCGTCGTACGCTGGTTAAATCGATTCCAGCAAACTATTCACCAAAAATCTCCAGTGCGAAGACCGCCAGCAACTCGATTCTACTGTTGGGAGACACGCCATAGGAAGCTCTAGGGCGGGACGTAAGCGTTTTGTGGCTAGGTTGGGCAGTCCTTGAAAGAACGACTCTTGAGTGCAAATAACCGCCATCTTGACTCCCCTCTTTGGAATACAGCGTCGTATAACTTCGGAACGGTCATCAGTATTTACAAAAACGCTTCGTCCGGCCCTTTCTATACTGTTTGTGCCTATTTCAACACGGCCTTCCAAGTCCAGGTCGGATCACACGGCTTTGTCTTTGGTGAAATAGCGCTTAATTAAGTATACGGTGCGCGTATCCGCGCGCAGGGATCCCGTAACCTTAAGAGATGCTTTGAAGCATGGGGACATTTGGCGACAAACAAGTGTGGACCCTTTTATGACCAGCATTCAAGTGGCCTCTCATGCATTACACATTGTAAGTTTTATTGGACACTTTGGTAACAAGCAGATACACATTTTAATGAACACTTTGAACAAGCAAGCATTTTAGAATGTCAATTGGAACTGCCATGGAACTGGATTAAGTAAGCTCAATCTTTTTACAATTATATAGCTTTTCATACACCTCTAAGTTAGCCCTTTGCTCTCCTATACACAGTACAGCAAGCACTAGCTGCTCAAGATGCATCCATTATCCGTTATGCATCAATGATGCATCTCTCTGCACATGCATATGCATGGCAATAAAATCGGGGCCAACATTCTTGCATTATTTTAGGGCCGGGTCATGCATGGCCCCCTTGGTCTCCTATGCTGTAATTTATGTTCTTGCTGCTATTTTCTGATTGCAATCATTGTCCTCCTGACACACTGATACCATGCACTCAAAGCATATGCATGGCTTACAGCAATAAGTATACCGAAGCGGCCATTTTCTGATTTTTGAGGCAAATTTCTGCTCTTCTGATGTAGCTACAACAGTAGCAGAATTTTCCTCATGCACCAGAGAAATTCTGCAACCCCAAGAGCAGAATGTTTCTCAACAGAGAAAATTGTGCTCTTCCTGCTATAGCTAGTGTAGTGTTCTGCTAGAAACACCTGACGAGCCGATTCAGCTAGATACTTCAGACCTGATACTTTAGCCTACTTCATAGAAAATAGCCACATAGTTACAGCTACATACACACGTGATACAGCCATGACATAATACAAACATTACATCACTGTATGCACATTACACTACAGCTAGCTACCGTGCACAAGAGCATGCAGACTGTTTGTCCAGAGTCTACCGACTCTATGATAGGGTATAATATATAGGTAGCTAAGAACTTCTTCCTGTGACCTACCCTCATAATTATAGTAACTTCCTAACAAAATCACTTGAAACGTTCTCCATCATCACTGCTTCACTGATAAAGTGATTATAGTGACACAGCAACCTACATTCATGACACAAAATCTGAACTAGCTAACAAGATCATGCTTTTCTGGTTCCAATTCAAGAAACCACAATTAACTTTCACACATAAGGTCACACAAAATTAATTCTTATTCTGCTCTTGTGGTAGCAGGAGAGCAGAATTTTTCTCTGGTAATTATTAAGGAAAAAACACTGCTGTTGGGGATAGCAGAAGAGCAAATGCTTTCTCTGGTGTATGAGAAAATTTCTGCTACATGGTAACAGAAGAGCAGAAATTTGCCAAGAAATGTGTAGCTAACTGCAGGTGCAGCAAAGCAGAATCGGGGACTGGCTGGCCATGAACTTTTGTCACTGATCATGCTTACGGCCAGTATAACGCACATATGCGTGGCATGTAATGCATGCCTATATAAGGTATACAGTGTATGCTGCCAACAAATTTAAAGAGAGTACATTTTCAGAAATTTTCATTTCAGAAATTGCAACCAGTTTTCATACTCAAATCACCCTAAAACCACCTGAAAAAGTTCTTTGGACTGGATTTCTCCCCATATGGAGAAGCCATAGGTCAAAGGTCAGATTTTTGATAAGGGGTAAGATTTCAAACTTGGATATACTGTAATATAAGCACGACCTCTCAATGTTGGGAGCACTGTATAAAATGGATTCAATTGTCATAGCCTTACCAACATTATTTCATGGGATGGTAATTTACCCTTATTTGAGGCTGCATGCAGAGATCAACGACTATAGCTAGCTGCATGGTGGATGATGTCGCTGATCTCACCATGTCATGAATGCCTCTCAAATTAGATTTTTGAGTTGTTGCAATTTGCAATTTCCTTTCTGTGTTTAGCTATAGACATTCAAAGTCTACAATCACAAAGGCATTACGTCATCTAGCTATAGCTAGCTAGATGACATCATGCAACCAGTCTAGATGATGTAATGCAACCAGTCTAGATGACGCAATGCAACCAGTCTAGATGACGCAATGCAACCAGTCCAGTACGTTATGAGTGGTAGCACCGATATAACCCTCGAGTTTCAATGTTAGCACACTATATATAAAATTAATGTCAGTCCACCAGTCCAGTCCCAGCGATATATACCCAAACATGCATGAGGACCAAATGTATACCCAGCATATTAGCTTCATGCTAAGCCGTCTTTATCATTACTCACACCAATCGTGGTGCAAGTGAAAAAGATGGTTACACTTGAATACCCAACAACACAGGTTTTACAAGCATCATTCATTCCTAGATCTGTCCATATATTAACAGTTAGTGCATGGATTATTATGCTTGCAATTGATTGGAGTCATTATGTCATGCGGCAGGATCTAGAGCTGGCAAAGAAACTTCCAATATCTGCATGCCTGGGAGAGGGTTTGTCAGCCTAGCAGACATATTCTCCGGTATGACAAAGGCATCGCCTTCACACAATCTCTGTCTCAACACTGAGGTTCCACCCTCATCCTGAACCTGCAGATCCACTGACCCTTGGAGTATAAATCGGAAAACAAACTCCGATACAGACTCCAATTCGAGTTCAGCATCCTGTACACTCACTGCCGGCCTTAAGACTCTGGCACCAGCCAGTCCTGCTGTAGCGATATCAATTCCAGTATTACTTTGCTCCCACTGCAGTGTCTGCTTCACTGGCTGCCACTGAGCATGCCCACTCTGATATCGTACAAAGCGTTGGCCTGAAAATAGCCTATCCGGCCGGACTACGGCTGTAGGAAGGACAAGATCAGGGTTGCCCAGGGTATCATGCTGAGCTGGACATGAAATCTCTATCACCTCCAGCCCAGAAGAGCATGTAAGGACGCGATGATGAATATGGGGCGGCTGCAAGACACAGTCTCCTGCTTTCAGACGGAATGGCGGACCTTGATCCTCATACACAACTTCGATCCAGCCTTTGTAGCAATAAATCATCTGAAAACGAACGTGGTGACGGTGCACATAATCGGGTACATCTCCACAGCCAGGAAGCTTGATATGCGAACAAATGAAGCGGCCACCTTGGCGGTCAGGAACTAGGTCTCGATAGAGCATACCGGCACGACCCTCAATCCAGCCCGTATCATCTCCTTTGCAGGTCAATACAAACGAAGAGACAAGATCAGGAACACTCAGCTCATTCATTTTCTCGACCCATTCTATTCGGATCCCTTCAGGCGCGGCTGTTGTCGAAACATCATTAGCACCCTCACTAGAACCTTTGGTGAATCGTAGGACAGGGGCAGGACCCTTAGCGTTTCCATCCAGACGAAGGGTCAAGCCATTCCCTTGCACCACTGCTATTGTTGGGTTGTCAGCAGGAGTTATCAGCTTCACCTTGAACCCAAGATGCTGTACAAAGTATGTCAGCGAGGTTGGAAAATCCGCACAGGGTATCAGAACTTCAGCGGCTTCAACGCTCATGCTGGCTAGTTTTAGGATTAGTTCAGTCACATGACTTATAGTGGGTGGGGCTTATTAGTTGTAGCGTCGTAAATACATACGACAAGGGTAGTCACTTACTAGTCTTGCGGGCCAGCCCACTTCCGCCGAAGTTCACGGTAAACTGGGGAGCAGCAAAGTGACAAGGAAGCAGTGGCACTGTAATGGCACAGAATCTTCCATACTGTTGGACGTGAATGTTTGAAGTGCTGCTGCAACTATAATAGCAACCATAACACTGGAACATGTAACACACAGACAGCAGTCACCAACACATAGAACACAATGACATGTACGGACTCACACGACAGGCATGATTTGGGTATCCCCCCACCAATCGCTGATGATGATGTTGTACTTTTCCAACATAGTCACCGACTGCAGTCACCAAAACATAGAACAAATGACATGTACAGAATCACAAGCTGGTTCTGAACTGCATGGATACGATAGCTATAGCTAATTATAACAACTAACTGATGGTTCAATTTTTCGCTCTTGAGTGGTGACTATTTTTTCGCTCTTGAAGTATACTGTGTCAACGAACGAACAATTTGCTCGAGCAATGGACAACAGTGCCGACACGGATGCGAGCCAGCAAGAGCTAGCTATATGCCGCATTTGCGAGAAGCAGGTGGTGATTCGGAAACTGAAGACGGCGACGACGCGGTCTTCTGTGATGGCGAATGTCAATGTTGGCTACATAGAACCTGCGTGTGCCTCCCTAAGTCAGAATTCGCGAAGTTAAAGACGGAGGAGCCTTTTCACTGCCCGAGATGTAGCTCAAACATGCAGATGAAGATCATCTGCGAGCTCCGCGAGGCCGTAGCCGCCCTTACCGTTCAGGTACAGGAACTCCAAACGAATGGATAGGATAGGATAGGATAGGATAAATTTTAATTTTTAACAGGTGAGTCCCATCAGCCTGGGGCTGCTGGTGAAGGAGCAATGCTGGTGAAACTTGGGCTACGGTTGCCGGTGTCATAAAATTTTGGGGCCCCCATGAGAATGGGGCCCCCTGGGGCCCCAGAATATTAATATTATGGGGCCCCCAACGTGAGAATAGGGCCCCCTCGCGGCGGGCGGGTGGAGAGTTCGGTACGATCATCCCAAACTCGAATGTCAGAACCTGTCAAGCGCAGTATAAAAGGACAGCGGAGGAGCAATGATTCTTCACAAGGATCCACTATGGACAGAGCTACTACCTCGGACAAGCAAGGCGCCTCTTCCGCAACTACTACCGACCGCGAATCTACCGATGCCGACCATCCAACAGACGGAAGATTCACTTTCACCGCCATTCACCATTACCTCAGGCAGGGGGAGCCGACAGCAAGGATCGAGAAGTGCTACGCCCCAAACCAACCCGAATTCGAACAGTAACACCGGCCGACGTAGAGCTGGAAATGGCAATCGGAATCGCGGTCACGGAGGTACCAACCCTCGAGGAGGTGCCAGTCATCAGGATGGAAGGGTGCAGCCTAACCCACGGACAGGGGAACCGCCGAAAACTAACTCACAAGGGGAAGGCTTGTCAAACAAAGGTCCCAGCACTCAAATCCAGACAGACAGTCAGCGGGTCAACGGTACCCTGGTGAGTCAAAACAATACCCTAGATCCAGGTGTGAATACTGACACTCAAAAGGTCAGAGTCAGCGGGGTTAGACGGATATGGGGTACTGTAAAATCCTGTTCAAGTGGTGCAGTCAAGAACACTGTCGAATCTAGTTTCTCCTGAAGCAGTACCTCAAATTGGCAATATGGTTGTAAAGCGCAAGTACAAACGCCTCCCTGGAAACAAGATTAGATGGTGGTTCCTAATTTACATGGAAGAGGATTCATTGGAAAAGCTAGAGTCTGCATGGGAGAGGGTATCGCTGCAAACATCTTGGAAGTTAGAACCATGCCATGCACCGGAAATTTTTCCATGCCATGCACCGGAAATTTTTCTCAGCCCTTGACACCCCAGACCTAAGTTTTGACTTTCCGCCTTCTGTGGAGGGTGAAAACTCTCGCAGTGGTAACACCGATCGCTCGCATGTGGAAAATCAGTGTTCAAAAAATTTGCGCATACTGTATTTTAATGCAAGAAGCCTGTATCCTAAACTGGATGAATTGTCTGCCCAGTGTGACATTGAAAAACCCGATGTAGTATTCCTTACTGAAACCTGGCTTAGTGAAGACATCATGGAATCAGAATGTGCCATTCCAGGATACCAATGTGTAAGGTGCGATCGCAACAGACATGGAGGTGGGATTGCATTGTACATAGTAAATTTGAATTCCAAGTGACAATGTGTGGCCCTAAGGAACTGGAGTTTTTGCTTGTGTCACTTCACAATATAAACAATGCTCATCAGAAGGTGTACATTGGGTTGTGGTATCGACCACCTGACAAAAACACGGCTTTGGATGACCTGTACTCTGTTATAGAAAACTTAGATGTAGCTATTTTATCTAGTTTTGTATTACTCGGAGATTTTAATATAGATTTTTGTAAACATAGTCATCCCTTGTTTTCTAAGTTATCTATTTTTGTACAGAGTTTTGTACTAACGCAGGTCGTCCCCCAGCCTACTCATATCAGCCCTTCTGGAAGAGCATCACTTATAGACCTTGTACTCTTATCATCTCCCTCTCAGCTGGTGTCTTGTAATGTAATTCCACCTTTAGGCAATTCTGATCACAATGGTATCAATCTTACCATTAAGTGCTTCCAGAACACGCGACCTGTGAAGAGTAGAAAACGAACTATCTGGAGGTATTCTCATGCCGACTTTGACAAGGCTAACAGACTTATCAATGCAACTGACTGGACTTTCCTGGATAATGAGACAAACATAGACGCAGTGTGGACCACATGGGAGAGCAAATTCATGACTATCATGGAAGAATGTATTCCTAGGGCTACCATCTTTCCTAGGCGTAACTTACCATGGATGAGCAGAAGCATCAGAGCCAAAATCAGGAAAAGAAACAGTGCCTATAAGAAAGCAAGGGAAACAGGAGGCACGACTACATGGAAGAAATACACTTCACTGAGAAACCAAGTTGTGCATACACTTAGGCAGGCGAAGAAGGATCATTTGAAGAAAGTGTCTAGTCAAGGTAGCAAACAGTTCTGGAAAACAGTAAAATTTTTGAAGAAGGCATCCAGCCAAATTCCCACCCTGAACAATGGTTCAATTATTGCTTCCACAAATGTTGACAAGGCCTCAGTGCTAAATGAGGCTTTTGATACAGTGGCACATCTACCTCTTCTACAAAAGCTAAGGGATCACGGTTTGAATCCGCACATTCTTCAATGGATCACAAGTTACCTCTGTGACAGGAAACAATTTGTTGTTGTCGACGGTGCATCCTCTGATACTACTACTGTAACATCTGGTGTACCCCAGGGCTCAGTTTTAGGTCCACTATTATTCCTAGTGTATATAAATTGTGCGTGCTCTCTGCCACTTACTAGTGGATCTAAACTAACAATGTATGCGGATGACATCCTGCTTTACAAGCCCATCTACTGTCCTGAAGACTATCGATACCTACAACAAGACATTGATGCTATCAATGGATGTACACGAGCTTGTCATCTCAAACTGAATCCATCCAAATGCAAATACATTATTGCTTCAAAGAAGAGACACCCCCTTTATCCATCTAGTGGATTGTTCCTGGGTAGCTGTATCATGGAGCAGGTGGACAGCTATCGATACTTAGGAGTTACAGTGACTTCTACACTCAACTGGAACGACCACATTCAACATATCTGTAGTAAAGCCAGGAAACTCATTGGTATGTTACATAGACGGTTTTCCAGCTGGGCTGACACTAATACTTTGAGATGTCTCTATCTGACCTGCATAAGGCCTCATTTAGAATATGCATCTCAACTATGGGACCCATACACAAACAAAGGCATCCATGTCTCTGGAATCAGTGCAAAAATTTGCATGTAAGGTCTGTCTGCAACAATGGAACCTTGACTATGACAGTATGCTACAACTTTTGAACTTTCCACCACTTTCCACTCGCCGCAACTTTCTGAAACTTACCACTATGTACAAAATTATTGGCAACTTCTCCTACTTTCCTCCAGGAGTATTTGTACAACATAACTTCCCATATAGCACCAACCAACACACTAACTTTAGTAGGCCATTTGCTCGCACACAGTACATGTTTTCATCATTTGTACCTAGTGTCATTACTCTGTGGAATGCTTTACCTAATTCTGTTAAGCACGCATCATCTATCTCTGTGTTTAAAAGATTGTTACATTCTATGTAGGTAGGTATATGTTTGTTTTCACCTTAAGGCTCATGTATCACATTAGCATTACTGCTATTCATGTTGCCTTGTGTTTATAACACGAATTCATAGAAAAAAAAAAGGATGCTGTTTCAAGCTTGATGGAATTGAGGTGACGCATGGATTCCATCAACCTTGAAGGAGCGTCCCTCTCCTAACTTTAGCTAGCTATATTGAAACATCTACTAGCTAGTGAACCAGTGTACAGACTGCCTATTTTAACATTGCAATTACATCATGCAGTGCATGTAGGGCTTTCGAGTTTCGAGTCGTACTGGGCACCAGCTGCACCTGGACTTTATATTAGGTTCACATGTACTTTATAGCAGCAAAGATGAGTGTCACAAAGTTACACTGAGTTTGTGTTAATACATTGTGTATTGTGTGAATGGCATTCGGCGTTCAGTGTCACTTTGTGCATTCCTTTGTGCATTCAGCATGTGTTTCCTTTTTGGTAGCTATTCAGTGTGGCTAGGTTCTTTTGTGTCTTTTGTGTCTTTGTGCACGTGCATTGATTCTTTTGTGTATTAATTTAAGCGTTGAGTTTTAATTTGTGGTAGCTAGCTATAGCTATGGCAGAGGCCTAACCTTTTTTCTGTGGCCAACACATTTGTACTCTGTAAAATAGCTAATTAGCGGATTTTTTGTATTGGATGTGTGATTGCAGTGCAGGGTCATTGTAAGTTGTGGTGCAAGTATCATTTAGCTATGCCAAAACGTCTCAAAAGTCCATTTGCAATCGCGTAGCTTTGCTACAATGACAATAGTCGAATTTTGTGAGAATTTGTGATCATGTCAAGGAATGAGGGTTACGAGGTAGCTAGCTAGCTAGCTAGCTATCAAGTAACTTTTGCAGCATGCAGGGCAATGGACAGTACTGTAATATAGCTATATACAGAGCGACTGCATGTCTAGCTAGCTACATCTTCTTTCTTTATGCCATATTGACAGACATCCAACTGAGCGCTCTAAAATATACAACCCACTGTGGTGCAGCTAATCTGCCACAAATCAGCTGTTGCAGGCACTAGTTGCAGGTCAGCACTAGCTCCGCATGGCTTGCACCCAAGTTATACCTATACTTAGCTATGGCTATGCATGGTAGCGCTGAATGTCATAGCTAGCTACCCTGGAGGTGAACTCTTTCTCATTTCATCTACATGTGGATAGAGGGATAGCAGAAAGAAACAAGGATAGTAAAATCCCTAAAGTTATTCTGATTAGCTAGCTACATGCAAAATAATGGGGGAATATTTGATGCTTCACAGTCGGCCGGCCAGCTGTGGCGCCGGGCGCCCCCAACGCGCCAAATGCGCGACGTTGATAACAACCACAGCTGTTAAATGTTCCTTCCGAGTCCTGATCATGGCAGGTGAAAGCTTGGTTGTTACTTCTCCCGTGGGCGTACGTTTGACACTGGTGGTGTGTCTGTGTGGAATGGTTCCATTTGTGCTTAGTGTCTCCGTCTGTTGCAACTATGGAACATCTCCAGATCAGCCAGGTACGTACGGAGAACCGTTTGTGATCATAGACTATCTATGATCATATATATAGCCTAGGCTAGACACAGGGCCAAGGGTCTGTTTAAAGTTTAAACTGTAAAGTTATGCCCCACCCACCGAGAAAGCTACATGTATATATTATAATTTGTACAAGTACAGGAGTATTTGAAAGCCAGCAGTCCGCATGTCAAAAACATATTTCTCCGTGCAGCCACACATTCTGGTGAGCAAAACTGGTAGCTAGCTAGTTTAGTTGTGGGTAGGCTGGGTTTGATTGGAAGTGGGTTATGGCAATATTTTATAGTGGAGACAGGTTAAGGCTGCTTCACTAATTGTGTGAATGTATAAATGTTAATTATATGGAGATTTATAGCGTACGGTCCCCTATTATGGCCAGGGTCCTATTATGGCCACTTACGTGTATTTGTGATTCCTGACTACTGGTAGATTCTGCAGTATAACTAAGGAAATGTAGGGCACAAAAAAACCCAACTTGGTGTCAGCATTTTTGGTCTCGGAGAAATATCGCCCTGAATCGGTAATTGACTTGTCTCACCTCATGATGTTCAGGCGACGGGAGTTGGGACAGGTGGTGTCGCTCCATTATGTATTTCTAGGTATCCATGACTGTTTGTAGAGTAGCTATTTTTATAAGTTCTGTCGTCGCCAATAGATTTTTCAACACCTTTGTTATTTTACTACACTTGCTGTTATGAATTTGATAATGCAGTACAACAATATTCCTGTGGTGGCTCAGCGTGTCCTAGGACCATGAAATCTTCACCATCTGTCAATGCAGGGTTAAACTTTTAAAGAATTAACCCTTGGTTCCCTGGTTAGCATGGGGTGTCCAAAATGGGGGCTGGGCCCCTATTATGGCCACGGTGAACGTCAAATACTAGACCCCTCAGCTTCGTTCGCTCAGGCCTAGATACGGAACGGTGTTGCTACCTGTAGAAGGACAAAGGTTGGTTGCAAGTATATATAATTATGCAGACCTGTGGGTATAGTGAACACATGACTTTGTGTAGAGAATAGAAGAAACTAGTGAAAATAATGTGGCCATAATAGGGGACCGTATGCTAGATACTTTACAGAGGTGTTGGATGTCTGTTTGCCCTCGGCTGGAGGGATCCAGCGAGAGCTGCTGCTTCACTACTACATAGTGAGGTGGCGCGTGCGGCAGACCTATGACTGCGAATAGTTTGAAACTGTCACTTCTTAGTCTTCCTGATGAGCCCCATCATCCCAACAACTGTTTCCCAAGCGAACTTTTGGTAAGCCAAACCTCACTGAGCCAGTGGTTTAATAGCTAGCGAGTTGGCCGTTCCTGCAGTACTGTACGTATTCGATGAACAGGAAGCACTTAGTATGCATGTGACGTGTCACTGGTAGCCATAGCTATCCATGCTCTAGCTAGCAAGCACTGTGCCCACAGCTGAGGAGTCTATATAGACCCCGGTCGCCACATTCTTACCCATCAGAAACCACCTCAGAAGGCCAAAAATCCAAAATATAATATAATATAATATATATATATATATTTTTTTTTGGGGGGGGGGGGGGGGGGGGGGGGGGGGTACCCCTGACCCCCCTACAGCAGTATGCTCTGTGCGTATTTCTTCGCACCGCTGGTAAGCCAACACTGCTGTTCAACCTGACCATTTCAGATCTCGCGGCTACGGCCCTGAATAGTATTCTGTAGTTAGTAGTTGTGAGATCTGGGGCAGCTTTCGTGCCTCTGCATGGGAACCAGGTGTGGCAACTGAGCGACTTTCATGGAAAGCGGAAAGGAAGAGTACCTTCAACTACGCTTCTGACTGTTGCCATGTGTGCTTGGGCGAGTGTGCAAGAAATTTATTCCGCAAAGGCTACGGATAATAGTGTTCTGTAGCTAACGTTCAACGTTAACAATTGCATTTCCACCCTTCCCCGAGGTATTATAAGTGAGTATCTACTTAGCTCTTTCCATCTATAGCTACACTAAAAACTTGCTTTCAAGTATGTAACTACCCATGCATTGAAACTGTCTCTTTATAATTGAGGGGATTAGCTATGTCAGTATGTGCATGGGAGCTATATATATGGTAAATTAAACATAGCCACGTTTACACTTACACATGCACACATGTACGTACTAGGTCGGTCTTGTTCGGAGATCCTTCTGACTGCCCCTGAATGCAGGGGACAGTCGGGGCAGTTCTGGATTGAGAATGCAACAGCTGCAGAAGCTATAGAAGTGTACTGCGACATGGTTGCCTTGGGGGGAGGATGGGAAAGAGTTGCACTTTTCGATGCGTCCTATTCACTTCAGTGCCCAGGAACTTTAGATCCATATTCATTCAATGGAATCACTCTCTGCAGCAACAGTGGCACTACAGCAGAGGTACGCTTCATTCCTACAGCTTCCTTCTCCGAAATGAGAGGTACGGTCTCAGCTTATGTTGCTGGAGACGTGAATGCTTTCCTACCACATCTTTCTCCGTTCTTACAACTGGAAATCAATGGACACTTCATGGATGGTGTGGCGGTGATGTTGGATGACCGGTCTGGCCACTTGAAGCATGTGCACGGATTTGGTGTAGGGAGACTGGAAAATGTTGCTATCAAGCTAGACACTACATGTCCCAGCTATGGTGCCAAACCCCCAATATCGATCGTTGGTCCCAACTATGCCTGTGCTTTGCTACAAAGCCAGGACCTTATAAGTTCTGCAGACCCACATGCGTATGGAGATTTGAACAGTGAATTATGCAGAACCATCCCAAACGCATGCGTGAGCCCTTCATCGTGGTTCCATCGTCAACTGCCAAACGACTACTACCCAGATGCTGTGGAGATAGTTTTGAGAGTGCTGTCAGAACACCCAAGCGAGATTATTCTCAAATACTTCTCCCTGTACACTAGGTGACGTGGATTGCCAGCTAGATTAGTAGTCATGTAACAGTATGCATGCACTTTAGAAGACTAGACCAACTTACATAGGGCTATCTGTACAACACTTCATTACCAGATGTAACTAGGAATATATAAGCTCCAAGTTGGTAAGCGAAACCATTTATGGCGAAGGACTAGAAATGATCATGTTGTAATGAAATCTGTGCATGACTGGAAACAGCTGGTTCCCCTCGTTGTTCTGCTTAACAACTGTGTTTGGGTATTCTGAAAGGTAACCCATGCTGCCTAAAAGCTTCCCAAAGGTGTGCATGTTATCAGTATTGTAGTCTTTCTTGACAGATTGTATGAATGGCACCACTAGTACTTATTAGGATTCATACAATGTGTCAAGCAAGAATTATCATTAACATGCACACCTAGGTTAAAGCAACCTTGTCAGGGGCGGAGATATAAGGGGGGCAGGGGGGGCTTGAGCCCCCCCACTTTCAAAAGCAAGGGGGCTGAGCCCCCCCAAAACAACAGACTGGACGGTACTATCCCACGAAATCTAGCACTAACTTATAGCTATGTCACCTCGTTTCTTGGGGGGCGGCGTCTCTAACTTGCAGTACAAAGCACGAAGGTGCCACGAGAGCCCATCCTGATAACTGACAACTGAAGGCGAAAAAAATTTCCGCGCTTCGCACGGACTGATCGCCACTACACGCCTCTATGCACTTGCCTTCAGCAGCGTACAATTGTGCTATTAGCCCCCCCACTTTTTGGTAGCTGTCTCCGCCCCTGCTTGTACTACAGTGATGACGCGGTTGAAAGGTGCCGACGATAGTGTATATACGTAGCATAACCTGCTAATTGGAAGTTATACCCGTATAACTACCATACACCCTTGTCAGCACAAATTAGTGTACACAGAATAGGCCTGAGCCCAATCTGCTTCCAATGTTACCTATTTTTCTTGCTTGCAGAAGCCACTTTAGTACTCAGCAAGTGCACTTAGAAGCCACTGTAGTACAAGCCGGTTGTACAGTGCCAGCTGCTGTGGTTTGGAAGCAATTAGAAGCCTCGGCAAAGCTTCGCCTCGGCTTCTAACCGCCTCGTGTAGCTATTTCATAAACCGCAGCAGCTGAACTATAACGTCTTGGTTTTGTACGTGGAGCAACACGATATATAATACAGCCTGGTCATCCATGAGACAATGTCGACAGCGGATAAACTGGATCAAGTCCCACTACTGTCTATGAGAGGAAGTGGTGAGGAAGACACAGAGGCTGGCAGTTGCACTCCGGAACAGCAACAGCAGGATTCTAGCAATGGAGATGAGGCTACAAGTTCTTCTAAAGGGTCTGAAGTTGGAAACAATCGATGGGAGTGCTGCAAAGGAGGTTTCATTACCGTGACAACCTTGCTCAGCTACTCATTCCTGTATGCTGCTATATCCATGATTGCACCATTTTACCCACTTACGGTCAGTTCCAGATTGTTGCTATAGGGCAATAAGTGTTGCCACTGTAGCATAGTACACATGGATGCATGTATGGCTTAATTGTTAGAGTCTGGCCGTGTAATTGACTTTCAAAATGATGCCGTTGTCAACATTGGCACGAAGTGATGGATGAGTCGGTTTCTCAACTTTCACTCATTGTTTCAGTATAAACACCAGTTCGTTCCATCACCACTTATATAAATCGATATTCGGTATCTAGAGACAGGAAAGAGCCAATGAACACGGTCTTTGCTTTCAGTCTGCATCTGCAGCATGATTGTGCATCACTTTAGCTGCAGCTATGTAAACTTCATAGAATGTTTCAGCATGCATGTACTGGTAACTTTGAACTTGGGTGTCTGACAGCTCATGTTCATAGCTGTATGCCCTCCAATACTTGCTACAGTTTCAAGTATATAGCTACATATAACTAGTGTCCGTGTTGACTTGTTACAATAAAAAATCCTAGGCACTTTACTACAGTGTTCCAGATTACATTGTTGGATTTGTGATTGCAGTAGCACCTCTGTGCATCACAGTGGCAGCTCCTCTCACTGGATATTTTGTAAGTGTATGTTAACTGTAGCAGTTAGCTACCCGAATCATAGGAAACACTCTGTTGCTATTCTTTGTCGCAAACTTTTCGCACTCCTATAGCTTCTTCGCCTGGGATTGAACTTTACACAGCTTGCTGGATTGTTCTTGACTGGAGGATCTCTGATTCTCTTTGGGCAAGTAAACATGTCCCTTTAGATAGCTACTCAGCAAGAATACAATTTTAGTCCATCACTTAGTTATAGATAGAAGCAGTGTAGGTTCATGTCATGCAGCTGTTAATTCTGCCAAGAATACCCTATGAATGCAAGATAAATAAGTCATGACAGAGGGAATACGTTGCAATGATTATACATCATAATGGATGATTTCTGTTAAAATGTGCCAAATCTGAGGTAGCTACATGTACCTTCATGATAATAACACAGCCATGTACACCTACTGCACGAGTACATCCATACTACTAGACTGTTATGCGATACTCCATCATTGTTTAATTTTTGGTGTGTCAAAATAGCTGAAGACATGCAATCTGCCTAGCTAGTATAGGCTAAAGTGTACTACAATTGACTTCTTGTAGCCCTATCAAAGTAGCAAGAGATGTGAATCAAGCCACCCATTGGTATTCTCATCTCAATCTCAAAATTACTTGTATTTGTACAGTTGAGTTCAACCACTCCCTGTCTCTGTACGCTCACACACAATATCAGGTTTGTGTCCATGATGCCCACTCCGACATTGTTCATAACATTCAGCATCTTGCTAAGAATAGTGGAGGGTGCAGGGACTGCAATGTACAGCACAGCTTCTTACACACTGTTAACGCAGTTATATCCCAACAAAAAGGGCACAACTGTTGTAAGTGGTTCAGTAAATTGCCAGACAAAAAATCTTGCCTGGTATTTTCAATGCAAATATAGCATAGCTATGCTTTTTTCAAAATATGTTGATGGTAAACATTAACTGACACTGGTCCCTGCATGAAGACTGTATTTTGTTGTTTAGCTACGTAGATCCATTTGTGACCATGCATCTAAGTGCAAAGTTCCTTTGTGTTTCTAACATACAGCACATTGGAGCCTGATGCATTAAGTGAAATTGAATTCAATAGCTGCACATGCTGTTATCCCTGTGCACTCTGTAGGGTGTGATACAGCTCTCTATGTCTGTGGGGTACCTAGTAGGTCCTCCAATAGGGGGAGGGCTTGTAGAGGTAAGTCAATCAGATGAGAAAATATTACTGCAGATTGCACAATGTTTGCACTCTACAGACAGAAAATCAGCAAATGCATGGGGAACACATTGTGGTATTGTCACTTCAACAACAGAACTCAACTGCATGGTACAGCATACGCTACAATTGTACAGCACAATGGCTAAATATAGTAACCACAAATACGTAATGCAATAGTAACAGTTCATACCACACACATGGCTATAAGTTTAAAGTAGCCGCAGTGGAAGCCCCATTGGGACTGGGTGGTATTATTTTCCTGCCCTTTTCAAGTCTGTCTGCAGTGTGCAAAGATTGTGCAATCTGCAGTATCTCCCCCCCAACGCACTCACACACACACACACACACTCACCCTGATAGAGGATGCCAATGTACCTGAGCTCTATTACTTATCTATACCTCCCAATGTTAGGTTGGTGAGTTTAAGCTCCCCTTTCTAGTGGTTGGCGGATGCATTATTGTCTTGATGTTACTCCGAATGGTGACTGTCCAACCAGCAGGTAAATGTACCTTCTCCACTGTATGTAGTGCATGTATAGCTAAAAATTCAACAGGAAATGAGATTTTTCACAGTGAAATTGTAATCTCAGGTTTTTGGGTAGCTACCGGTCATACAACATCATGTTTCCAAACAGTAATCTAAGAGTGAGGAAATACAACTGCATGTACCTGAATTTTCCATCCAACCCGCAATGAAGCGATAGCTAGATACTTCTGTCAACATCAAAACCCAATTCTTTTTACCTCACAGAGTGCAATGGCCAGACTCCGCCATGGCAACTAACCATAAAGATCTTGAGCAACGTCATGTTAATTCTACTAGGTAAGTCATTGTCTTTGCACAGTAGTTGGTAGCTAGCTGTGATTTAATTGTTGATGGTAACCATTTATAACATTAACCTGGAGCGATCCCTTTTAGGCACAATAGCCCCCTCCACTCACCTGCAATACATGCAGTACACCAATCATATTTCCACCTTATAAGACTTGATTTAATATATTACTTCGTTTATAGTCTTATCCATTGTAATGGCAATGAGTGTGGAGGCCGGTATCGTCTCTAATTATGCAAGATTCCTTCATGGGAACGTAAGTTACTCCTTTATTGCATGACAAATATTTAATGCACATGACCAACATTAATTATACAGTAGTACAACTACAGGACACATCACCTTTCCTAGGCTAATTAAAATGCCAGTTTATGTACATCTGTATCACCTGCATGCAATAGCTGTCTCACTACCACTAATTTTCAGCCCATTGGATGTTATGCTACCACACTTTAAGTTTGGTTCCATGGTGATGAAGTTCATGCGATCATTCTGAATGCTGTTAGTAATATTATGCAAAATTTAGATATAGTTCTTTCTGATTACAGTTTGGTCTAAATGCAGGCTACATTGGGTTGATCTTCTTTATTGGAACGCTAACCTATGTACTGGGCTCCTTTTCTGCTGGGCTACTAGCAGATGCACTGGTAAGTTGATGGTTTTGGTCATAATAATTATGCGTTTGTGTATATTAATGCCTATATCATAGAATGCAGACATGCAATACCAAGAGTTCATAACAATAAGAGTGTGCAACTGCCATATGGTATCCATTGCCACCATCTCGGCAATTGTGATTAAATCACAATTTCACACTTAGGAGTATGCAGCTGCTACTACTTCACCACCAATTGATCTACGTCATACTGCCTGCCGAGATGGTGGCAATGGATACCATATGGCAGTTGCACACTCTTATTGTTATGAACTCTTGGCAATACTTTGGGGCATAATCTGGAGAGAGTTCTGGTGACAACAGAGCCGTAGATAGGCTTTCTCAACCGTGGTGCCAAATGGTTGCATCAAGAGAAGAATGTTTATCAAGAGGTATGGAGACATGTGGCAGAGGCTTTGATCAAGACTTAAGGAATGTTTTTGGAGGTTAACTTTTCTGACTAATTTTCAAAAGATCTTGGGTTCAAATCCCTACTGGATCCAGTGATATATTTCTTAGTGCTTGTATCACTGTTTATGAGTACCTTGTGTGCTCACTTGGAGCAAGATTACTAGGAGTACACTATATTATTGTACTGAACACACTTCATTGTGTGATTGAATTTGTATTCTACCACTGCAGCATATACCACGATACCTGATTATACTTGGGCTGGTGATTGATTTTGTTGGCTGTGGATTCATGAGCCCACCAAAGTTTATTGCTACACCGTAAACATTTTAGTGTTGTTGATCGTAATTCACAGTTATAGCTACAATGCTTATATAGTGATGCATGTTTGCTGATCATCACAAAACCTATTTTGGCATACTAGCCTCTAGTCCCATACCTGTATAGCTACTCCGAAGTAAAAATGTGACCGCCACTACATAGCAATGTGCTACAGTCTAAGCACTAGAGTGTATACTGTAAGAGAGTAGTTAGCATTGATTAGAGTTTCTGTTTAGTTCATGAAACCATACAATTTTAGACAGTAGCTTTATAGTCTTCCTCAAAATTGTACATGCATGTGTTTGTACTTCACAGAAATCTGTGGCTGTGTGTCATAGCCTGGGCATTCACAGGAGTAGGGCTTGCATTTGCCATTGTCCCTGTCTTTTCGGACATAAGTGGAATTGCAAAGTAAGTGCGTAACTTAGCTATGAACCAGTTACACATTGCAAGGTCAGCTTTCAGAACTGTAAACTACATATACGTCTGATATATATACCCCAGTTCTAGGTCCTGCACTAGGGTAGTTATATGGCAGTCTCTTTGGTAGCTACATGCATTACATGCAGTTATATATATAAGTCACGATCAGATATGCTATGCTACTTATAAGCTCGATTTTCTGCAACCTATACCTGCATAGCTACCCTTTTCTACATAAACTAATAGCACAATGAGGTGTTCATGTGTGGTCACACAAATTACCAATTACCAAGATGTTCCTTCTGAACAGTCGAATGACTCATGGAACCTCCTCCTATAGCACCCAGGCTATATTTGTAATGTATGGACCCATCATTATCGACATTATGTTCTGTCTTGTTTTGTTTTTTTTGCCTGCCTTCTTCCTCGTTCTGCTCTCTGCCTTTTGACTTCTCAACTGCCTTGTTCTGCTCTCTGCCTCTTGCTGTCTTCCCCTTCTCAACTGCCTTCCATTTCCTACATTTAATGTCATGCTCTGTGCCATATATATCATGATCGGACTATTTCCCAAGGTCAATTGACTTCATCTTTCACCAGGACATGGCATGAAGATGAGACGGTTATTGCAAGTGCTCTGTCTGGGATTGTTGTTGCAAGCATTTCTGCAGGGTAAGGGGCTCGTAAATGGCTTGTTCATACACCTGGTAGCTATGCTTGAATGTAGTTACAGCGGCACAGCTACACCGAATTCGATTACATCACAGTGTTCCAGCAGTCCAGTGTTCAATTCCATATATGGCCAGTCCACCGAATAGCATGTATAAAGATGCCATAGCTGGAATTGTTGTAAAGTGTACTGTGTACCATGCACTGCGTGTATAGCTTCATGCAAATTAGCCTGTTTCCTTATAGGACTTTTGTTAACCTATTTCACTACATTGGTATACTGAGTTGACTGAGCTCTACTATACTTGCAGCATCTTAAACTGTTTGCTATGCACTACATGTACTTCTCTGGTATACTATAATTATAGGGAATTCATTGGCCCGGCTGTGGGTGGAGCAATCGTCCAAGGAGGAGGCTTTAGACTGATGACATTTGTAAGCACAAAACTCGATCATCGAAATTTCCTGATACATTGTAATTACCAAATCAAATGCTCTATCCTACAGATATTTAGTCTGGCACTCCTTGTCTGTGTAAGTTATGATAATACTGCACTGTTGTCTGCATGCATTAACAAAGTTGAAGAAGCCCATGCAGGTTCTAATTCTGTTGTCATTGTAATGTGTTACTGACTATATAAACAACTGCAGGTCCTGGTGTTGATCATTGCAACAGCTATTTTGAAGATAAAGGATAAGATTGGAAGAAAAAGAAACTGACTCTCCTCTTTTACTTAGCTACATTCATGTACCTAGCTAAATCTTCAAAGAACGTATCCAGATTAGACATCAGAAGTTGGAAGTTTTGTGTCCACTAAAGTAGACATTATCTTATCCTTATCAATAAGAGTGCACTATTAATACTATTATTCCCATGCAAGTCTTGCTACTATGCTCAATAATTCATACCTCAATTCGTGAAACCACGGGTGAGCGTCTGGTACAGGGTAGTTCATAGCTCGTGAAATTTCATATATATTCCATAGGCAATGAAATTTCATGGGTAGTTCGTATATGTAATAGCATGGCTTGCAGTGCAATTTGGGATAAATTGCACGAGTAATGCATTCAGGAAGGTGATAAATTGCACGAGGCGAAGCCGAGTGCAATTTGCCTTCCTGAATGCATTACGAGTGCAATTTATCCCAAAATTGCACTGCAAGCCATGCTATCACATGTTAATCATATAGCTAGAGTGCTCTCTTCCAACAAATTAAGATGAATAGAGTAGGCACAAGAAGACAATGTCATGACAGAATCAGCCAGAATCTACGAATGCACGACTTCGTTCGAAGACGCTACTGTGGAACGGAGGTGCTTACGGTAAGCGGTGTACGTAGCGCCGGGTAGTGGGAGGGGTGGTAGGTGTGGCAATCATGTCGGTCTCAAATTGTGTTTTCGTCGCCAGATAGCGTGCCAGGGCACTGTAGAATTCGCCGACTCTTGTTCGGTAAGAAACACCACGGTAGACGCAAAGAACAACTCGCTGCAAGTAACGAGGTAAGCTGCCTTCTTTCTCTGTTTGAAGTGTTTCATGGTCTCGTCTGTTTACAACCGTCGTTGCTACGTGCCTGATTAGCCAGAGAGCGCCATTATTGACCAATGAGACGCGTATTTCACTTTTTGCACTGCTAGGCCTATAGGCCGTGCAAAAAGTGAAATACGCATTTCATTGGTCAGTAGCCGTGCAATTTCAGTCTAAATCTGCATTCTTACTATACAGCTTTAGTACAGTCAATTAAAACGCTATATGATTAATATATATAGCTCATGAAATATCGTAGGTATTCCATAGCCCGTGGAACATGGACGAAACCGATGATGTTCAGGTGGTGTGGACAAAATTCCAGGATGCATTCTTAGAAACTATGGAAAATTACATCCCTAAGGGCCTATAGGCAAATTCGTAAGAAGAAAACTTAAGCTTGGCTTACCAAGGACCTAACAAGAATGATGAATAATTGAAATTGATACTTTAAACGAGCAGGAATTTATTTTATCATCTGCACAGTATATGTGTGTATTGTTCATACAAAGTAGTTATATTAATCTTTTTCCTGCGGCCAATATGCTCATCCCTCAAATGGAGGTAACCGTGGATGCTATATTGTACCATTCTTATGCGTAGATGACAGATGATGTATCACGGTTTAGCATTCTATGGCTTTCCAAAAGTCACTGGAGTCTGGCTTGAGGTTGCACAAAAGAGCCCCTCTGAGTTTTTTCAACCACCTTGTTCCCATTGTTTGAGCTTTCACAGCATGTGTAGTGAATATAGCTAGATCCAGAACAGCTAGGCCAATAGAGCAAGACTGTGGACCCTGTTCTTTCCTGAATTCCCGGATTATCAAGCTATGGAATGATTACCAGTGCTGTTGGCAATATTCATTAATAATCTTCTGAAGATTGTTCATCTCTATAATTACAAGTAATAAAAAACATTTAAAATGTAACAGGATGTAGGGATACCAGAACCGCAAAAAGTAAGGAAACAAGGTAGGGATGATCACACAAAACAGTGAAGTATACAACCCCCTACAGAGATCTTTTTCCATAATACGTGTATAATGAAAAAAGATATGTAGGGGGATTGTATACTTCACTGTTTTGTGTGATCATCCCTACCTTGTTTCCTTACTTTTTGCGGTTCTGGTATCCCTACATCCTGTTACATTTTAAATGTTTTTTATTACTTGTTTATATCATTTTTTTTAACAGCAGGCGCATGCATGCTGGACTCTGGCATTTACACTGCCAGCAATGGCTGAAGAATCAGACCCAAGCATCTCAAAAGCCAACCCTTTTCTGGATGGATACTACGCCAGTGCTCCCTGAGCTGAAGACCATAGCTAAGTTTAGTGTAGCTAAAATAGCTATACCAGATAGTAGTAGCGACACATTGTTGAGTCTTTAGATAGGCATTCACCCCTCTCACAGAACACAGTCTAGTAACATATATAGCACAGAGAATTTACCTCAGTCTAGTTGCGGTAACACAACGCAAGGCACGTCTAATTCAGCGATCTTGAATAATAATTACGTATCGTTGCTAAGTGATCGTTTAAGTGCGCATGCGTACAAACATGAAAATGGCGTGACAAATGAAGCCATTGAGTGGGCAGCTGTAGCCGCCTGGTGAAGACTTGGAGGTTGCCAAAAAGCGATGGGCTGGTGCACTGCTCGGTGTAAAATGCTGCTGTTTCGTGCGAAAACCATCATGAGGGATTGAGGCGACGTTGAGCTATCCCGTCTGAAAGAAAGAAGAAGAAGAAGAAAGAAGAAAGAAAAACAATTTGCCCGTTTTGCGAGTACCTGGTGCGGTACTTTCGCGACGGTTTTTCGCGACGCGAGGAGTCTTGTTGGTCATGAAAACACTCGAAGATGAACGGTATGTGGTTATAAAGGCTTATAAGTGTACCGTTTCTGAGATTTGGAGAGATTCTTATGTATTAGCATATATTGCGTGTACGTCGTATCCCTACATACAGAGTCTACCTACCGACTCTGTGATGATGTAGCTGAGCATGTTCTCTGTACCTGTACCTATATAGTTGAATTTCATTTGACCGTTGGTACCTGGTATCCATGGTGACAAGGAAATGGGGATTTCCCTTACACTGCTGACCTGAACAATCCTGACAGCACAGTCGTATGGTGGAAATGTGAACATAATAATTATTATGAGAGGCGTAGAGAACTATTTAACAGCCAGGGTTCTCCGTATCTTCCTTTAAGGTAGGAAACATGGGTACCGCGATCTCCGAAACCAAGTTGATGGATAAATGGGCAGCATCAAAGCGTACACAAGTTTCAGCAATACTTTGCATCAAACTGCTCCCTCTGCTTGAAAATGCCCTAAAACTCAATTTTAAGGCCCTCTACGAAACTGAAAATTTGGACCCTCTCCAAGGCCCCACCCACACTCTGACCCCATCATCAATACACACACAAAACAGGCCCCAAAACTACGGATGGATTTACCACCTGCTCTCCTCACTTGCAGGCTACAGCCCAAAACTCACTGCCACCCTCAAAAACAGAGGTTTGGCTACCCTAGGCTTTCAAAAAAAATTCCACGCACACCAACTAAAACAGACCAAAGCCAATGCCAGTTTCCAAAAGGTCAACCTACCCCCTGCAAAACTAGGGATGCTTTTCCACGTTCACCTCTCGGTTACTGAGTTTTGGCCACACATCTACTCCCTCTCACCAGCCCAGTCCAGCTACCAAACCAGCCAAATTCGCCCTAACACGAAAATGGGCGGGGCCTGTAATGCCGAAAGGTCAACTCTCTAGAGTACCTTGGCCAGGGAGCTGTCGGAGGCTGTTCACTTTCCAGGCTGTTCTTCGGCCACTTCAGCAGACCCACAAACATTCCTGCTCACTCCACCTCAAACAAATCTTCAAAGTACCGCACGGCCACATCAGAGTACCGATTTGAAACTCGAAAGGGCCGCTAGCCGCATCAAAGAGAGAAGCCCCCCTTGTTTATTCCGGTTGCCGCCATGGGAAAACGTAAACAGATCAATAACTCTAAATAACTGTATGCGAGTGATGTCATCTCATTAATTATTCATGAGCAAAATTGCGCAATTTCGCCGATGCCGTGTTTCCTACCTTAAATGGGCACTGTTTGCTGTATGGTTTGCATATACTTGGCCCATATAATGTGTAACTGGTATGTATTAGCATCCTGCTATTTTATGTCCATTGCTTTACATGCAAAAACATGTATAAAAAAACTGAGCAGTGGAGCCTGGGAATGAGCATGCTAACAATAATAATTATGTGGGTGCCCATAATTATAATGGTATAGTTACAGTACATGGGTGTGTTTGAACCTCCGTTGCTGTGTACATGCAGGTGTGTTTCAGCATCCCAAAGTGCAGAAATGGGCATGGGCCAAACTTGAATTTCAACCACTATACATAAGTAGTTACGTAAACGTACTTGAATGAAATGCCTAATCAAATTCCTATATACAATAATTATAATTCAATCTCACATAGCATGTTTGTACAGAAAGAAGGATGATTGCTGTATAATGGCATAATATATCATTTCTGCATGTATTGTGCAAATGTTACATTGAATAGAGACTAATATAGCTAGATGTAGCAGTATATATAATACCAAAACATAATATGAACGTAGTACGTACTTCGTCTATAAACGAATCGGGACTACAGGTACAGCAGTCCAATATGTAATGTATGTACCTCCAGCTCTACAGCATTGCATGCAAAGGGTTAAAAATTGATATGCATGTGATAGGTCAGTGTTTCTTAGCTCTCTGCATTAGAAGCTGCCCTTTGACGGAACTCCTTGGAAGGCTTCTTCTTTGGAGCAGGTGGGGGCTTTTTGAACTTGGAGGTCAAGGACGGGGCCAGCTGAGAGCCACCCTCTGTCTGTGTGTGCACGTGAGTGTGTTTTGTGTTGAGTGTGTGTGTTAGTGTATAATATATTGTGTTTTGCGTATGTGAACCGAGCTAGACAGTCAGTGCATGATAGAATTTAAGTGCTTGTGGTACTGCGTATGTAGAGCATTGATACTATAGCAATAAAGCAGCTATAGTTATGTACTTTCAGAGTTTCATCCAGGTCTAAACTTTGAGGTTAGGGGAGCTCAGCACTCGGACTGGGCATGTGGGTGTGCTTAGCTGTGTAACTTGCTTCTTTTGGTTGTTGTCGTGTTGTCATTACAACTGTTCTCCATGCATCCGATTCCATGTCTCTTCACCTAGTTATTTCTGTTTGGGGGGCCAGCTTGTTTATGGAGGAAGCTTCACCCCCACCCCACCCCACGGGATGAAACCATGACTTTACATCACAGCAAGCTCTATAATGTATAATGTCATAGCTTGTAATTGCAATGCTCTATATTAGCCATTTTGGCATCTTAGTGGTCATGCTTCTAGATCTGGTCAACTCAGTGCTTCGCTGTACTTCTTATGTCTTACGTACCTCCTGAGAAGATTCAGGTGGAGGTTGCATGGCTGAAGGACTCTTTGCCGGAGATTTTTTGGAGCCAACAAAGAGCTGGATACCTCCAGTGGCTTGGATCTTCTTAACCCTCTGCTGTTTCACGGCATCAGCAGCTGTCTCGTCGCTGGCCGTGTCATTGCTGTGTAGGCATGCATTTGATCAGTTCAGTAATAAAAACACATTCCCTCTAGTGACTAGTGGGTACATGCATGCCATGTATACATTTCCATTAGGCATTCACAACTGATACATGCATGTACATTGATTCCCGCTTCTTTGGAGCAGACCACATACAATTATGTAGTACAAATATGGAGCTTGTACTTGCGAGAGTAGAGCCACAAATGAAGTTAAAAGCAAAGAAACCGTGAACAACAATGGAGCAAGGTGGACGCCATTAGGGAGACTACGAGCACAGCAACACAGCAGGTACAATTCAGCAATAAGAAACAATGGCCACCCTTGGCAGCTCATGCGCAGCTTTGCTACTTCCAACGTAGGTACGTAGGCATACCCTTTTAGAATGGTATACCATATATAGCTCTATGCAACTGGAATTGGAATGGGACTGAACTGTTATTATCATGTTGGAGTGAGATGGATACCCATAAAATATGTGGTATCATCATCTATGCATTGTTTGGCCCATTGAACTAATTTAGGTAAGCATGGATACACCCCATAAAGCACAATGCTGTTTACAACAACTACTACCATGTCAATACGTCCGTACAATTTTACAATCCAGTAATCAAAATCCAGGTTGGGGAGGGAGAGGCAATTAAATTGGTGTATGACTGGTAATACAAATCACGCAATAATTGTAAACTCTAATTTAGGCTTTGGTGTGACACATGAGAGTGTGAACCAGCTAGTGCTTGTTGTGGTTAGGATGATATTGTTCTGTCAAACCAACTAGACATGGGCAGTTACAAGAATGGCTGTGGTATAAATGGCTGATGAATCTGCGATATGCAAACTTGCGCAAGCCTCTAGATCATCCACAAAGGGCAGCTCACCTAATAGTGATACCGTTCTCCATCTGTTTTGGATGGTCTCTTTGCCGTTCAAGCTCTGCGACCTCCCTCTGTAGTGCAAGCAGTTTTTGATGTTCTACCTCCTGCTTTTCATCGTACACAGCAAGCTCACTATCCTGCAGAGGAATATTGACAAATAATCGTACGCTAGTGATGGGTATAATGTGACTTAATTCACATTATAGATCATGGGGTAGTATGAAAATATACATATATTTGTGGAGTGCTAGGCTGGTAAAACATGCTAAGTGATCACACTAAAGTACAGTGGCTGGATCCGGATACATGTGCAAATTCAGGCAGGACTACGTCTTGATGCCATACATTTCAACAGCTATTCACTAGGCTAGCTTCATCTTATACATATTTTGCGATCACTTGATTGAAATTGGAGGATTAGTTATGAGTGCATGATTAGCCTCATATACCATACCCCATACTCATACCGCATAGGCCGTGGCAAATATTATGATGAAAAACTGTCCAATTATGCTATGCTCCAATGCTCCTATGAGAACAGGGCTAGGGTCAAATAGTTGCAATCGTTCTATTAACAGCTCTTGCATATACTCCTGAGCTATACCAATAATTCACCAATGCCTAACAAGCGCGTAGTGATAGAACGTATATTCACAGATAGAGATCGAGTAGAGCATCTATAGAGTGATAACTTATGTTGTGTTTATTTTAATCACATGCTTGAGTACTGCAGGATTGTGCACACAAACTTTGCTATGCAAACTATACTGCGTAGGTGCATGTTAAATCTGTTATTGATATACCAGGTGACCTGGTGTGTGTGGTCACAAACAAGGGCTCTGCTGCACCATTAAGACCTCTCGTGTTCCATACCACAATACCAACGGACTCATCATATTGCACCAAGTGGATAATTATAACGTATCGCTAATATAGTACTTTTGTCTGCATACCTTCTTACTGTGTATACCTTCTTACTGTGTTGTGCAGCAATGCTATGAATGTACATCAAGCAAGTAGCTAAGGAAATTAAAGGTCCCTGGCCTGTTCAAAGCTTTGCACTTTCAAGCTGGATTCACACAACTAGCATTTATTATACAAATAATTATACCTGATCTTCAATGATCTCTTTCAGACTCGCAATTTCCCGGACGGATTCTTCATACTTCCTTCTCTCCTCCTGGAGTTTCTTTTTCAGTTCGTCATTATCCTTGGCAAGCATGTCTTCCTCGGAATTCACCTGGTCAAGCTCGGTTTCAAGTGATTTCATAAACTCCTCGGCCTGTTGCTTTTGTCTCTCAGCATCTGCGTGTAGCTCTTGCTTTTGTGCCTTGACCATATCTAGTTCGGTTTGGAGTGAGTTCAGTTGTTCCCGCAGAGCATTCACCTCCACAGAATCTGTAGGCTGTTCCTGCGCTGCTTCTTTGTATCGTGCAACTGCCACTTGTAATTCTTCATTTTGATTTTTGACCGAATCAAGCTCAATCTGGATGGATTCAAGTGACTTCATAAACTCCTCCTCTTCTTGCATCTGTTTCTCAACCCCTCCTTGGAGCTCTTCGTTGTGTGCTTTCACTGTGTCAAGCTCAGTCTGGAGAGAACTCAGTTGCTTCCGGAGTTCACTCACCTCCGTTTCATCCTCAACGTCAGTTAGATCTTCCTCGTCCTGAGCTCCTTCTTCATCCTCTCCTAGTTCAGCCTTCAACTTTTCCATTTCCAGATCATTCACCTTCCTCTTCAACTCTTCAATTGTGGCCCACAGATCTTTCTCCTTCACTCTGAATTCTGTTTCTTTATCTTGGAGCATCTTTTCCAATCCTTGAAGTTTCGATTGCAGCTCTTCAACATTTTTCGTCGGTGAACCTGCAGTCAGTTCTGTTGCTGAGTTGAGTTTGACTTGCAGTTGTTCCAACTCTTGTTTCTCTTCGTCTAGCTGCTCTTCAATCAGCTTGACTCTCAAACTGAGAATTTCTTCGTTCTGCTGGCTTGCTGCCAGCTTGTCTTTCAAACCCATGTTATCTTTTTCCAACTTTGAAGCTTCAACCTCCAGACGGGCTAGATCCTTCTCAAGATTGTAGATCCTAGCTTCACCAAGAGTTTCTGGGATGGGGGAACTTCTTCCAGAAGGTACCGCAGAATTGGTGAGAGAATAATCGCCAAACTCGCTTCCTATTCCAATGACATCCAAACAGTCTGTAGACGCGCTAAACGAGAGCCGTTTCTCGAGTTTTGCGTTCTTCCTGCGCAGATTGGAGATTTCCAATTCCTGGCTTTCCGTCTCCGTTTGGTACCTCTTGCGTTCAGCATAGGACCCCGCCTTCTCTACCTTCCTTTCTAAGCGCTTGAGCTCGATCCTTAGCTTCGATCTCTCCTTGTCCACTTCGTCAAACCTCCTCTGTACACCCCGGGTCTTCTCTTGCGCGCGTTCAATGCTGTCTTGTGCTGCTTTGAGCTGCGCCTCGAACAGAGATGTCTCCTTCATACGACTTCGCTCCAGTTGTCGAACCTCTTTCTGGAGCTTAAGAATTTCGTCGCGCGATCCCTTTTCGTCTGAGATACTCTTGATTTTGGAGCGAGTGTTGCTACGTTCTTGATTCAGTTGCAATTCTTCATTCTCGCTCCGCAATCCCGTGAGCTCCACCTTCGCGTCGTGCAACTCGTGTTCAAGCGCTTTACGCTTGTCGAGCTCGGTCTGTAGTTCTTTAATTTGTTTCTGGAGTTGGAATTCTTGCGCGGCACCGAAAGAGTCGTCGTCTAGATCACCGCTTATCTTCTCGTACTCGGCAACTTTCCCTTCCCATTTCCTCACTTCAGTTTCTGTCTCGCGCAGCCTTTCCTCGAGAATCGCAATCGTTTCCTTGTCTCGTTCGGCTGTGCTCTGCAAGGAAGAGACCTCCTCTCTCGTCGCATCCAGTTCTTTCTGGAGCTCGGTTTGTGCACTGTTGGCCATTTTATCCGCTTGAGCTCGAGGGCGCTCCAAGTGTATTTCTGTAAAATCAACTGCCTCAGGCTCTGTTACTGAACTCAAAGTACCTCCGGCACCTGCACTAGCAGACTCTGAAGACACAGTCTTGTCTACGGATTTCCTCTTCTTCCTTTTTACTACAGCAACAATGCTAAAACTGGACAGCTTACTTTTCTTTGCTGGAGATTTCTCACTTGACATTTCGACTGGAATGCAGTAGGAGATGTAACTATAAAAACAGCTATCAAAACATGTACGGTGAACCCGCCCTCGCTCTTTTATTTCCTCCATGGTTCAGCAGACTGGATCGGTTCATTTGAGCTCCCCCGCGTACACAAATAATAACATTGCCACCACACTGCGCATGCCCAGTTATAATTAACCGCGCGTACTCGCGGTTTACTTGTATGTGCCTCGTGAAGGTAGTCTGTTGTTGCAGCTGCTTCCATTTGTCATCCACTAGCTGTTCGTCGTAATACTTTTGGTGCTATTTGTTAAGGCCTTGGCTTGGTGATAATGAGGCAAAACTATTAGCTAGCTAGCTAGCTAGCTTAGACAGTCTCTGCAAGCTTGTGGCACCAACAACATGCCGCACCTCCGGCTTCAGTCGGATAACATGGTTCTCCCTCCCCCTTGGGTTTGACCAAAGAGGCCAGTAGAAGTTAATATACCTGTGGTTTCCAGGGTAGCTAGCTCAGAGTGATGAAAGTTCGACAAACGGTCTGTACTGTGTAGACCATACTATTTTTGGCCTCTTCAAGGATCACCTGTTTCCTGCCAAGACGTGGCAATCCAGTTTAGGCACTTACACTCAAGGAATATGTTCCCTTTGTAGGTGTTGCATGCTGTGTACTTCACAATGTTCACATGTTCATGTTGCACGATTTCAGATTAATGACCTTTGAACCTTGAGCAAACACGTGGGACCCTCAGATCGCGGTTGGCCACGAAGAATGGCGCTGTCTACTTCCAAGTGGAGCTATCCCTCAGTTCGTAGGGACACAAGCGTGGCAGATGAGCTCTATCAGGTGAAGGTCGATGACCCGTACAGATGGCTGGAAGACCCAGACAGTGAGGAGACTAAGACGTTCGTCGCAGCTCAGAACGCGGTCAGCGAACCCTACCTGGCCAACTGCACCGCTAGAGACAAGTTTCATGCGAGGCGAGTTACAGACGTAGACCAGAAGTTTGACTTCAGAGTACAGGATGGAATGGGCGGGGCTGATTGTTAGTGGGCGAGGGTTATGTCCCAGCGCGCATAATAGTCTTGTGCCCCAGTGGCGGATCCAGAGGGGTTCCGAGGGTTCCATGGAACCCAAAAATGTATTTTGATCAGACTGTACACGCAACGCAGAAAACCAAGCTGCATGTTTGAAATGTAAGAGCAATTTACCTACCTTGACCATTTGCAGGCTGAAAGCCTGAAGGCAGACATAGTCTAGGTTTACGCTTGCTACACAATTTAAATTTTACATCAATTATTTTTGTTTCTGTACTGTATACGTATAATTAGAAAATAAAGCAATAACGCAGTGTTCAATCGATTGTCCACGAACGTGATTGTAATCCGTCGACGATGAAAAGAAGGAAGCTAACAGCCCCACACATCGATACTTACTGGTTACTTAGTCAATCTTCTTTGCATCTGGGAACGTGTCCAGAATGTGCAGAGATGCTACGAGAGCGCTTCCTGATCGCTAAAAAGAACACGTAAAAAAAAATTTCCGCACTTTGCTCGGACTGATCGCCGCTTCGCGGCTCTGTGTATGTGCCAACCAACCTGCTGAACCCCCCTTTCAAAAATTTCTATATCCGCCACTGTGCCCAGACAATATTATACACAGTCACAGCTGTGACCATGTATCTTGACCCCGTATACTAAGGAAGGGATGAAGTCGCTATGCATTCCTCCGTATATCATCGGGTCAAAGGACAAAATGTGCGTGTAGTCAATAGCAGTCAACGGTCAAAGCCCTAACACTCATAGTTTGGTCAAACCATGCAAAACAGCTGGTCAAAAATGAACTGCGGTCACAGCTATGACTACAGAGTCTATGGGAGTGATCCCCAGCCCGAGACACGAGAGGAGAGGGTCTGATGACACCATCCCAAGTTGTTATATGGTATCAAAATTGGCAATAGCTGATAGCAATGTACCACATTCAACTCATCTTCGTGGAAGAAAGCAACTTGATTTAGTTGCCAAACAATTTGATTGTCCACAATGGACTTGATCCGTACTTGATCAAGTGCAAGACCTCACCACACCCATTGGACTGGTTGCATGTATCAGTCATTGTCCTGCCACAGACATCAAGAATGACAGTAACTCTCATTCTTGTGCCCACATGCACACATAACGTGTGTTTCAATGTGGCAGTGTGTATGTGAGTGCACACCTGCTAGGCTGCTACATACACTTACACACACACGTGTTCACATAATCTCCTCCCCAGGCTGACAGAGCTGTACAACTATCCAAAGTACTCAGCACCCTTCAAGCGAGGGAGCTGCTACTTCTACTTTATGAACACCGGCCTGCAGAACCAGAGGTAAGTGTGTGTCCCTAAGCTGTTCTACCACCTCGTTACCCTACTGACAACACTCTTTTCCCTCCATCCTTCGCTACCATTCCTCTCTTCCTTGTCTCTCCCCCTCCTCTCCCTCCCTCTTTCTGCTTCTCCCTCCCTCTCTCCCCCCTCCCTCTCTACCTCCTACCCCCTCTCCCCTCCTCCCCCTCCCTCTCTCCTCCCTCCCTCCCTCCTCCCTCCCTCCCTCACTCCCTCCTTCCCTCCCTCCTCCTCTCTCTCCCTCCCTCCCTCCTTCCCTCCCCCTCCTCCCTCCCCTCCCTCCCACCCCTCCCTCCCTCCCTCCCTCCTCCTCCCTCCCTCCCTCCCTCCCTCCCTCCCTCCCTCCCTCCCTCCCTCCCTCCCTCCCTCCCTCCTACCCTCCCTCCCTCTCTCTATCTACTTCCCCTCCTAGTGTCCTCTACGTCCAGACCTCTCTGGATGCCGAACCGGAAGTCTTCCTTGACCCAAACACCCTCTCCGAGGATGGCACTGTCGCTCTGGCCACCAGCTCCTTTTCTGAGGACGGTGAACTATTCGCATATGCTCTCAGTGAAAGTGGATCTGATTGGATGACCATTAAGGTGTGTCATCTGTTAAAGTGTCAAATTATGCCCCAACATTAAAGTTGTGCGTGCATGCCAAGTACAGCCATGGTCGAAATGAGCAATGGTGGACAACGGGAAGACAAAAAATGTGCATAACTCTACCACCTAGGTGAGTTTCTGCACGATTAGTAGGCTATTGTATTCATGCTGCTCTGATTCAGCCAATGAGGTTCCAAAAAGTGGGCAAGATCATGATTTTGAAGGCGGTGTAGTGTCCCCTACCCCCCCCCCCCCCCCACCACCACCACCACAAAGATATAGCCCAGTCATTCACCACCCCAATGACACAGCCATAAGGTTCAACATGTTTGTGTATACCCTGGCCCAGGGTTTACACTTGTGAAGCTGGTATGTGAGGGAGGACTGGCTGGACATGTAGGCTGCGAGATGGTTGCAAATTGTCCATGTAGTGAGAGTAATTACCCATCCTGTTCGATTGTTTACCTGAGAGCAAGAATTTTGTCCCAGTTGACTTTGTGATGTGGAATACTGTATGTATGGTATGTTAGTCCTGCTGCACCATAGCAACAGTTTTGATATCGTATTTCCTGCACGTGTGTAAACTGGAGAGAGAACACACTCGGGACATTCTTATGAAAACTTATGGGAACTCCTGAGACGGTAGGAGTGCCTGTAACAACCAGAGTGTGTTCATAGAGCAGTCGCTCGTCTAAGATTCATGTGCATCACCAAATGTTTGGCGTGGGCGACTAGGAAGCTGACGTCATTGTCTTTATGTTCGTGAAGAGGTGGAGCCTAATTTAGGAAATAGATGGGGTAAAAGC
>OZ007506.1:15780051-15933996 GCA_963931865.1 Axinella damicornis | reverse complement strand
CCAGGCCATCTCACCACAGCCTTCTCACTTGAGCCTTCTCAACGTCCACCTAGTGATAAAAGTAATGTTGTGTGAGGATGGTAAGAAGTATGAGGGAGTTGAGGTGGAGGCTGGTGAGTTGGGATCGGAAGGGGAGGGACGAAAGCGGTGAAGGATAATGGGATGGGAGTTGGAGGGTATGGGGAGGGGGAGTTGGGATGGGAGGGTGAGAGATTAAGGGTATGCGATGGGTGAGGGTGAAGGAGGAGGGAATTGGGATGGGAGGTGGGAGGAAAGTGCTTACAAAAGGACACTAGTAGGTAATTTATTATCATAGTAACTACACAAGTACAAATACATGTACCACATACTTTAGAGGTTGTGTAAAATGTCATTTTACCATGGTAACCGTTGTACATTTGTTCCCAACGGACAGGACAAGTACAGTGTACATGACATGTATGCACTGCACTGTATGGTACCACTGCACATTGTGGGCAGAGTAAATTCAGATGTAGTTGAGCTATGATAATATAATATTGGAAGTGATCTAATTGTTGTAGTACGTGTCTCAAAGTCGTCCCACCCTGAAAACTATAGCCTCCCCCCTAGGGCCAAAGTTGTCATAGTGGGTTGTGTTTATCTTACTCCGATTCTGAACAGTTCCTTCCTAACTACAACCAGCACTGAGCAGCTGTGGAATATTTACATACCAGTTTGCAGTCAGTGCATTAATGCATGGGGGCAATATAGTTAACGGTCGAGAGCGAGGTAATGCACGAGCCGAAGGAGAGTGCATTGTCCACCCGAGACTATATTGCCTGAGTGCACTGAACCCTGTAATGCACTGCAAACTGGAATTTAAACTACTCACTGACCCGAAACAGCTGTTGGTCTTTGAAAATTATCTAGAGAATGCACACTAAAGTGTGCGTTAAGCGATTTAATGTTCAGTCATGTGATCGATTCTGAGGCGTCTGATTTGTTGAAGGTCACATGAGTAGCACTAAGTACTATTATTTGAGTTCTCAGATATCCAATTATTAATTGTCTATGTTCAGGAAAGGACTTTACTGTGAGTCCATGTGTATGTAACGGAAGTGGGATGTTTGGGGGGGCTGGACTAGACAGATGACGCGCGACCTTCACTGCAACCTCTGAACTTCCAACTCCGCAAAGAATGATCGATCGAGAACGTTGGACAGGGGCTGGAATCTTCCAGAATGGCTGGGGCTGCAAACGGACACAACCGGAGAGCAGTAACTAGCTGAAGTGGGCACAACACGGGTGTTGAAGCGGATGCGATCTGGGCACAATGCGGGAGTTGAAGCAGATGCGATCTGGGAGCAGCAGCGGAAGCGGACGCAATCGGGAGCAGCAGTGGAAGCGGACATGATCGGGGCCAAGCAGTAGTTGAGGAGGACACTATCTGGGAGCAGTAGATAGCTGAGTCGGACGCATGGATATCGCATGGGAGGACACAATCGTGGAGCAGCAGTTGAAGTGGACACAATCGGGAAGCAGCAGCTGAAGTAGACGCAACCGGGGAGCAGCAGCTCTGCACAGAGAGCTGTCTGGCGCCAGATTGCTCACGTAGGTGAACGAGGGGGGAAGCAGCTGAACGAGCGAAGCGAGTGATCTACTTGTAATTATAATCTTTATGAATACTGCCTATCACCTCCCTCCTCCCAACAGGTATACTACCATGTGGTAGGCACCACCCAACCTGAGGACGTCCTGTGCTATGAGGATCCTGACCACCCTGACTGGCTCTTGTGAGTCTGTTCATGCATAACTAATTCCCAGTCTCCCCATTTCAGAACAGGCCCGGGAATGAGGGCTGTATTGTATGTGTGTTGTTCTTGGCCAGCACTAGCCACCGAAAACATGATTACACCAGCGCATGGGAGGGCAGTCAGTGCAATGGCCACTAGTGACTTCTTTCGCACCTAAGAGCATGTAATATTAAACCTCCTACGTAAATTCTTATGGGCTTATCATTTGGAGTGAGGGTGTTGAGTGAGGATGTATGCTATAGCGTACATTGGGTAGCTTGTCACAGTGGCCTCATTGAGTACGGAAGACCTTACGGTTACCTCTTTGCATGCATACATGTATGCACGCACATGAATCCACACACACGTACACACCCTCACTCCACACCCTCACACACATCCTTGCTCCATACCCTCACATACATCCTCACTCCACACCCTCACATACATCCTCACTCAACACCCTCACATACATCCTCACCCACACCCTCACACACATCCTCACTCCACACCTTCACTCCGCACCCTCACTCCACACCCTCACTCACTCCACACCACACCCTCACTCCACACCTTCACTCCACACCCTCACATACATCCTCACTCCACACCCTCACAAATCCTCACTCCACACCCTCACTCAACACCCTCACACACATCCTCACTATTCACAGTGGCTGTGAACTGAGTGATGAGGGTCGCTATGTATTCATGTCAGTATCACGAGGGGCGGAGCCCAGGAACAAGCTGTACTACTACGACCTCACCAAACTGGACGGGGGGAAGATACAAGGTACTCCACAGGCAGTAATCTGCCGCATCATCAACTGCACAGTATGATGCCAGGCGCAAGATTGTCCTAGCTAGATCCCATATGGTATTCACTGAATCTTAGGTGATTTGCATGCCTGGAGTATAAAATTTCTTGATGAACTTTTCTTTGCTTGGAGGACAACTAACTAAAAGAGGAGTTATATTATGTTCATGGTTGAGAGTCAACCTCCCCAGAAAGAGGGACGGACGGAGGGAGGGAGGGAGAGAGGAAGGAGGGAGAATTGGAGGAAGAGAGGGGAGGGTGGGGGAGGGAGGGGACAGTTGGAAGGGAGGGGAGAGGAAGGAGAGGGAGGGAGGGGGAGGAATATAAAGGAACTAGTTGATTTGCCAAACTTTGTGTCGTAAAAGGCAGTTAGTCGTCACGATAACCACACTGTCAGAATAGCCCTGCCTTTTGCCTTAGCGAACTAAATAGAGGCCAGCTCACTATATTCTGCGGATGCAGGTCTCTTATGGTATAATGTGTGTTCTACACATTCAATATAGGAATTTGCACTCGGGACTGTATGTCGCATTCCCAGAATCTGGAAATGCATGCTAATCTTGATACGTACTTACACAGCCAATTTTGATACTGCACAACCAATCTTGGGATTGTGCAACCAATCTGGAAATTGTGCGAAGCATTTGTACATTTGCACAAGTTCCTATAGATTGCACGGTACATGATGTGGTATCAGGAGCGCTTAATGACGTAAAGAGCAGAAGGAAGGGAAGGAGTGATAAAACTTTCCCGCGGTAGTCCCGTTACTATTTTTAGCTCACAAGCGTACGGATGCTTCGCGAAGGCTAACTACTAGAAGACAGAGCACCTAGACCCTGTCAGTGGCGAAGCAGAGATAGTGACACACCTTGACACAAGTGCTGTATGATGATGTAGTCAAGTGAGCTGCTTCACAGCCGAGCGAGCGTCTTGACTAGCGGGAAAAAAATCCATCTGCCTTTTTTGAGCTGATGACTGCTGGGAAACATATCCTGCGATGTGTATGGATACTAACTTCTCTCTCCCAGCGATGTTTGGCACCTTGCTGTAGTCAGTCAATGGCATCGTGGAGAAACAAGTTTAAGCAACAATGTACGTGTGTGCTAAAAATAGTAACGTGACTACCAAGGGAACATTTTCAAAATGTAATCTTTTGCATGGTCGTCTCACGCACTTTCCCTTCCTTCTGCTCTGTACGTCATTAATCGCTCCTGATGTATATAGTTGCTAGCCTTGTTCCCAGGCCTACCCCGTTTTTTCTGTTCTTCGGTTTCCGTTGACAATAATACATGCATGCGGAAGGGCGGCGAAAAACGTGGAAGGCCTGGTATTATTCATCACATGCTTTATGTCAAGTGGACATAGGGGGGGTGTGGCCCAACCGCAAATAAGTTTAAAAACCGCCGACGAAGTTGTGTAGATCGTCTGAGAGTCTCGACTAGCCGCGGAGCGTTTGAACCGAGCCGACTGGATGATGAACAGCCTTCAGGACCTGCTGAAACAACTACGCCCCCCCCCCCCCCCCCCCCACGTCCACCCTTGTGTCCACCTGACATCACTCACGTGATGAATGATACCAGGCCTTCTGCGTTTTTTGCCGCCCTTCCGCATCAGTGTATTATTGTCAACAGAAACCGAAGAATGGAAAAAACGGGGTAGGCCTGGGAATGAGGCTATATAGTTGCAGTGAAACGTTCTCATTTGGAGCTGAATTCACATGATTCAAATTAACCAGCAAAATTCGTTTTGATGTCGTTATCCATTTCCGTAGTTACAGACTGGAATGTGGATCACTTGCAACTGTGGACAATATAATTATGCATCAGGACAGGTTTTGAGTGTGTATGTCTGAAATTGATCACTTACTCTAATTCTTGTGCGGTCAAAACAGACTTGTAATTAATGGACACGCTGGTGCAGAAGGCACACATCACCAGAAGTGGTTGTAACCCTCCACTGATAGTATGGATCCTCGTTCCCAGGCCCGAGAACGAGGCTAGTCTCACTCTCTCTCGTCCCATCTGGTTTTGATTCCAAGACTTCAGATTGCTTGTTTTGATTGTGTAATAGTTAGTCTAAGAATGTAACACATGTTATGCATTGCATGTTACCTTATGCATGCAGTTACTAACTACATGTACACGATCAAAACCAGTCCCCATGGTACGTATATGAATTGTACAAAGTACATCACATGACATGCCAGTGATGCCAGTCCCCACAGTATACGTATGAACTGTACAAAGTACATGACATGCCAGTGATTATCTCGCGTGTGTGTACCCCTCCACTTAGGTATCCTACCGATGGAGAAGCTGATTGACAACTTTGATGCTTCCTGGGATGTAAGTGCATGACATAGTATCAGTGGGATCAAAGGTTGAAATGAAGCAGAAGGCTTTTGTTTGAGTCACTCCCTCCTTCTTTCCCTCCCTTCCTCCCTTCCTTCCCTTGCTCCATCCTTGCTCCTTAATTCCCTCCCCTCTCCTCTCTTCATCGCTCCATACTTCCTTCCGTACTGCCTTCTCTCCCTCCCTCCATCCCTGCCTCCTCCTTCCATCCTCCTTTTCCTTACCCTCCCTGCCTCCTTCCCTCTCCTCCCATTCATACAGTTTATCTGCAACCAGAGTACACTGATGACATTGAAGACCGACTACAAAGCATCACGCTACCGCCTGGTCAACATTGATATCACCAAACCAGATGAGGTTGGGCCTCTCCCATTAATTGTTATTATGTCATTATCAAGACCCCGCCGCATAGGCGGTACATGTATCTAGAGACAGAACGTCCATCCCTGCCTAGAATCCCCCTTCCGTCAACCAGCCCTAAACTCCGCCCCTTCAGCTCATCAAGTAGTAGTGTTGCAACCCATGGCACTATGGTAGATGCTCACCCAGTGGACTCAGATTGTTCACACCAGCTCGTACTTGTCCCTACCTTTGTATTGTTCCCCGGGACAGTTGTATTAGTAGATGGCTAGGTTACGGTTCACTCCAATTGGCACGCATGCACGAGCTGCCAACAAGGGTTCAAAGTGAGCAAGGCCATTCATGGCAACCAATGGGAAGAAAAACGTCTTATATAACTCCACCACCAGTGAGTGTCATGACCAGTTAGTGCAAGACAACGATTATAGTCAGAACCTTCATGATCTTTTCCTGAATGCTGTAAGGAATAATCATGTGGATCAATTTCTCCCGTACCAGGGTGTAATATCATTGGAAGTACATAAATAGAATGCGCTGGAACACTGCAATGACATCACATGACTACAACTGTGCACAAACATAGCATGATTCACAACATCAGTGGGCTACTAATAGTTATGGGAATGTCTTGATCCATGGTGTACTGCTGTGTGTAATGCTAGAGCAGGGACGATATGGCTGCCAGCACCAGCAGAAGTATTGCTATGGAAACCTGTGCAGGAGCACCACTATCAGCTGTTTGTTTGTTTGTTTGTGTGTGTGTGTGTGTGTGTGTGTGTGTGTGTGTGTGTGTGTGTGTGTGTGTGTGTGTGTGTGTGCAGAGGGGTGGGATAGGTGAATGAGAATTGACAGTTAAACTATTGCTTACTTTACTGTGTATAGTCACACTTCAGCAGTGGCTGCATGTATACGGAATAGTCACTTTAAACTTGGTTGAAGGTTGGATGGCTTACCGCAGAGACCATTCTGGCAGAGAGATCTGTCTGAGGGACATGCTGAGCACACCTGGCTACCAGTCTGGTAGGGCTGCTCCCCTGCAAATGCACCGCTGAGGAGTCGTCGGAGGAGAGAAGAGAGAAGGGGGGGAAGGGAGGGAGGGTGAGGGAAGGTGAGGGATGAGATGATCATGAAGAGGGAGAGAAAGAGACAGGAGCAGGGGAGGAGAGGAAGGAGTAAACAATTGGTTGACAGATGAATATGTGTGTGTGTTGTGTGGAAGGGGGTATCAGCAGTAATTCACATTCAAGCAACGGAAGGAGGGAGGAAGAGGAAAGGGGAGGGGAGGGAGGAAGTGATCGATAGAGAGGAACGGGGGGGGGGGGGGGGGGGGGGGGGGAGCTACAGAAGTCATAGGAACAAAAGAACTGAGGAGGAGATAACGCAAGCAGTGAGGAGTGGGATTATTCTTTGTTTACCCAGGGCCATAGTCACACACTACGAGGTAAGCACTGTCATCGTCATTGTCGTCATCTTCGTCCTCATCGTCCCAGCCCATCAGCTCTTCACAAAGGAATACACCACACCCCACCTTGTACGTGCTTGCCCACACCAGCTGTACAGTATGGGGAAGGGGGGGGGGGGGGGCATGTGATGTACGTGCATAGATTTGTGGATGTGTGTGTGTGTGTGTGTGTGTGTGTGTGTGTGTGTGTGTGGGTGTGTGTGTGTGTGTGTGTGTGTGTGTGTGTGTGTGTGTGTGTGTGTGTGTAAGTAAATGAAGGAAGCCATGATAGCAACCTCATCTTGCCACAGCCTTGCATGCATCTTTAGATTCAGACAGGCTTCAAGATTGGTTCTAGAGGACTATTGTCTTGTTTGAAGATTGTAAGGTTCTTCATGGGACCCAGTATGGAAATGGCATGAGAGCCAATCAGGTTTGTACAGCAGTTTGTTGCATTTTGTTGGAACTATATATACTACTTGTATACGCAGGAGTATATATAGAGAATGGGATTTGGTATGGGACGGAGAGTGTGTATACAAATGTACGTGGGAATGAGTCCCACCTGTGTGTAGAACTGGCACCCCTCCTCCTCTTCGTTGCCGTCCTCATCGGTGCAAGTGGCAGAGTCGTAGTTGAACATGCTCCCCTGGTTGAACCAAGTGGAGACAATCTTCACATAATCAATAGAGTAGTTTCTTGTGGCACCTAGAGTCTCCCCGATGTAGTCGTATGCAGTGGACTGGTCATGTCGGTTCTCATTCTCCGCCATCTCACAGTTTACAGCCCAGAACTGGGCAAGTGAAGCCAGTTCATCGTCCCATTCCTGTGTGTGTGTGTGTGTGTGTGTGTGTGTGTGTGTGTGTGTGTGTGTGTGTGTGTGTGTGTGTGTGTGTGTGTGTGTGTGTGTGTGTGTGTGTGTGTGTGTGTGTGTGTGTGTGTGTTGGGGGGGGGGGGGGGGGGGGGGGGGGGTGCAGGTATGGTTGGGTTGGGGTATTCTACTATGCCAATTTTAATGCTCCGGGTAATATATGACTCCATGTACATGTACCTTACTCAGTATTATGGTCATGCACAATTAGTGCGTGCCAGCTGCATGCCTTATGTCTGTTGGTCTCTGCCAGCTGCCTGTTTTCAATTTCATGCCAATCATAGCTAGACACAGTGCGAAGTGGACCTAACTCTAGAGTAAGACGTTAACCCAAAAGCTGATAGCAGTCTTCTACCACAGGGAATAAATACTGGGGCATCTCATGGATAGGCGAGTCTTGAAGACCCCTGAAATTTGACTTGTGAGTATAGAGTTTGTGTCAACTGCAATATGGATATGGACCTCTGCTATTGTGTAAGCGATACAACAGATATAAGAGTTCCATAGAGAACTCCAGGACCTCTGTATAGCAGTATCTATTGTGTCAGCATTACGCTGCTATGCTAGAGTGTGTGCTAGTATGCTCATGATTATGCCAGCACTAAGTGCCGGTACATTTCAGTACTGGTACTGAGGTACGTCTCACCAGCTTGGCCATGTTGGTTGCGATGGGGTTCACTCTGCGTCGGTACCGATTGTGAGCACTCAGGATCTCCTGCTTCTCATCGTCGCTGAGCGCAGCCAACCCAGGAAGGAAGTGGCAAGCCAGGACGAGAATTACAGTGGCACCAACAATCTTTGTAGCCATGGCTACTTCTTAGAAATTCACACCAGAAGGTTGTCCGTAAATTGTTAAAAAATACACTGCTTTCGTGTATATCAGTGGAGCAAAGTATATAGCACTTGCTCTCTCTCTCTCTCTCAATTCCCAGTTCTGAGGTCCTAGTGGCTGCTATGTCGAGCTTTAATACCAGTCAGCTTGGGCAGGTCACTCTCTGCTATAGAGCTCAGATCAAATTTGTCAGGTTCTGAATAGCTTGGGACTTAAATACTAGCAGTGTGCAACATCCACAGTTGTGTGTGTGTTGCAGCATGCATCCGGCAGTGTAGCTGGCATGATTGGACGGGTGTTCGGTGTCACATGGCTTTCTGGCCGCTGTAGTGGCCATTGAGATTCAGTACACGCCAGCTGCTGCCTTTGACAGAGGTGCTTGTTTCACATAATCTGGCATCATGTGGCTGTGTTCCTCAGCGGCAAACACCTTGAGAGCCATTGTGCGCAATTTATCCACAGGTGATTGGCGAAGTGTTTCATTCATGCCGCCTCTTAGCCACATCTCAAGTAGTATCAAATATGTACTCCTTCACTGCACCCTTGTCAGTGGACAGCTGATCACATAATTATTTGCAATGCACATTCCTACTTACATAAAATCGCAACCTCTCGTCCTAAAGCAAGACTTTGAAATCGTTGTGCAAAGTATTTTTGAATAAACGTACACATCTACATGTGTACTCACTCAGACCTAGGGGCAGTTACTCCATGGTGCAATACTTAGAGTTGGGGTCACATTAATCATCTGTGATCTCCTGAATTTGGTTGTCACCTCGTGATCATTTGTGACTGCACCGTAAAATCTGTTTAATGTCACCTTATACAACTTTATCCCCTTCACACTTGCCACCATGGAAGGAACAGAAGAGTGTCGCTGAATTCTCTGCCATGTGTGAGCTCCAGCTTCCTTTGCTGATCAGCTCCATGGCCACTTCTCTGCTGCTTGTGTCCCACCAGCGTGAAAGAGATTGACAGTTGAGTTAAAGGAATATTATCATGAAGGGCAAGTTGGTTTACAGTGCCTGATACTTAATTCTTTGTAAGCTCGAGCCTTTGGCCCTTCGCCTTCACAGCCGGAAGCAGCACAAGAAATGCTTCCTTGATTCTGTCATGGCAGTACTCATTGAGGCCACCTTCCTAGTTGTTTACATCACCAAAACTTTTGGACCACAAACTTGTCTCTCAGCTGGCATATTCCTACTTTTCTCTGGCACATTATGGATACGTATGTATACACCAACAAGCAGGTAACTTTATTGGTTGGTAAGTGCAACCTAGCCTGTAGCTTGTTCCCAGGCCGCTTTCCCTCCTCCCACACGGCCTGGGAACGAGGCTACCTATAGCCTCGTTCCAGGCCGGCCGCTTTCCCTCCTCCCACGCGGCCTGGGAACGAGGCTACCTAGCCTCGTTCCAGGCCACGTGACGTGGGAACGAGGCTAAGTGCAACCCTACCCACCAAGGGGTCAAGTGCTAAAGTCAGTATGAGGTTCAGGTCATATGCACACAGATTGAGCGATCAACATTTAGCTCTTGCATCACTACTACACACCTGCATGTGCAGCTAGGGACACGATTCGGTGTACGTCACCTTTTTATGTTGTTCTATAGGATCCCAAGTTGCAGCTCTAAGTATTGTGCCTATATATGGGAGTGACCACCCCTTAACTCACTAACACACACACACAAACTCACACACAAACACACACACACACATCTACTCTCTCAAACATACTACTTGAATATGCACACACACACTTACACACACACATGCAGGAGGACTGGGTGACTTTGGTGCCAGAGCACGATAAGGATGTACTGGAGTGGTCTGCCTGTGTCCATGGAAACAACCTTGTCCTCTGCTACCTCAGAGATGTCAAGGTAAGCGGAACAGCTTGTGTGTCTCAAGCAGAGATATTCAGAGCGATTGCACTAGTGAAGCAGTGTAAGGTGCCGGTTTGGTGCAAGCAAGGGAGCCAGCTTGCTGCAGCACATACGTACGTATGCAACTGGAGGATGTTTGAAGAAGAAAAACCACAATCTTTGGTGGCTGTCAAAGGTTGATAATCTTTGGCCATCCTGTGGCTAGAGACCATCTGAAACCCTCAGTATTCGTATGTGTGATCAACATTTCTAAGAGTGACCTACATGTACATGTACACCTCTACATCGTGAGAACAGATTGCTCACTCAGAGCTCTTGGCATTTATAGCAGTGTGAACAGCCCACCCCATACCACGTGTAGTGTGTGGAGACATATTTTACGTCAGGGCAGCTCATAGCACACACCAACACCAACACACGTACACCACACATGTACACACACACACACCACACACACACCACACACACACACACACCACACACACCACACACACACCACACACACACACACACCACACACACCACACACACACACACACCACACACACACACACACACACACACACACACACACACCACACACACACACACACACACACACACACACACACACACACACACACACACAGTCAGTTCTATGCCTGCACCGGCTGGAGGATGGAAGCTTTGTAGTGAACTTCCCTCTCCAGATGGGCTCCATCACCGGCTACTCTGGCCGACGGAAGGACACGGAAATCTTCTACAGTTTTGTGTCCTTCCTCACACCCGGAATCATCTACCACTGTGACATGACCCAGACAGAGCTTCTGCCGGAGGTCAGCTAGTGCAAACGTTTGCAGTATGTCGGTGGAGCCCGAACACTTTGAGGGCTCTTCATGATGTCAGTGATGGCCTAAATCACTCAGAGTCGTTCTGACATGACATGAAATTTTCATGTTTAACCTTAAGAGCTTCCTTTTCTGGTCAGATGCCTAATGCAGTCTTCTGATTGGTCAAATTTAGTAATAGTTCTGGACTGCATGCAGGTACAGAGCAGTAAAATTAATGTTGTTCTGTGCTAGTGTTTCAACAATATACATATATTATACTACATACTGCAATGCAACTCCTTCCACATATCATGGGGTTTTCACCGAGTGGTCAGGCAGGTATCCTTTGTTTGTGTTTGCAATTCAGAAAACTTTGAAAGGTAGAAAGACCACCTTCATTTATGCCTTGCGCAATATAGCAGCCTGCTGTAATGCCAGTATATCAATATGGCCAAATGTAGTTTTGTTGCTGCATGTCCGTATATCCAGGTGTTTCGTGAGATTGAGGTGAAGGGTTTTGATGGCTCCCTGTTTGAGACCAGCCAGGTCTTCTATCCAAGCAAGGACGGCACCAAGATACCGATGTTCATCATACACAAGAAGGTAAAGGTTACCTAGTAACAAGGATAATGACACATGTGACATTTTTCTTAAATGGCGTAACAACCTTGCTGTTTCCTGTGAAAAACATGCTAATTAACCACTGCCGCTCCACTAAGATGTGTTCAATGTGGACTAGCCATGCATGTCAATTCTGGAAAAGGACACGTCAATGTTGTCATGTTTGCAGTAGTTCCCATACTGTGTGATAATATCGTTACTGAGATATATGTATATTATCACGATAATAGATTTCCCATTAAGTGTTGGAGAGAGGCCTGGTATATACTTTATCATGTGAAGGATGTCTAGCCATAGTTGAGTAAGAGGCACTGTGCACTACTAATACCATTTTAGGCCACCTGCTCTTTGTCACTACCCTCGAACCACTAATGACCTCTGCTGGCAGTGCAAGAGTATACCATTCTTATCAAACACTGCTTTTCATCCCCCATGCAGGGCCTCACTCTGGATGGAAACCATCCGACCTTGCTGTACGGCTACGGAGGATTCAATATCTCCATCACCCCTTACTTCAGCACCTCCTGGGTGATCTTCATGCAGCACCTGGGAGGCGTGTGCGCCATAGCAAACCTCAGGGGAGGGGGGTGAGGAAACATATTGTCATGGTAACCATGGTTTCACATAATTATTGCGTGTCTGATGTACTGTAATGAACCTTGCCAGAGGGAGCCGAGTAAACAGTGCGTTTGTCATGGTTATCACAGCATGTCATAATTATACATGTATGCATCTATGTATGCCATAGCTAACATCAGGGTAAGGGAAGCTGCTAGTTTAACGTCAGGAGTACATGAGCCGCCTCCTTAATGCTGGAATTCGACTCAACATGTTTTGTGTGTACAGTACGAGAATTGGTCCTTTGCAGGCAGCTGTAGGTGGCTTGCGCTTGTGCTATACCGACGTAACCGTAGTCATAGATTATTTTGGATGGCAATAATTCCATACAGTCTTGCAACTAAAAGTGACACACAAATGTATTTCACGGAGGCAAATTATATTACATCACCGCAATGAAAAATTGCTCAGAACTAACTATTGCCACATGTGACCGATGGAGGTCAAGTTAGCGATTGAGTTGTGTGTGCATGGCTACCATGTTTATAGCAACATATGGGAAGCAGCTGTCGGGGGTGAGCTACTGTGTGAGCTCTAGTGTGAGCCCAGGAACACGAAGGACCGATGTAGAGATGCTGTAGCTGTGGAAAACATCTTGCACATTAAATCTTCACGGTCTTACTTATAAATTACACCCTCAACTACAGCGAAATTTCCCCACCGCGAAATTAACTGCACGCACGGTAATAGCAAATCTCAGTAGATACTAGCTAAGACATATGAGGTCTTAGCTACATATTTGTTTGTGGTTTGAAGTTCATCACTTCTTGTTAGCATGTGAATATAACGTAGTCGCGCGTTATTAGGCGCAGCTCACTTATAGGCGCATATTCGCTGTTAGGCGCATGTTCAACTCTCGTCCCAGGTACTCGCTGTTAAGCTCTGCGGTCTTCTTCCAGAAACTCTGCCATTTTCGATCCTACGGAGTGGAAAAAGCTATAATTCTAATTGAAGCACACCTCCTATTCGAGGAATGTCATTATATTCGTTATTAGGCGCATCTCGCTTATAGGCGCCTATTTCCTTCCTGTGGAGTTATAGGCGCATGCGCCTAATAACGCGCACTACGGTATAGGACAATCAGCTGGTGGTGTGGACCTACAGTGCAGTGACATCGTGTGTATAAAAGCACAGACAGTTGCATTACAGGTGGAATGACATCTGTTTATAGAGCATGCAAGACTTGACTGTGATTTCATCACTCTCTTTTGTACGCTAATGCACTAATGGCCTATTGACTGTGCTTCCACTAGTGAGTATGGTGACAGCTGGCACAAGGCTGGAATGCTTGAGAACAAGCAAAACGTGTTTGATGACTTCATTGCTGCGGCTGAGTGTCTCGTCCGAAACAAGTACACCAACCCACAGAAGTGAGTGGCAGTACGTGACTCCATTGTGCGAACGTCACTATGTATGTGCAGCATGCTAGATCCTGATCTGACCAGCAGCTCCAGCAACAGACAGATATCCAACTCGGGAAATATACCGTGCTTGTGTACTGTTCTAATGCTAGCTGTGTTGGACGTGGCACCTGATGGTGACACTCTACAGTACTCCAAAAGGAGACTATATATGTATGTCTCTCCCTTCTGTTCCTCCTCCCTCCTTCCTGTCCCTCCCTCTGCCTTCCCTCTTTCCTTCCTCCCTCCCCCTCCCTCCCTCCCTCCCTCCCTCCCTCCCTCCCTCCCTCCCTCCCTCCCTCCCTCCCTCCCTCCCTCCCTCCCTCCCTCCCTCCCTCCCTCCTTCCTTCCCCAACTCACCCTCTCTCTCTCTCTCTCTCTCTCTCTCTCTCTCTCTCTCTCTCTCTCTCTCTGTTTCTCTTTTGCATGAGAGACTCTTCAGTGTGTGACATAACAACCCTTTCCTAAATGGTGCCAGGACTCACCAGCTCTCTCTCTCTCTCTCTCTCTCTCTCTCTCTCTCTCTCTCTCTCTCTCTCTCTCCCTCTCTCTGTCGTATAAGGATAGCAATCCAGGGTGGGTCGAATGGAGGTCTGCTGGTGTGTGCATGTGCCAACCAGCGACCAGACCTCTTCCAGTGTGTCATCTCACAAGTGGGGTGAGCTGTATTTAGAGCGGAACCTACTAGTATATCCTTGCAGCTTTCCGTACTGCAAGTGACGAAAGGCTGCAGGGGTTGGGACGAGGCTAATAGTACACCATAGTGGTAGTGGGTGCTAGCAACTGTTACAGTGCTTGGCGTCTGGGCATATAGGGCTGTGACAACTGGTCTAACTGCGTAGTGAAATTGCATGAATGTTCCTTCCCCTGCAGGGTTCTAGACATGTTGCGATTTCACAAGTTCACTATCGGCCATGCTTGGTGAGGGAGATGAAATACCTCACAGTTATGTACATGTCAGCACTTTTCACTTAATTTATCACCTTATCTGATCCCCACGGAGCATTGCCAATTCTTCCTCACATTGCATGCAGCATCGTTCCCAGGCTCTCGTTCTCGAGAATGAGAGCCTGGGAATCAGGCTACATTGCATGCAGCCTTAGAGTGGCTACCAACCCACTGCAGTATTGGCTGGTAATTAAGAGTTGCAGTACTGCATTGCTCAATTTGTGGTGCAGACGACTGAGATGAATCCGAGTCTAGTACACTGGCCTCGTTCCCAGGCCTTCTACATCTCCAGTTTTTGATCGCTTGCAGTATGCGAAAACAAGCGATCAAAAACTGGAGGTGTAGAAGGCCTGGGAACGAGGCTACTAGTACACATGTTTCTCAGATTACAATAGTTGGCATGCACGTGCACGCATGCTGACTGAGAAGTCAGTCTGTGGGACTAATGAAACCAGTGCTGGTCTAGTCGCACAATGACTAGTATTGACAGAATTGACCACTGGAACGTATCAGATTGCAGGGTTACAGTAACAGGCAGTCTTATAGCCTCATTCCCAGGCCTTCTACACCTCCTGGCCAGTTCTTGATCGCTTACAGTATGCAAATACGGAAGTGATCAAAAAGTGGAAGTGTAGAGGTCCTGGGAACTAGGCTAGCAACTGGTACCTATTGTAACTGGTTTCAGTCCCCAGTCAATTTCCTCTTTTGAGAACCTCATGGAGGAGCGGCTGATTGCAGGCTGAAGGAGCATTCCTGTTACAAATTAAAATTATCCATCTATCTATCTATCTATCTATCTATCTATCTATCTATCTATCTACAAGATTGCCAGGCAATACCTATTGTGGAGTTTGTACATACCACAAAAGTTCTATACCAAAGTACAACAGACAATCAATTCCATTGGCCCACTCCAGCTCTGAGCCCTTCCATCCTCGGTTGGTTTCACTCCCCAGTCAATTTCCACTTTGTCAAGTATACCCATCCAGTTTGTCAATTCGAGTGCAAAGTCAGGACAAGTCGGACTCGTAACGTTACCTGCAATGTTATCTTCTCCTCCACTGACTGCAGGGTGACGGACTTTGGAAATCCTGACAAAGAACCCGACTTTCAGTGGGTGTACAGGTTAGTATGACCATGCCCTCCAACCTGTCCTAGTGAGCTAGAAAATTAGTCCTTGTGATAATTTGTCAATATAGGTAACTTTGTACCCCAAAAAGTATTCCACTTCCTGTATGATTCCAGTATAGTTGGCCTTATTACACTCCTGGTAGGGGAAAATTTGTGCATTGTAAACTAAATAATTAACGTTTGACTGCTTAGGAATGGCCTACAGAGATTCTGACTACACTGCGTGATTGTTACATAGCATGCAGCAGGAGCCCATAACGGGAAGGAGCGTCCAACTAGCATACCCATCAGTCGCACGGTTGCAGCACATGACACTCCTTATACGGATCCATTTGCGGTCTGTGTAAGTGTATGGCTGCACAAGATTAACGTTAAGTAGGTGGGCAGGTGTTGTGTACGCTATCGTGGCTAGTTAGTTTTTCACACGTCTGCGGGCCCTCACAGGCTTCTTAACAAAGTAGGTGCGAGTTGTAGCCCAGCCCTATAAGGCATTTTGTGCAACTGCTATCTTGTGAGTGATGGAATCCTAACAAGTACGGTAGCTTGACACACTTCGTGGGCGCTCATAAGCTCCTGCATGCAACCTAGCCTCGTACCCAGGCCCTCACGCGGAACACGGAAGAGGGCCTGGTGACACATGGCAAAATTCCCGTATGTGCTCAGTCAGCATAATTGCGTAATCGAGTACATTCCTTACTTGGGTGCATTCGAAATCACGCGGAAGGTAGCTGTTGGTGATGGCTAAGTAGCAAATCCTTGCCAAGGAGCGACCAGAGGTGAGTCTTGAAGGCTAGAACAGTGGTTTTATCAAAAGGCTGCACTTTTCACGGGGCGAAGAATGTAATTACTACGCAGTAATTGGCAATGGGCGAACGTGATTCGCCTACCTGAAATCAAGACTGCTGAGCTCAGCACATACGGGAATTTTGCCATGTATCACCAGGCCCTCTTCCGCGTTCCGCGTGAGGGCCTGGGTACGAGGCTACATGCAACCATACAATTTTGATGCTGAAACTCACCTTGGTGGTGGAGATACAAGTGCTTTTGTCATGCCATCAGCCACCATTGCTTGAGCGCTCTCTTCGACTTTCGTTGCCAGTACAGCTCTTACGAAAGGCCCACGTAGATTCATACCACACGGTGGTGATTGCTGCCGTTCACTGATGCTTACATGCGAAACTCACCGTGCTGGCGAAGTTGTGAGCACTATAATAGTTTGTTGTCTTCCCTTTGGTCGCCATTGACTGACTGACTGTGGTTGCCACATGGCATGTGTGTTAATTGAAACGAAAGGCAATACTTAGCTTGCGCTACGGCAGGTTTGCAACGGCAACCAGGAGTGCGGTTGCCCCTCGAATTATTATCTTCTTCCTAGATCCCAGCCAGTTACTCTCATTTCGCATCGTAAAGCGATAAGAATCCTGTGGAGTAATTACCTCTATTGCTCTTTCAAAGAGAAAATGAACGCACATCCTCTGGCCTAGGACACTGTGCTTTACTGTACATTACACCAATGGCCTCCTTGAGTTATCCCCCCCACATGCACACTCACACACACGTATCCCCGCATCCTAGGTACTCCCCACTCCACACCATCACAGTTCCGCCCAGTGGTACCCAGTATCCTGCCACCCTACTGTTGACTGGTGACCATGACGACAGAGTCGTACCACTACACTCCTTCAAGTTTATCTCCCAGTTGCATCACACTGTGGGGAGTAGACCAGACCAGGTGGGAGGGGGGATGGTGTGTATAATGGGTGGTGTGTGTGTGTGTAGTAGGTGGGTGTGTACTGGAGATCGATGATGTGTGTGTGTGTAGTACTTTGTACGTCTAAGCACGGTGCACACACTTGCACTTGCGCTCTGCACTATCTATGACGTAATTGCATTACAGACAGACAAATAAATATACGTTATATAGTTCAGATTCGAACCCCACACTGCATGATCAATTGCCGCGCTCCCCGCTCGGCAACAAGAAATGACCCACCCAGCTCCAACCAAGGGCTTTTCACTGCCAAGCCAGCCTGATACAGTCATGCTGTTTTCACCCTTTGGGTCCCCCCCCCCCCCCCCCCCCCCCCCCCCCCCCCCATCTCCGCACCTCTCCCACAGTTTCTGCTCACACAGAACCTAGATATATGACATCATGAGTCTCATGTCGCATCTGTGTTCATTGCACATGCACACACACACACACACACACTGGCAGACTAATCCCCTGATGATTCGTATAGAGACAAAGGCAGGCCATGGTGCTGGAAAACCAACTACCAAGAGGGTACGTGCGTGCATGCATTTACCTGCCAAGAAGTGTAATGTGTGTTGAAATTTGAATGGTGGCACTCCTGGACTGTGTATCTACAGGTGCTCATCAGGAGCGCATAAGTAGACTGCACCCTGTACCTATTTTTAGTAACAAGCCATGCATTTGCTGGGTTTGAATTTCTCAATAGTTATACACGCTCTTCCCCCGTGGGGATGCAGTCTACTAATATGCGCTCTTGATGCTCATTGTGTTATATGCTTCACTCTGGCCTTCCATTGCAGATTGATGAGTCAGCTGATTTGTACGGATTTATCGCTGAGAACCTTGGAGCTACCTGGCAATAAACAATTGTACGATAGGACTGTGTATTTATTGGTAACAATATGAGTTCAATGGATTAAATTCTTGGGGCTACAACTGGATGCATGAGCCGAGCCTGCAGGTTGGTATTTTCATTTTTTTGAGTGCACGATATATCGATATCGATCCTGCAAAGTATTGTGCTGGCATGTATAATTATAGCTAAACATAATAGACTACATGCCAATAGTCATGATCCATGTAATAGGTAGCCTCGTACCCAGTCCCACGCCCAGCTTTTTGTTGCTGCTTAGTACCGTACTAAGCAGCGACGAAAAGCTGGGCGTGGGACTGGGTACGAGGCTATGTAATAGGCATGTATGTGTCAACATGCACGCAGTTGGTAGCCTTAATTGTTCCCATGGAGGCCCCGCCCAGCTTTCTGTTGCTTGCAGTGCAAGCGATGAAAAGCTGCATGAGCATGCAGGGGCCTGGGAATGAGGCTATGTACTGTAGTCGGGTAGTTGTAATAGTTAAAAGGTTGATACGTACAGTGCCAGTTAGTGTTCAGTGATCCCATAGTGATACTTGCAGTCGAAATACAGTTCCATCACTATAAATGATAGAAGAAGCACCCCCAAAAATGGCATTTGGATGCGGGTCACCAAGTGCTGGCAGTGAGAATACGTCTAGAAGCAATGTGACATCATAATTACACTATCTCCTCCAGCCAGTCAGTCTCCCCCAGAGGGATCTTGATCTCTTCTCCATCGCACTCAAGTTCTCTGCAAGAAATGGTGTGAAGCACTGCAATCTGCATTACTGTCCATTGACCATCAGGAGGAAGCAGCTCGCCTCCATAACCAATTTACCCCACACCCCAGTACTTAGTCAGTTACAGAATCACAATGAAACCACTACTGACTACATTCGAGGTCCATCTTTACAGTACATGTGCATACTTCAATAATTGTCTTCAAGATATATTTCTCCATATAGGAACTAAGATTGCGTACCATTGGAGAGAACCCATGGGTTTTTCACGACCACTTCCCCGCTGAATGAGTACTCCTTCTTCCTGGGGTAGAGTCTGCGGTAGTGGTTGGAGTTCAGCTTCTCTAGACCTTCCACTGAATTCAAGGCCTTTGATGGCTACAAAGAAACACACACATCAGGAAACACAGTCATAATTATATGTGCCAAGTCAGCATAATTATCGTCTGGTTTGGCAATCTTCAATAGGCACACATACTAGCCTCATTCCAGGCCGTTCCCACTTCCAGTCTGATTGCTTTCAGTAAATTAAATACACGGAGGGGGAAGGCCTGGGAGATGTGGTCATGTGCTGTAAAATATATGTCCAGTAGACACATCTGTTTTCCCTAATCAACAACCATGGCAGCATTCCAACACTTCAGTGGGCAGGGAACAGGGTTAGTTCCCCAGACCCTTCCTCACTAGCTGGGTGGGTTAGGGTCTGACTTAGCAATTCACCAGGGTGTCACTAATCACTGGACTGAACTACTAGACTGGAGGACTGGACTGTCAAATACATCAGAAATAAGCAACCGCGGAAGCTAAATTGCCAACGAAAGTTACAGACCATTTTGCATTGACCTACGGACAGCTACAGGAGCAATTTGTACCCTGTAGGTCTGATGTGGATGGTGTAGGCAGTCGCCAATAGTCGATGTGTGCTATAAATCCACTTGGCACACAGAATGCAACTGGTGCATTAATTTGTGACGTTTTGACAGTCCAGTGACTCCAGTTCAGACCAGTGATTAGTGGCACCCAACAATATTGTCATCTAGACATTATAACTATTTGCTGAGGGGGGGAGAAGGCTATGTTTCCAAGTTAATAGGAAGTCATCGTGCAACCCTACGGTCATTGAGTCATTATAGACTACATAAAAGTGGTGATTTTCTTGAACAAACTTAAAATGCTGATCCACCTGTCCGATTCAATTTGCATCACTGAGCATGCAATTTGATTTTCTGGTGTTAAGGATTTACACAGGTCACACTTTATGCTCACAATCAGTTTGCCAGCAATAGTGCACAAGGTAATCTCAATATACACACACTGTCAGCTGGTGTCCAATCAATATGGGAACTGCTAATGCACAACTCTGCTTGACTAGGTCTTCGGCAATGTTTGTATGTGCCCAGGCAATCATTTAATCCTATGCCATCAGCAAGCCGTTCATTGGCCATAAGGAATACGTTAGGGGGCATTTCCAAACAAAATTTGTATGCTTAGAACGTGGGGGGGGGGGGGGGGGGGGGGGGGGGGGGGGGGGGGGGGGGGTGCTGACTTGATATCTTGACCGTCATTTTTGCTGCTTAACCACTTGACCGCATCACAACATGACTTGACTGTGTTTGACTGCGCTGTATTTCAGCTGTTGACCGCCGATAGTATACAGAAGACTACGTAGCGACTCCCTTCTTTAGTATACGGGGTCAAGATTCGCTGATAAGCCCGGTTGCAGCTGTGACTACGGTGTTTATGAGAGTGCCGCCCCTGAACTGCAGTACAGTCTTTGACAGCGGGACCCAAGCAGCAGTTACTTAGATCGCTGTACTCAGCTAAAATGTTGTGTGGCACCCACTCCACTCCACCACTCATAAGTGTGGCAATTCTACATCCTGGCTATGCCACAAGGACAAATTCCTAATAGCTCTAAGGGGGGTCTGGGAACGAGACTAAGATACCACCCCCACATAATTTTACATGCATGCAGGAAATTAGCCTCGTTCCAAGCCCGAGATGGAGTTTGGGAACGAGGCTAGCAGGAAAATCACAACACAGCATACATACGTTTGAAAGATACTCCTTCTTAAATTGCTGCACATAGTTTTCCTTGAGAAATTCTCCGAGGTCTCTTCCCTTCCTAGTTGGGTCCACAGGCCATGCCTTCACCACCTTTCGTAGCCGCTTCACCAGCTGATGTTGCAGCCGATCTTGCCATATTTGGAAACAAACATGTGACCACGATAGTCACATGACGAATCTCGATATCGCCACACGCACACAAGCCATCGTGAGCTAGATCTGTTTCCTATTCGAACAAACTTCTGCACTGGCCAAGATGTTGCGAATCGCTGCTCTGGCGTTTCTTTTTGTCGCTGCGTCCGCCGGCAATCTAAAGATGTTCGGCGAAGAGCAGATCGACATCATCAACAGCCTTCATACCACGTGGAAGGCTGGCGTGAACCAGAGATTCATCGGAGTGGACGAGGACTACGCGCGCGGGCTCTGCGGTGTCCTGCAGGGCGGCTACCTTGACAAGAAACTCCCGGTGAAGCAGATCACGCCGCTCGAGGACATTCCGGACACCTTCGATGCACGAATGCAGTGGCCGAACTGCCCCACCATCAAGGAGATCCGAGACCAGAGCGCCTGCGGGAGCTGCTGGGTGAGTAGAAATAGCGAACAACACGATCGCGGCCCTATCGTGTTCTGCGTGTCAAGCAAGCTCCACCCCCTTAGAATAGTATGGCACCCCCCCCTCCTCCCGCCCTGACATGATCAAGTTTCCAAAGGGTCTTCTATGAGGGGGTGGGTTGTTATTGTTTAGGTATGTCTTCCAGGATTTGAGCATGGCATTCCCTAGTAGACATGATAATGGTTGCAGAACACCTTTCACCCATTTAAGGAGGGTGGGGCTGGTAGGAGTGCAGAAGGGTGTGCCCTCTGTATTATTAAATTTCATTATTCATGACAATATATTGTCTGGGACACATGGTCTGGGACAATGTAAGTGTAAGCGATACCTCCAATCTTCAGTGCCTCTGGTTTCCATCCAGCTAGTATAGACCTTATGCACGTCCTTCAATAATTACATTCCAACGTACGCATGACGTCATCAATTACATAGCAACGTTCGATGCGTTGCTACGCCGCCATCTTGAGTGGCAAGAACGAAATTCACGCGTGTACGACGCGACGGTGATGATGTGCGAGCAGAAGTATTTTGAGGAAGACTTGGATGCAGCGACAAAGCAGAGGTACGATGAAAAGCTGGATATGCTGCCAGGATCAGTGGATGACCCATAACTGCACACCCATGAACTCACGTTGGGCCCCAGTTTTCTCTTTTCACAGCAGCGAGCCACCTACTGCGCCTATTAGGATCAACAGGAAATCTGTAGAAAGATAATCCACAGTCTTTGTGGAAACGATTGGTGCATCCAACGGCACAATGTCTTGTTATTCGTTCGCCATGAACCAACGTGACGCGATACGGTTCTTTTGCCACTCAAAATGGCGGCTTCACGGCGGCGCGGCCCGTTCGCTAATGACGTAATGCCTTGTGACGTCATGTGCATAAGGTCTATAGCCAGGAGCCTCTTTATTGCAATTCATACCGGCATGGTGAGTACAAGTGTATCCAAGCTCTGCCCTCTGAGGGACTGTTTAGTACCTCTGGAAACATGCTTTACTTAAACCCCAAAAAGCTCTGTGCTTCTAGCTAAGAATTTATAATTCTGTGGAAATTCCTTTATTGTTGTCTTTTATAATCAATTATGTCATTGAGTTTATTTAGACCTCCACTTCACAATGGGATGCCGCATTATAGTTACCATACCAAATACTAGCCTCATTCCCAGGCTCCCATACGAATACTAGCCTCATTCCCAGGCTCCCATACGAATACTAGCCTCATTCCCAGGCTCCCATACGAATACTAGCCTCATTCCCAGGCTCCCATACGTATACTAGCCTCATTCCCAGGCTCCCATATGAAAAAGGGCCTGATAGCACTTCCGTGTCATCTGTCACTGCTGTAGACATCATCAAGCTAGTGCTGACAGACGATCGGGAAGTTTGTCATGATGACCTGCATGCGTAAACAGCACTCTCTGATTTCGCTCATCCAGTGATCTCCCGTAAAAGTCACAGCACTTCTTCACGAAGGAAAGAGACAATGACACGTCTTGAGTGCATGTAAAATAAGCTCTATAACAGTTTGCATGGTCTCTTTTAAGCTTCTATGCACTAGTCAACACGTTTGGTCTCGTGTGACGGGATCACATTCCGTGTGGTTTTGTTCTACAACCTGATCAGCACCTCCAAAATTTTTGCTGCACAAAATTATACAGGCCCCTTGGGGCTGCTGGGAATGAAGCTAACCAAATACCAGTAGTGAACTTTAACCCCCGATAGGATGTTGCATTCTAGATCTCTCTTTCTCAGGCACTTGGTGCAGTGGAGGCCATGAGTGATCGCTACTGCATAGCCTTCAATGAGATGGCCCACATTTCCGCAGAAGAGCTGATGACCTGCTGTGAAAGCTGTGGAATGGGGTGAGTGAGCGAGAGCTGCAGACCGCAAACCCCCATGCGGACATTGCTATGAGGATTGGCTGCAGACCAAGCTTAATGTTGTTAGCAATGTTAGCTGTAAAACAATGATGCTTTACAGGACCAAGATACCAACCCCACTTGGAATTTGAATAACTGCAATTGTGTAAGGAGTATACTACTGGTGCTTCCTGCAATTTGTGATCTGAAACTTTTCCTTTCCTCCCTCCTCCCCTTCCTGATCTCCGTCTCCCCTCTTTTCCCTTTTTTTCTCTCCCCTCCTTTTCCCCTCCTTTTCCTATCCTCTCCCTCATCTCCCCCCCCCCCCCCCCCCCCCCCCTTCCCATTCGTTCCTATTCAGATGCAATGGAGGCTACCCAATGGCTGCTTGGTAAGTCCTAGCAACCTGACAGCTAAATTCCGCATGGACTATATGCCACAATGGACAGTGGAATTCAGATTGGAGTATCCTATTGGAAGATTAAGTGGCAGTAGCAACACTCTTGATCCCTCCCCTTCATTGAATACAGCATGTGTGTGTGTGTGTGTGTGCAATCACATGCACCGTCGTGATCGTCGTCATTAACTCTTTAGGGGCCAAATACTTTCTCTAGGTCATTTTCAGTCTATAGAACACTTAAACATACCCTAATTTCTGTTCCCTGGCATTGCTGGGCTCGAAACTGCTCACACAGGTAATTTCAGCTATACTGAGCATATACGTGACTTAACCACACCCACCAATTAACGGGCTTGCAATCAAGCCTCCCGAGAAATGCCAACCTGCCGTAGCTGAAAAACGGGGGATGTATGCTGGAAATGGAGGCCCTACAAGGCAAGACAGCTACTTTCTAAGTCCATTTATGCCAAAAACGGCGGAAATGGCCCTCCCAGTGCCGACCAAGACCTTTCTATCGCGGAGCCCAGACACGGCCATGCTGTTTGCACCCTTCGGGTGCACCCACCCACCTCCCCCTGCCCCGCCCTCTCTGCTGGCGCAGAGCCTATCTCCCAAGGACATTGCCGGATGTGACATCATGAAGCTGAAAGTCTCATGGCGCCAAAAGGCACCTTTGGCTGGGAAAGTGTTAAGTCCCTCCTACGCTTTAGTGCTGAATCTCACCTCTGTGGTGAAGCTGTGAGTACTTTTGCCCTCCCTTTGGCCGGCCGACATTGCTTGCTCAACTGCTGCTTGGAGCTTGGTCATCACATGACTGTGCATTAGTTGGAATGTGCCATCGGTGATCCATGCACCAATAGACCTTTGAACGAGGCTATGAGTGTGAGCTAGTGAATGCAATCTGAGTCTGCCCAGCTATTCATTCACCAGGTGAATGTAAAACCAGGGGCATGATTCTGAAGGGTGAGCTTGCCCTACCAGCACTTTGTACCTGCTACCAGTAACGTAGTTTTCGCTCGAACAATTAGAAAAGACTTAACATGTTTGGTTTTGGCCACAAATAATAGCTATTGAGTAACAATTCATTTCCTGCTCTGCCTAGGGGCTAAAAATGTGGCATGGTAAATCAGGGATGTATGACCTTTAACCCCTGACCTCTAACCTTTACCCAGGGAGTACTGGAAGAGGGATGGCATTGTCACTGGAGGGTTGTACAACTCCAGCGAGGGATGCCAGCCCTACCTCCTCCCAACGTGCGAGCACCACATCACCGGCCCCTACCCACCGTGTGGCAAAGTTGCCAGGACGCCAAAGTGTAGCAAGCAGTGCGAGGCTGGCTACACCACCAGTTTCACCGCTGATCTACACTACGGAGAAAGTGCCTACTCTGTGAGTGAGAACGTGGAGGAGATTCAGTCAGAAATTATGAAGAATGGACCAGTGGAGGCCACCCTCACTGTGTACTCGGACTTCCTCACCTACAAAACAGGTTAGGGTTGTTCAGTAGGACTAGCTTATGACATAACTTACGAGCTCATTTGGCAGCTAGAGTATATAAGGGAATCGTGCAACTACATATCAGCAAGACAATTTAAAATTTAACACAGCTGTTGTTTTCGAAATACCATAGCCATTGATTCTTTTGTGTGGCATTAATTTTGCGGTCTAATTTACTGACTAAACAAATATTGCACACTCTGCTGTTATTGCTCCCCTTGGAATGCAGTATTCCACTCGGATGAAGGAATTCCATATGCCTCTTCTCTCCAGCTAACATTAACTTGCCAAACGAAGGACAATTTCTCTCTGCCCATTTGACATCGTTCAGTCAACCATTATACCCTGGGGAATTGCAAAGACATATCATGACATTAAGCCGTGGGAGCGCACTTCCTCATCCCTGCACTCATAAATAATAGTTATTATAACAACTCTGCCACTACTCTAACAATTGACAGGTGTCTACCAGCATAAGTCGGGTTCGATGCTTGGGGGGCATGCCGTCAGGATGCTTGGATGGGGTACTGAGGATGGCACACCATACTGGCTGATAGCCAACTCCTGGAATCCGACCTGGGGGGACAATGGTAAGGATGTAGTTAAGAGGGTTACAATAGCTACTAAGTTGTGGTGTGTCTGTATGTTGTCATAACCATCAGTTGTGTGGTTTGAGCTTGTGATGTCATAGTTGGCTTCATACAATAACTACTGTTAGTGAGTTTCACTTGCCAGAGCCTAACATAATTATCTAAGTACTTATGTGTGTCCCGTTGCTGTACATGTAACATTATTATAGTCCGAGATTTGTTATTTTCTCTCTAGGCTACTTCAAGATCCTTCGTGGGAGAGATGAGGTGGGGATTGAGTCGGGCATCGTTGCTGGTATGCCCAAGAAGTACTGAGCACTCGGTCCAAATGAACTGTTTATTATAATTTGGTAGAAGTTGTATATTTTGCACCTTATTGGATACATGACTGGTGGTTGACCTTTGAGATAGATGATTTGTAGTTTGGTTTCTCTAATGTTATGTATTTATACAGTATACCCCTCCCTTGATAAAACTTTGATTATTGATGTATCTATTATTCCTGTATCTATTCTCAGGCTCAGGCCAAAAGTAGAGTATTTTGCACGTGCCACAGTTGCAGAATTACGTCATGTACATACACCTCCGTACTCTTCCAAAGAGATCCTGGCAAGAGAACTGTAAGACCAATGAACAGTGTCCCTCTTGTGACCCTTCATGGCCTACAGTGAGACATTTGATCTGTGAAACTGCCAAGCGAGGTATAGACTATGAGCACCGACGTTTTGAGGTTGTAGCTAGATCAGTGTGACCTCTCAGAACTATACAAGTTGCAGGCCACAAGACTAGTGTAAAATGTAATTCGACATGATCACCGTATACGTAATAATCCAGCTATAGTTAGTCTCCCCATGCAGATTGTTAGACTTCTTCATCCTCAAGTTCTCTGCACATCACTGACATTAAGCAGTGTAGCGAACCCAGTTTCAACAGATTCAAATTTGCTGACTGTTGCAATTGGTGTATAGATCAAATGTGACATATCCGAGTATTAATTTTACTTCCAGATGCATATGATCAGGTAAACACCTTTTGAAATGTATAGTTATTATATGCATGACATGTAGCTGATCGCAGGTACACCATGTCATGCATGTATGCATGTGGACAAATTAAGTGGACTCACAGAGTAACATAATAATTATTATGCAAGCAATATTCGATGTGAACTGATGTAAAAGCAAGAATTAGCTATGCTAAATGTGTCAAACAAAACTATAGATTTGTGATAGCTAGCAGCTTCATTGACATGTTAGTCATTCATTAAATGCCTAGCAACGAAAGGAGTTGGTCAATTGGCACTTGAAGGAGCATGTTCTCCAGAAATGGTGTCCCTACCTCACAGACCTGTGTGCATGCATGATAATAGAGGGCACGATAGCTATATCTCATATCTCTCTGATCTGTTCAGCATAACCACTACAACTTTCGTTTACAAACTGATGGGGGGGGGGGGGGGGGGGGAGAGACTCACATCAGGAACTATAATGACCAACTACATGTAGCAAATGAAGTAGCTAGTGTAAACTAATAATGCCCTAGAGTTCAACTAATATTACGTATGAATTATAGGGGGGATTAAAGTTGGTCAAGAATGATAAGACCATGCAGCCAAATAATAACGCACAAGCAACTCAGCAACAGCAATGCATGGTACCTAAGCTCACGCCATTGTATATGAATATTCCAGGAAAGGACAAAACCAGAGAATCACAAAATTGTACATGTAGCTATACCAAACTATAATTTTCAGCTGGAAGGCTAGCTCAACATTGCTTCAATCTTTTGTCATGGTCTAGCATAAAACAGCACCATTTTACAGTAAACAATGCACGACCCAGTAGCTTCATTTCCAAGCACTTCTAAGCACACACGCCTATTAATTATTGCGATGAACACACAGATAAGTGTAGCTGCATGTAAACATGGCTCTAAATACTGACCGTGTCCTCAACTGCGCCACTTATCAGAGGAGAAATGCAGCCTGTGAACAGGTTCAGAATCCAGCTATAGAATGGATAAAATTATATCATCGATTAGCTAGCTATACTGCGTATTTAACAAGCTTGTGTGTGTGTCACTGCATGCATGGATATGCAACAATACTGTGAAGTTGGTATCATGGCGTGCATGTACGTACGCGCTGATGCTGCCATGAAAGTGGACACTAACACCAGTGAAGTCGTCATCACATGAATTCACATCTATGTTGGTGATTTCGCCACTGAATAGATCTGAAATAGAAATTGCTGATGCATACCATTAGTAGAGCTTAACTGAGGGACTGGAAGTATCATGTGTCTACTATTGTATACTATTGTATGATTATCTGCCACTCTGACCACAGAATTACTATAACTAACCAAATTGTACTGTAACATCAACATCTAAGTGGGCATTGTTGATATTCAGCTTCCATGAACCTCCGATAGTGATGAACCTGCATGTAAAAGTTCCAAAGTGTATAATATTGATAGTTTAATGGATAGAGTAGCGCTTGATTTACTTGACTTACCACAACAACGTCGCCTGATACCTTCCAGTAAGTTTCATGCGGATGTTGGAAAGAGTGATACGGATCCTCTGATTTGCGATATCGCCGGTTAAGTTCACATTGCACCCACGAATATTGACAGTCTGTACATTGATGCTGTAGAGTTAAGCATAACATGTAAGTTGGTAGCAGAGGAGGTAGGACATGCAGAGGTACGCAAAACTCTGTATCATGTAGAGTTTCAAGAGATCGTGAACAATGTGACGGACGCTACCCATGTGGAAACCATGAAAGATCACCATCTAGTCGCCAAATTGGCTTTGTCTGTTCTCTCGTTGTGAATTCGCTGTCGGCAAGGTAGCCACAGTTCAAAGCGGCGATGGATGCCAGCCATCAAGATAATCTACCTCTCCCCTCCCAAGGTCTCTGACTTGTTGTGCTATAAACCTCTGAAATAGGGGTGGGCTAAGCGGGTTGATTATTGATGCTGTTTGAGCGAAGATATCCGTAGAACTGGAGCAGCTAAAAGTATACCGGACCTGCAACACGGGATTGGCCGTTGTCAGTGGATTCTTGAGATACCTACATGTGGTGCATCAAATTTGGAGCTACAGGCCTCTGAATCCAACCATGTTTCGAGGGTTTTGATGTGTACCTGTATGGTGGGTGTGTTTGTGCAGTCGTTGTGCGCACACCGTACAACTTCTAGCTGAAGTGATTTTGAGGGATAAGCACCTGTCTCAGTAGATAATCAAGGATGTAGAAGAGGAGATTCGGTCATCCACAATTCATTTTCAGCAAAGCAAACCTAAGAGTTTTATCGGTGTGCATTTCATAACAAGGGATAGAAATTGCAGGAGTTTTACATAGCAAGGTTGTTAAAGATACGATGCCAGTATTCATCTCTGACAAAGAAACTCCGGTAATTAGCTATAAGTATTCAAAGAAAATTAGATCAAAGCTTTTTAATCATAAGCAAATTAACTGTTAATGACATCAAGTTCAAGTCCGATAAACTAAATAGTCTAGTAAATGTGATTGTGAAAACTCCATGTACCTTTATCATCCAGCTGGTCATGTTCTTATAGGTGATTTACGAATAATAGAGTACTTCAAAAGCTTATTTCTAAAGGTCCATCCTTTAAAGAGCAAAACAATATTAACTGGCAACTTAATTAAGAAATATGCACTGAGGCAGTAAAGGAGTACAAACGTAAATGGGCCAATAAAGGTGTTGATAGAAATTTACTTAATGAGTGGGAGGGCACAGTTCTTTCTCTTTTGAAGAAGAGAATTGAAATAGTAAAATGTAAATGTCATAGGGTGAAGTTCAGGCAAGTCATTAGAGATAGGGTTCATTTACAGTATTTGAACGACTTTCAAGATAGCTAGAACCAGCAGACAAAGCAAGTAATACTAACGTTATCTGTAAAAAGTATTATATTATATTAGCCTCGTTCTCTTGCCGTCTTGGGCCTGGGAACAAGGCTAAAGTTATATGTAAGGAACTCACATCTAAGCAAGGAAAGCCTCAAGAATGTAGTTTATCTTCAAGTGATATAATAGATTGGAAAGCAGCTCGAGCAGTTACGGGTTCCTGCAAGCATGCATCAACTTCCTTCATTATACTGGTTGCAGATCAAAGGTTTATATTGGCTTGCAATGCCTGTACTACAAAGCCTCTTTCCCAGTTACTTATGGTGTAACGATTTATTACTGTAGCATAAATACGGTACATGCTCCTGTATGGCATACTGGTCAATATAATAATCATCCTCTGCTCTAATATAAATTGTACTGCGCAAAAGACGTGTTGCACAACAACAGTCATGTGAAAACAAATTTGGGTGTGGTGCAGAAGATGCCAACAGGACCTATATATGCACCAACACAGTGTTACCAAATAAAAACTGTTGGCTTCATTCAGAGAGGGTTTCTTTACTCACCTGTTAGCTTGCACACCACTGAATGAATAGTCTGGAATGTTCAGATTTTCCAGAAGGTTCACCAAATTAGGAATGCCACTAGTACAAACTGCATAAATAGAATATAACAGTAGGAATGCATGCAAACAATATGCAAACTGCATGCCATATATTATACCTTTAGTATACATATTTCATGTACTTACATAAGTCAGAGAGACCACTAAACTGGCGCTTGCGGACAAGATGGTGTAATGGTTCCTTTCCAACCACTGGCTTCTCATTCCCTCCTGCTGGAGTGGCTCCCGACAGGGCCACACAGGCTACAGCTCCGATTACAAACAGCCACAGCTGCATTGCTTTGAGTAGCCAATATTTCTTTGTAATTGAACTTCAAGCAGTCAGTGTACTAGTAACAAGGACCAAAATTCTCTCCTTTCTAATCAGCCTTTAGCCACGTGGCAGGCACTCAGTGCAGTTCAATATCAGACAATTAGAGGTACCGGTTTATACGTAAAGCAAACGTTCTTTCTCCTTGTTTCATAGTAGTCCACTAGCGTGTGTAAACAAGTCCTCAGATCTCTCAAGAAGTTTACATACCTAATTGTGAGCGAGCCCCACATGACGAGTTTGCTGACGATACGTCGTGCTTCCTGCTCGTGTTTACGTCATGTAAAAAGTGTACTTCCTCGATGGCGACAACACAGACGGAGACCATTCGTGGACCTACTATTCATTGGCTAGAGCGATGGCCGAACCATGAACAGTCTAACCAGGCTCCTCGCCTACAGCGACAGCAAACTGGACGAAGAGACCGCTGGTGGACTTACCTGTTTAGCAGCTATAGCTAGCTACCTAGCTAGCTAGCTAAGTTGACCGACCTCATGCTGAGACCTGTAGCTAGCTAGCTGCATATCCTGCATGCGCAGAACACGTAGTGTGCTAGGCCAGTCAGTGACTTGTCTAGCACACCGTGTGTTCTGCAGGACATGCAGCTAGGACTCAGTGTGCAGCATACATATAGGTCCCTGTGTTGTGCATATGTGTGTCTGATTGTCATATTTCTGTCGCCTCAGTGCATGCAAATACTCCATGTTCTGCAGAATTTGCACTGCATTGCACTCGCTCACGCTCGCCCCACAATGTGATGCATTTGCCTAGTACTAGTGTACCCGTGCGCTACTTTTTATTATTTTATTTTTTTATTTTAATACAGCATGCACGATGAGGCACCTAATACAGCATGCATGCGAAATAAGATACCGTAACAGTAATGTTATGTCCCATGTAATTTCTATTGTTGTGGGTGCATAATTACCCCGCACGCGCATGCGCGAAGCAGAGGTTAAGCAATCGGTACAGTCCATCTATCAGTCAGTCTGTCTGTCTGAAATCTTGCCACATAGACCCTCAAAAAGGGAGTCAAGCAATAGCTGCTCTATACTACTGTTTCGGCTGTTTTTCAGGCTATTTCCTATTACAGTCAAACCTCTGATAGTGGACCCTCCGAGATATAGGGACTAAACCTCTCTACAAAGGACGCTTTTCAAGGTCCCAAATGATTGGTTTGCCTATGGTTCTAATACATTTTGAACCTCCGAGAAGAGGACAACCTCTCTACAAAGGACAAAAGACTTGAATTTATATTGTTCCCAAAGTGTCCTTTGTTCAGAGGTTTGACTGTATTCGTAACATTTGGCCCCACCTCTTCAGCTTCACAATCACAATATGCAATCAGAAAGTTGTTATATAGGTATAAGCGGTCGCTCCTGGATACGGCCATACATGAACACACAGTACAGATGGCCTTGTCTTGTCTCTTTACTGGCTCCTTTGTAGGAGAAGACTCCTTCGAGGTGGGTTGGTCACTGCATGTGTTCGATGCGCTGTCGATTCTAGCTGCACTGTATCCTGTAGATGTTCCACAGGGGTATGTGTTCTGTGAACATCCCAACCCTCTAGTTATATAAATGTAACAGGATGTAGGGATACCAGAACGGAAAAAAGTAAGGAAATAAGGTATAGGGATGACAGTGAAGTATACAACCTCCCCCCCCCCCCCCCCCAACAATCTTTTTCCATATAATTATGTGTATAATGAAAAAGATATGTAGAGAGTACAAAGGTTATCTTGATGTCCTACACCACGTGCTTTGTAGCTAGGTAGAGGTTGAACAGCGCTCGCTAGAGTTGCTAGACTAGTGTATGGATGTGCTCATGAAGTGCCACAGTAGCTACCATATTATCGTCGATTAGTGAGGCAAACAAGCCCTGGGAGGACCTATATAAATTTTTCATATTTTAGGCGCCGCAGCAAAACCCCAGGGTGGCCCAGCGCGGAGGGTGTACTCATCCACCCCACTCACCCTGTTTGCGTGATTGCGTGCACAGGTGAGGCCTAATGTTGTGCATACATGTACATGGAATTAGGGATGGGCAATTGTTTTACGATTATCACCATAATTCTCTACTTCACAGTGGTAAATTCCAAACAGTCTTCTTGCTACTGTACAAAAGCCACATCAATACAGTAACGTTTCAGTCTGAGCAGGACATTCTTTGGGCCATACTTCACTAACTAGTGGCTCAATGGTGAGTGGGTGAAAGTTGCCAAGTGAGATTGCACTATTTTACAGTCAGCTGATTAGAGCTTTCACATAATAATATCTAGTGGCTCAATCTGTGCTCTTACACTTTTGCTTGCACATTTGCAAATCCCTGTTTTTTGCAAAATCTGCAAATCTCAAATACACGTTCTTGCAGTTGTAGCCTGAACTATTTTGCCATACGTAATTGAACGAAAGCTGTCGGCCGGGAAAGAGTCTATAGCATGATTGGAATCACACAAACGCCTGTAACCACCAGCCCTTGGCTGCATGCTCCGTAAGGCTTGGAAATGTACGTTCCCAGGCCCAGGCCAGCAACAAGTGGAACAGTTACTAGCAAAAGTGCATGAACATGGATTTGGAAAAGTGCAAAACTTCAAGAACACAGATATTGCAAGCACGTAGATTTGCAGATTTGTAACAACTTGGATTTGAAAAACTGCAAGAACACAGATTGAGCCACTAGATATTACCTGAAAGTTCTCGATCTGTAATCAGCTGACTATAAAATGGCGCAATCTCACTTGGCCACTTTCACCCACTCACCGGACATATACCGCTTGCAATTGGATGCATGGGGTACTGAGGATGGCACACCATACTGGCTGATAGCCAACTCCTGATAGCAACTTTCTGGTGCTATATTGTCCAGTGGAAACTTCCGATGCTATATTGTCCAGTGGAAAATATAGAACACTATGCGCATTACTGGCCCTTTCATCTTCTATGGCTTCATACAATTAAAGTGCATGAGTTTCACTTGCCAGAGCCTCACCAATATATGGCATGTTGCATATCTAGTACTTAAGTGTGTGTCCCACTGCTATACATGTAGCTAACGTAGCTAATTTATTGGTTATTGAATTTTCTCTCTCAATTCCTTCATGGGAGAGATGTGGTGGGGATTAAGTCGGGCATTGTTGCTGTTATGCGCATGCCCAAGAAGTACTGAGCACTCGGTCCAAAATGAACTGTTGATAGAAGTTGTTTGTTATACGCACCTTATTGGATACATGACTAGTGGTTGACCTTTGAGATAGATGATTGTTTTTTGGTTTCTCTTGTGGTATGTATTTATGCTAAGATTGAGTATACCCTTCCCTTGATTATTGATAAAGCTATTATTTCTCATGATCACCCAGGCTCAGGTCAAAAGTTTTGCACGTGCTGCAGTTGCAGAATTATGTCATGAACATAGCTACACCTCTCTACTCTTGATCTCCAATTGTAGCTAGGCAAGAGAACTGTAAGACCAATGAACAGTGTCCCTTAAGTTAATTTGGCCTACAATGAGACATTTTAATCTGTGCCAAATGCATGCCCAAGGGAGGTATAGACTCTCTGAGCTCCGATGTTTTAAGGTAAACCTGGACACAATGGGGCCTCTCAGGAACTATAGGCCACAAGCAGTGTGGAACAAAATTTGACATAATCATTGTTAGTCTCCCTTCTCCGTCACCCTCAAGTCCTCTGCAAGCTATAGTGGCCAGAAATATGCATTCTGCACTGCTGTCACCTGGGCATGTGCATACCCCCCCCCCCCCCCCCCCCCCCCCATATAAAACAGAGACTGGTGACACAATCATGCAGCACTGGAGTGAGTGCACACCAGACAATGAACATTTTAAGGACACACCCATTAGCTATCCGCAATACCACAGGAGCTAATTAGCTACATGTAATTGCCAGCAGACCAGAAGTCGTATTTGGATTACATGTCATGTCAAAGGAACAATCTTGTTCAGTGAGCAACTCAAAGTTTCGCTGTTGTAAACTGAGGTCACCATGCGTGCATCTGCTCAGATGACAGTTAGTCTCTTTGAAGGTCTCAGTGTGTCGTCAGAAAGTGGGTTAGCTATGCTATAGCTATTTACAACTCAGTAGTTACTCAATGAAGAGTTGCTGACGTACTGCATGTTGGTGTAGTTCTAACGTGACATATCTTTTGACACTTCCAGATCATCAGGTACACCTTTTGAAATGAAACATTATTATGCATGTAGCTGATGGCAGGTACAGGGACAAAGTGGACTTACAGAGCAATAGAGTACTACGCAAGCATGCAATTCGCTGTGAACTGATCAAAAAGTTTTACAGCTATGCTAAATGTGTCAAACAAAGCCTATAGATTTGAGCAGCTGGCTAGATGCTCCAGTCTTAGTCATTCATTGTCTGGGCACAAATGAATTTAAAGTCGGCTGATTGGTTGTAGTTGGTCGATTGGCACTTTCAAAGCTCTGAAGGAGCCTGTTCTCCAGATATGATGTCCCTACCTCACAGACCTGTGTGTATGATAATAAAGGTAACTGAGGCATGATAGCTATGGCTATCTCTATGATCAGTTCAGTACTATTTCGTATGGGGGATCAAAGTAAAGAATGATAAGATCAGTCAATAACTTTATATTGCAAAGAGGATTGGCAACTAAACAGCAGCAATGTGTAATGAGCTCACAAAACCTCAATTACAGTGAACTTGATTGTAGCTAATATTCCTAGCATTGCAGGGAAATGTATTAAAGCACAAAACCAGATTTAAGTCACAATAATGTATATCAAACTATGAAATCTAGCTCAACGTTGCCTCAATCTTTTGTCGTGGTTTTAGTGTAAAACAGCAAGCAATGCATGACCCATTAGCTTCACTTACAAGCACACATGCATAATATAATCAAGTTGCAAGATAGGTGTAGCTGCATGTAAACATGCCGGACTCTAAATACTGACCTTATCCTCAACTGCACGACTTATCCGACGAGAAATGCTGCGTCTGAACAGGTTCAGAATCCAGCTATGGTGGTATGTAGATCAGGATAAAATTATATCAATAATCAGCTACTATATATTTTAACATGCTCAGTATATGCATGTGTCATAAGCAGAGGTGACACTTTAGTATAGGGTGGACAGAGTATTAATAACGCCTTTGGCATGAATTCTATAGCATCAGACAGAGTGACTAGCTAGCTAACTACTGGCTCTGCGCAGTTATCAGGGCCTAAACTTTTAGTGTCCAAAGAGCTAGCTAGTACGTAGTTATCCACTTGGGCTAGTAGTACGAGTCACTTTGATAACATGATGCTGCCCAATAATTATGCTCCGTGGTTGCCAACTGATACTGCATGTGAATTACTACATGGCATGCATGTACGTACGCGCTGATGCTGCCATGAAAGCGGACACTAACATCAGTGAAGTCGTCGTCACATGAATTCACATCGATGTTGGTGACTCTGCCCCTGGATAGGTCTGAAATAGAAAGTTGCTGATGCATGCATTGTATATACCATTAGTAGAGGGACTGCAGGTTGACTGGAGAATTACTAACCGAATTGCACTGTAGCGTCAACATCTAAGTGGGCATTGTTGATATTCAGCTCCCATGAACCTCTGACAGTGACGAACCTGCATGCATGTCGAAAAGTTCCCAAGTGTAATCGATTGCATTAATTTTAAATGGATATATAGAGTAGCTTGATTTACTTCACTTACCAAAACAACTTCTTCTTGTACCTCCCAGTGATTTTCATGTGGATGTTGGAAAGTGTGATACGGATGCTAGGATTTGCGATATCCCCAGTTAAGCTCACATTGCACCCACGAATGTTGACAGTTTGTACATCGATGCTGTAGAGTTAAGCATAACAAGTTACATAGCAACAAGTTTACAGCTTGTTTTTGAATTGTTTGGGCAGCTGTTTTGTATACTCAAGAACAATGAAGCTGGATGACGAAAAGGACTGAATACAGCCTTCTTTTGACGATGAAAGGAGGTTTGCTAAATCAAATTATTGCTGGATGGGTAGGGAGAGTTGGCATGCCATCAAAAAGCTTTTAAACCTACCATTCCTGATTCTCAAGGTCAGGTATCCAGCAATAAAAAATAAGTTTATGGTTTCTTTTGTTACGGGGTGGTTATAGTAATGAATTCAAATGTAAGTAGGTAGCTAGCTATATATATGTACATGAAGCTATCATTGATCAGTGGTGTATATACAACTACATGCACCTGGCCTACATATCATCCTCTACTCTAATAATATAAAATGTGTATACCGGGCAAAAAACATTTGCACAACAATAGTCATATGAAAACAAATGGGTGTGGTGCAGAAGACGCAGGAAAAACAACAGGACCTATTATAGTATAACATGTTTACCAAATAAGCATGTTGACTTCCTTCACTCACCTGTAAGCTAGCACACCACTGGTGGAAAAGTCTGCAACGTTCAGATTTTCCAGCAAGTTCTCCAAATTTGGAATGCCACTACTGCAAACTGAATAAAATATAATCGATTATGGTAGGAGTGCAAGCAACTATAATATTTGCAAATTGCATGCCATACATATTTCATGCACTTACGTAAGCCAGACAGACTACTAACAGCCTCCAGCTGACGCTTGCGGATATGATGGTGTAATGGTTCCTTTCCAACCACTGGGGGGGGGGGGGGGGCTTCTCATTGCCTCCTGCTGGAGTGGCTCCCGATAGGGCCACACAGGCTACAGCTCCGATTACAAACAGCCACAGCTGCATTGCTTTGAGTATCCAATATTTTCTTTGCAGTTGAACTTCAAGCAGTCAGTACTAGTACCAAGGGCCAAATTCTCTCCTTTTATACTCAGCCTTTGCATGGCAGGCACTCACTCAGTTCAGTTCATTATCAGATAGTGCAATTATAGAAGTAGCTACCCAGTTTCTATACGTAAAGCAAACTTTCTTTTTCCTTGTTTCATAGTAGTCCACTGGCGTGTGTAAACAAGTCCTCAGACTCTCAAAAGTTTACATGGCTAATGGGACGTTCATGCAGCTTGTGTGTCTATGTCACTGATGAAAGGAGAGTCCAGATACAGCTAAAGCAGCTGATAGCTCTGTTTCTCGGTGCACTACTGTGTGTAAACAAGTCCTCCCTCAAAATGTTTAGACAGCTAATGGGATAATCCATGCACTTGATTGGTCCACCAGAGCCTGCATGTACACATCTACATCATCCAACAAACTTTGCTGGATAATTTAGCTCTTTATCAGACAGCTAAATGGCAAGGGTCTCTAGCTACTATGAACTTTCTGTTTCCTGGTGTCACAGAATATATAGCTAGTCAGTGGGTAAACAAGTCATCGATCCTCCCCAAGCAGCTTAGATAGCTATGAGGCTTATGTAACCTATAGTCAGTCCATGGAGCCTGTAGCTACATATATCCATCAAACTTTGCTGGCAGCTGTAGCTAGTATAGAGGGACACTATACCACTGTAACTTTCTGTTCCCTGGTATATATCACAGTAGTGTGTGTAAACAAGTCATTCTACCTCAACTTCTTGCTAGCCTCATTCCCAGGCCCCACACGGGAACTGACGAGGCTAGTGTGTAATTTAATTCTTGTTTTCATTTTTTGTTCTGCAATGTACGTAGCTAACTCAACAGTACAGTGTAGGTATATTATACATTAGAGTATAGTCAAAACTGCCAAAGTTAAGCACACAAGTAGCTAGCTAGCTAGCTAGCTAGCTAGCTAGCTAGCTAAGTATACAGAAGTATGGAGGCTAAAGTGGTTTAATTTGATAGTGATGAAGAGTTAGTTTATATTACCATGCAGGGGTTAGGTCTATGGAGTGCCTGGCTGGCTGTACAACTTAATTTGGTGCAAACCTGAAATGTATTATGCCCGGGTACATCCATGAGTTAGTGTTAGGGGATCAAGGATAACCTTACAGGCCTAAGTCATAACAAGAGGAAGTTTAACTTGGCCTGCAAAGCACTGTACTTTCGGAAAACGATGCAGAGCATCACAAGGCCCTTCAAATCCATTTTATTGCAGGGAACCATTGGGTAACATTGAGTTCTTTCGGGAAGGAAGTGGCTGTGTACGACAGCAAATACAGTGGAAAACTCCACCCACTGCTCACTCACCAGCTTCCTCAGATTACAGGTGTCTAGTGACAGACATGGATGAAGATGGTGAATCTGATCCAGAGCTGGTGGTCAAGACCTTATGCATGGAGCTTTCAGTCTAGCTGTACATGTTTGATGCCAGACACATACGACGACATGATGCAATGCGAGGAGTGTGAAGAGTGGTTTCACTTCAAGTGCAGAAATAAGGGTATCGGGAGACCATAATTATTCAAGTAAATTATGGGCATCGGGGTAACGATATTTGCGTGAAAATGGGCATCTGGATCAGATGCATGCCTACTTTCACTTGACACTGGCATTCCGGTGTTCCGTTATTCCGCGTTTTCCAGTATCCTGGTGTAGACAGTTAGAACAGAATCTTTAAATTGGTAAAGCAGGGCTATGAATTAACTTGAACCCCTGTGCCCACGCATGTACTAATTCGTGGGTGCAGGTGGTCACTGATCAGCTAGTGGTCACTATCAGCTAGGGGTCACTATCAGCTAGGGGTCACTATCAGCTAGTGGGAATTGGGCTTATTTCTGAAACATTGCCTATTTCCTAGTTTCATTATCAATATGTCATCTTCATTTAATTTGTGCTGCACCATAACTGGGAACTGGTGCATGTATACACTAAAGAACTTTAGAGATTTATATTTAGGTTTGAATGGAGATAGCTCAGCAAACATACACTGTACAACAGAGTTAATTTGTTGTTGGAACGATGATCTGACACGTCATGTAAACTCGATCAGCCAATGCTTTGGCCAGTCATGCACATAATAGAAGTACTATATTTAAAGGAGCATGGGGAAGCTATCTAGAGCATAGGGTACAATCATAAGTTGATGCACTCACCATTATTATGACAAAAAGCACACTCATTAGTGCTTAGGGATTACACAGTATCAAAATACAATCATGACGACGTTAGTGCTCACAAAGAGCATTCTCAAGGTCTTTTGCTAGCATGGTGAAATCACAGTCTCTGAGACACTCGATGAGGATGACCCAATTCACAGGCTGCAGTGTCCCCTCCGTCCCACTCACCCACCGATAGAGCACCTCCTCACACGCTGCAGCACAGTCCTGGTTTGTGTCACGTCGAACAGCCCTCACGACAGCTGGGGAGAATTGCAGGGTGTAGGCTAGCCGTTCCCATTCTGCAGCCACTCCTTCGATAACTTTGACTGTCCTCCCCTTCTTGCCTTTCAGTCTCATCAGTTGGTAGATCTTTGGACAATCAGCTGCAGGGGAACAGGCAGAAAAGCCTGCATACCTAACTCAACACAGATTGTGTAATAGTAATCAGACTGCATAGTGAGAAAATTTCCCTCTAAATATGGAACAGCTGCTACTAACCTTTACTTGGCACAGTAGCAGTTGGGCCGTGATCACAAGGTGACGTAGAGGGAAGTGCTTGAGAGGAGGAGTCTGAAGGTATCAAGGAGAAAGTTTAATCTGTAAATACAGAGCATAGCTAAGTGATAGAAAACCAGCACACTAGCATCAAACACAACTCACCAAAGGATGCTTTGCTCAGCCAGATGGTGTGGTTCTCTTGCAGCTTGTCTGTCACTTGTACGTCTCTGGAGCATATCCACCACTTCTGTCCAGCTCCCACTGTGGCTGGATGGGCCTCTTCCTCCCCATGACCACAGGGACATACAAATGAGATCTCCACCTTGAAGTCATGGTAGTGGAGGCTGGAAGCAGCCTTCGTTAGGCCTGTGAACAGCGCATCTCGAACTAGTGGGCAAAGCTCGGGACAAACCTCAGCAGCGCACTTGGTTGGACAAGCAATGTGCACCTCGAAGAAAGCGAATGAGTCAAGTAGAGTGATCGTACCTGGGTACTGAGGGATGGTGAACTTGACACAATTCCGGTAGAGGCACACAGGAGTGTGGTGGCAGTTAAGGAGCTTCCATGGCGAGGGGAAGTGATTCTCGGAAGAAAGCAGAAATACCATCAGCGAGCAAAAAACTCCCAGCAGTGCCTCATTCTCTGGAAACAGCAGAACAAGAGGAGCAGCAGGTGAAGAGGGGGCAACGCGATGCGCAGCTTGCTCCTTGCTGTCAAGCATTTGCAGCAGACATGGTATAAAATACTCTGAATCACTGAAATCCGCCAGAATAAGAAGCTTCCTGAAAAGCTTCACTAGCTCAACTGGAGTAAAGAGACCTGCAACATAGTGCTTGCTGAAAGCTTCCTCAGCTAGAAACTCTAACGTGACCAGGCCATGGTCTTGGAACTTCTTCCACCCTCCTGTACGAGCCACCCCTCCCTCGTGGTTGGCTTCTACTAATTCACTGATCTTGTCCACCGGCACTTGTGGGTCACAGAACACTACCTCACGCAGAATGTCACGGTAGTAGAAGATGACATTCAGCTCATCTAGGTAGTCAAGTGCAGCATCAAACGACTCTTCGTCAAAGTGAAGCCTGCGAGCAGCTTCGAAGCATTCATCTCGGCTCATCACACTTCTTTCAAGAGCTTCCACAATCTCCCTCAGGCTAATTTCCAGAGCATACCACCGCATTGGAATGTCGACTGGCTCTGGACAGCACTTAGTGATTATCAACTGCTGAATCTCCTCAGCTATTCTTCGTTCCTCTTCCCCAGGGAATTTTGCATTCAAAGGAAATATCAACTCTTGTCTATCCAGCCGGTAGTAGACCACCTCCTCCTCAAAGGCTGGCAGGAGGATCTCAAGAAGCTTTTGGTTTTTGATCTCCCTTGATTCCAAACACTCATGCTCCCTGTCTTTGAATGTGCCTATGAAAACAATTTTGGGAGCCTTACTCCTTCCCTTCTGGCAGCGGAATGACTGCATTGTTCGAATGCAGTGCTTCAAGATCTGTAGGTTGGTTTTTGCCGAACGATAGGGAGTGCAAATAGCTGTGCCATTCTCGTCATAGTATTCAACTTGTGGATGTGCATCCAGGCATTCTGATAGCTTCTGGATAAAGATGCAGGTGGTTGTGCCCCTGAGGAACGCTGGTAGAACCTCATGGAACTGAGGCTGTCCACCGGTATCAGTAATTTGTACCATTTCCACTTGCATGAGAGCCTCTGAGCCAGATGATTGCTCTATCAGGTCAACAAACTCCTCTTCTGTGGTAGAAATAGACTTCAAGGCAGTAGCGATATCGGAACTAGATTCATCCTTCACAGGGGAAGAAGCCTGACTAGAAGACATCTGCATGCTTTCAGGCTTGAGAGCGGAATCCTTTCCACTCATACCCTTTGGTGAGGGAGGAGGTGACCTTTGGTTGACCTTCTGAGTAGACCTTGGACTTCTACCTTTTCTGGCGGGTGGAGTTTTGGAAAGCAAATGAAATCTTGCAGCTCGAGCTTTCATGATTTTGGCAAAAATTATCTTTTCTTCCTTTGCTTGGAGTCGTCGCAACTTCAAACCATCCACCTCTATCCTAACGATCTTTACTGGCCGTTCCGCACATGGTGTACTTATTCGTAAAGTGGGAGGAGCTTCGTTGAGAATGATATGCTTCGAGCTGGTCTTTCCTGACCCTGCAGCGCCCAGGAAGAGAACCTTGCCAACCAATGAGCTGACGTATCCGTGTTTCATCTCCTCTTGGAAGAGACGACGGGACTCAGCTGGGAATGAAACCAAGGCCAAAATATGTTACAGGAATTACATACACAATGTAGTGGACATTGGACCACTCACACAATCATGCCACACTACTGCATACGAGCCATCTCGGTTTACGCAACTAAGCCGCTTTACGGTGGTTTAACTCGCATACTTTTCAGTTCGAATCCAGGACGGTTTGATCGAAGTCCGGTGATCAATGGTGTCTGACAATCGGCAATTCACTCTAGATTTTATTGCTATGGTAACTAGATATCCCATAGCCTCGGAGTGTGTTCATGCAACTACTTGGAACATGTGCTGTTGAAATGCGATTATTGTAAAATCACAGTCTATTATTAAGCCAGACACGGCAGCTGAAAGATTTGAAGACATAAGGATATTCATATTTTTAGGTCAGGGTGAACCTATATACCCACCTCCCCCTGTCCCACCCTCTCACACAGACACAGAGAGACACAGAGCCTATATTCCGGGGGGTGGGGGTGGGGGGGGGGGGGGGGGGGGGGGGGGGGGTTCACCTGAAGGTGAAAACAGCACTTCTGATGTCACTTCAGGCAATGTACTTAGGAGATAGTTCTGCATCTGCATGAGCAGAAAGGTGGGACAGACATTGCCAGGAGTGAAATCACAAGCTGAAAACCTGATGACTTCTTTTGAAGTCATTAGTGGTTTAACCCTTTCCCAACCAATGACGCCATATGGCGTCATGAGACTTTCAGCTTCATGATGTTACATCCGGCAATGTCCTTGAGAGATAGGCTCTGCGCCAGCAGAAAGGGCGGGGCAGGGGGAGGTGGGTGGGTGCACCAAAGGTGCAAACAGCATGGCCGTGTCTGGGCTCAGCTTTGAACAGGCCTTGGTTGGAGCCGGGTAGGTCGGGTTTAAAGCATAAATGGGCCTAGAAAACAGTGGTCTCACCTTGCAGAGCCTCAAATTCCAGTGTTCAAGGCTGATTTTTCTGCTAGAGCGAGTTACCGTCGCCCGAGCATCTTGATCGTGTACACGTTAACGAGTGGGTGTGGTCAGAATCACGAATGTGGAAAGCATGGCTGTGTGCAGTTCTGTGTGAAGTTTTGAGCGTGGAAACCGATGGGAACCTTATCTAGGGTATGTTTAAGTAGATTACAAGCTAAAAAACTGACCTCCATAATCTGTGGGTGGTAAAGGGTTAACAGAATTTTTTCAATCAGTATGGGATTGCATGGACACTCCTTTGCAACTGTACACAGGCAGTTCATTGCACATGCAGGCAAGGAAGCTGCTATCAGGAGGTGTCACTAGATGTGGGCACCTCAATATTCGGAAAGTAAACTACTGCACATACCTTTGCTGTACGTTCTCTGTACCACCTCCAGTGCTGTGAAATGTCTTATGGCATAGAGTCCTTCCGCAAGGAGTTTCCAGGATGGAACGGGGTGGTTGTGTACGTAGTAATTCAGGAGTGCTTCCATACGCTGGGAATTATTGTGGCGGTCTCCTCTAATTTTGTCTCGTATGGAGCAAGGGACTTGAAGACACCCTCCCAGCTCCTCCCACTTCCGGTGAGGTAAAGATTCCAGGGCAGAGAGAAGGTTGTTGAGCCTGAGCGTGGGGTCTGAGTAGTTGGGTTGGTATGTGCATGTTGGTTGTGTGGCAAATACAATCACATGAACCTGTAAAAGATGAATGCGCAGTAGCATGATTTAATTTCCATAATGTGAAAAGTGAGCTACATACATTTTCTTCAAGAGAATATTATAGCACTGGAAATAGTACTCTGTGTACGTTGCAATAAATCACGCTAATACTAATAGTCTACAGGATATACACGGTGTGTGGGCGGGATCTTGAGGAAAATACAGTACTTCACATCGTGTTGTGTCTGCCTCTTTAACCTGCCCCTCATGCAATAGTGGACGCTACTAAGGGCCTGAGGCCTTCTGAATCGTGTAGTTCCATTAGACGGTGTAACCATGGATAATAGAGCGTGGGGAACTGGATTGGAAACGTGCCCGCCTACTTATTCCTAATGTATGGAGCGTCAGCACAGCCTTTGATGGAATGTGGGTTTCGCTGGTTTTTGTTGTACCTCTGGTGCCACATAAGGACTGTTCTGAGGCTCACCTCTTGTACTGTTGGATTGGCCTTCAACCGGTGAATGCCCAAAGTGGTACGTTTTGCTCCTGAGTGGTATATATGGATAAAAGCATGCTTGGGCTGTCAAAAAATGGACGTATCCCTGAAATTGTGATACCCGTGTACACTGGTACCACACAGGAACTTTTCTGAGCCTCACGTTTTGCCCGTTCGATCGCTCTTGAACCGGTGTATAGCCAAACTGGCAACTTTTTCTCCTGACAGTCCTGAGTAATGGCATATATGTACATGTACTTGACATCAAACCTGCATTCAATCACATAAATGCACGTTTCCATCCCATGCAGTTCCCCGTGCTCTATTGTAACCAAGTGGACTGCAGTAATGGTAACTACGTAGACCACTATAGTGACTAGTATACTAACAGACGATGAAACCGAGGGGTCTACGGGATTTAGAGCCCTGCGGAAACTATATAGACACCCGTGTGCGAAGCGCAAGGGTGTTTATATGTTTCCAAGGGGATCTAAATCCCGTAGGCCCCAAGGGTTTCATTGTTTGTACAGCTGGCAGCCAATCAAATCGCTGTCTGTATTAGCAACCGAAACAGTAACCATTCAGTCAGAAAGACTTCGCACAGAGATGGTGACTTTTATAGCAGCTGCTCTCGCCATCCGCTAACCGACAACTCTGTGTACTCGTGCCTCGTGTTTGGGACTGTGACTCCGAAGCGGAACCAGACTCTGGGATCGCACCAAATACGCCTCGCCCCATGACACTTACGGAGCCGGCGTATTTTGTGAGACGTATACGATCAAGTCCGAAGTCAGCTCTGGCTCCATGCGCGCTACCTGTACTCGTCTGGAAAAGCTACAGCGCTCGCGCGCATGAAGTTCACGCACAAGACCGAATCATGAACTGTACAATACAGGTATCTATGATGCTAAATGTACGTAGCTATGACACTATATAGGCCTACAACTACAGGAAATTTACAGGTGTATAAGTGAACTTTTACAGGTGTATAAGTAAAATTTACAGGTGTATAAGTGAATTAAACCCCTTCAATTGGCCAATCACATCACAGTATTTCATTGAAGTATAGTATAAAGTATGAGAGTCATGTTTTTCAGTACTGAAATAATAGCTCATGGTCAAACTCTGCCCCTTCGGTGCGTGTATAGAGGGTGGTACTCGTACCAGCTTGCTTTCATAGCAACAGGAATTTCATAAATCAGGAAATAACGTGAGGGTTAGAATGGAGTGAGAATTAGCTTCCCAACTGACGATGTGTTCAATCAATTGGTGAGTCAGTCCTGATAGCTCTGACATTGGACAGGTCAATGGCATGACATAGCACTATGATTACTTAATACTGGTTTGTGACACACCAAATAGATTAATGCAGCGGCAGTCTAAACACACAGCACACATACAGACAGACCTGCTGGTACGTGGACGTATTTCATCATAGCCTCCAAAGCCTTCTTCTCCTCCTTGTAATAGAGTCTCCCAGCTAGCCACTGCCAGGACACATGTGGTGATATGCTCAACCACAAGCCCAAGCCTGCTTCTCTGCGCTCGTCCGGGGTGGAGTGCTTGCTCTCAATAAGACTGCACCTCTTGTCTGATATTCCTAACAGGATGGACAGGTAATCCCACTCCCTCAGAGTGTCCAGTGCAGCAGACACATTGAGGAGGGTCAGTGTAGGGTCTGGAAGGAGTAGAGATTTACAGAAAGTCATGATCTGTCACATGTCCATGCTAAAGGCTAAAATAAAAAGTTCAGTGGTTCTTACATAGGAACTGCTATACTGTATGCATGTATAATCACGGTAGCCTCGTACCCAGTCCCATGCCCAGCTTTTCGTCGCTGCTTACCCGCTTTACCGTACTAAGCAGCGACGAAAAGCTGGGCATGGGACTGGGAACGAGGCTATAATCACGGTAGAGGGTGACTAGGTGGGATGGCCTGGGACTGAGGCTATGAGGTGGGATGGCCTGGGACTGAGGATGTATGATGCAGGATGGAGGCTGTGAGGTGGGATATGGCCTGGGACTGCATGAGGCTATGAGATGGGATATGGCCTGGAACTGTGGTTATGAGGCGGGATGGCTCGGAACTGAGGCTATGAGGTTGGATGGCCTGGGACTGAGGCTACGAGATGGGATATGGCCTGGGACTGAGGCTATGAGGCGTGATGGCCTGGGACTGAGGCTAATACTGACGCTATGAGGTGGGACTGCATGAGGTTATGAGGTGGAATGGCCTGGGACTGAGGCTACATGTATGAGGTGAGACTGAGGCTATGAGGTGGGATGGCCTTTGTCCAATAAAGCTTCCAGCACACATCTGCTTTCTGACATCTGTTATCTCTGTGGCAAGTGCAACTACGCACATCATACACACTCAAGTTAGCAGATATGCTGCAAGCGATCAACGCTGCAGGCCTGGGAATGAGGCTATCCTCAGGTTTCTGAGCCTATAGTGGAGCATCCAATTTAGCATTAACTAACTGCAGCGACCAAACAATCTCCAAAGTATTACACTTCGAATATGCAGCTTTTGTTATAAACAAGAGCATACAACACAGTATGGGGGTGTCACACTGTGAAATCTCTATGCGACTATAGGACAGAGGTCTTACCAGTGAGTGGCTCCGCATAGTGATGCATCTCATCCACGATTCTGAGTCCTACTTCATCAAGCATCTGATCCAGAGCCCAGAGAATACACCTCCAGGATGGACTGGGGTGGGTCTTCATCCACCACTGGATGACGGAGACTGTGGACTCCTCGTCAGAAGAGGACGTGCGTCGAATTTGATCTCGCATCGAGTCTGGGATGGCCAGCCATAGACCTAGTTTCTCCCACTCCTGCCACACCTCCTTCAATGCCCCGACAACATTGTCAACGGTCAGGGGAACAACTGCAGAACAAAAACTCTGATCACTAGTACATACAACTTGGTGCCCTACTCCCAGAGAGTCAGTCTCAGTTCCAGGAGGTGTGGTATGGGACCACGACTAGTGTGCAGGTGTAGGTATTAAAAGTTGTCATGACACGAATGTGCAAGGGGGTGACACTCCCATACGCGCTGTAGTCAGAGCTGCGACCGGGCTTATCAGCGAATCTTGACCCCGTATACTAAGGAAAGGCTGCAGTCGCTACGCATTCTTCCGTATACTATCGGCGGTCAAGCGGTCAACGGCTGAAATACAGCGCAGTCAAACGGTCAAGAGTCTTTTTGCGATGCAGTCAAGCGGTCAAGCAGCAAAAATGACGGTCAAGATTTCTTGACCCTGGTCGCAGCTCTGACTACGGCATCAATGGGAGTGTCACCCCCTTGAATGTGGATGACAGATGAATGCTCAATCAGCAAGTGAAATATGGGATCAAAGTGGAATCAAGTGACTGAGGTACGTGCTGCATCTACATCAAGTGATCGACATACTGGATCAATGAGTCCATTTTCCAGCAACAAGAGTTGAATGCCATGAGGTGAAGCAGTTTAGACTGGGTTTTCGTATACCTAGAAGGGCTCACAAAGCAGGACAGGACATTTAACTCTAATAGCGCCATGGAATGAGGGTGGAATTCTATGGTGTTACTGAAATGGACGGTCGCAGATTGTGGCCCAGACCCCTTTCTTGGCATTACGGATAGCTAACCATACTGGCTATGACGGTCAATCGCATAACGAACAGTTGGTTGAACTTCTATTTTGACCTCCCAAATCATATAGACCTCTGAGGCAAGGTGTCTATTGGAGTGACCACTCCTTGTACTTTCAGTAAACATAGTTGTATTTCCCACACCCCGCACTTTCGTCGACTTATTAAGCTTACTCTTTCCCTCTGTCATCCTGAGAAGATCCCAGCTAGCTCGTCCCTCATGTCCCTCATGTCCCTCATTGTCCTCTGAGATACGCTAGGTACAGGTACTAGGTACAGCATACCGGATGTAAACATATTGTTAATTGGGCATTGCGTGACGTCACGTACGTGCGCGATAATTTGGATCGAGCTACCTACGTATATATAATATGTTAGCCTCGTTCCCAGGCCTCCACCACAGCTTTTGTCGCTTGCAGTACGTACTGCAAGCGACAAAAGCTGTGGTGGAGGCCTGGGAACGAGGCTACGTATACGTACGTACCAGCTCGTGAGAAAGTCTGGCCTGCGAGACTGTACGAGCTAGCTGCACATGCATGGACATAGCTGTAACCACTGAAGCATTGCTCCAATTTCAACCGTAAGATTTTCATCAAAATGCTTGGTGCATACCCATCCGGCCTTGTGAGCATACACTAGCAGCCAATGATCTTTTCGAGAGCAATTCAATGGGTTCAAGTGCATGAAAGTTCAAACTTGCAGCAGTCAAGGAGTAGAATGTTGTACAACATGCATCATGCCATGATGTATCGTGAAGTTGTGTGAAGTATTGACACCTGATGCACTTTCCCTGTCTGGACCAGTGCTGTCAACTCTTACCACAAGTGTTCAACATGGAGTTTCCAGGACAGTGCCGGGTAGCTAGCTGCATGCATGTGCTGTCAGCATGGTCTCGACTAATTTTGATTCGTATGCATGGACAGAGAGACTGAGAGGGGCTCCATGGAACCTGAAGATATTCACCCACTTCTGGCCAGATACCATTTCCAAGGCAGAGAGGATGTTGATGAGCCTGAACGTGGGGTCTAATTAAACTGTGTAAAGCAAGTGCCCAGTAGAGCACTTACCCCGGCTGAGCATGTGTTATAATAGCATTTGGCCTACCATAAACAGTATTGGAATCAAGGTGTGGTTTTGTTTGATAATTTGGACAGAGAGCAAAAACCTTGCTTTTCACATTTGTGGGGTACACAAGTTGATGTTTTTTTGTCACTCAATACAAGGATGAAAATTTAGGCTATTTCACTAGAACTGCTCATTTCTGTGTCCACAGACAGACAGACATAGCTACTGACATACTAGTACTGACAGACAAAGCAATCACTCTAACCCTTGCTGTGCATGCACGCATGGGACAATTTTCCCGTACATCATCAGCCACGGAAGAGAAGCAACATTAGCAAATGGGATGGTCGTCACCACCATGAGGCCCAGCGGCAAGCATCAGACCAGTAACAATATATTACGTGCAACTGTTTGGAAACCACTGGCGTGAGGATCACACATTTTCCAGGTCAAACTGGCTCCTTGCATTTCCCACAATAGAACATGCAGGCTTGTATTACAGACAGCCATGCGGGCACCAGCAAAATTGTGAGATAAGGTGGCTAGAGCATAATTATCACGATTGGGAATATAAATCAGAACATAATAAGGTACAGCTGTTCTGATTATGCTCTGTTCGGCACACAATGTTATGTAATCTGACTTATGACTTTGAAGGAACTTAAATGAGATTCATACTCAATATGAATCGGGCGTCTTTATTCACTGGACTGGGGCCCTCCGTATTTCCCGGAACGGAACGGACCGGAACGGAACGTTCCGGATCGGAAACACCACCACGGAACGGACCAGGGGTCAAAGTACAGCTAGGACTGTCGCCGGCCGCGCCTGAAGAAAGGTGAACTGAAGCTGTCGTGAGGAACGGTTTTTTTGGACACACTTTCGACTTACATGTAGGATAGAGTGGACGAGTATTTATGGAAGTTGTAACAGAGACTGAAGGAGCTGGTATTTACCGCTGAAAGACCCCCATGAACTCAGCCCGCCTTGAAACTGGCACCCCTGATTATTACTTTGTCATGATAGTCATTCAACTGTCAATGGCAGGTTTGTATTTGGTTGAACTTGAGCCATCATGTGCACATGAGCATGGTAATATCGTACAAAATAGTTTTGCAACCAGTCCTGTAAGCATCTTTCTTCAGCCACCCACACTGGCCGTAACTTTGCTTGCTGCTTTACCAGGTAGAAGGTTTCTGCTGGTGGCAGTCAACAAGTCATCTGTGTAAAGAATGAAATTCATAAGATAATGAACTCAAATTAAGCCTGTCCACAAGGGGGTTACCCCATTTTAACCTGTGGTACTACACTTGTGCAGTAATCATCCTGAGGTATGCGTACTTGTGCATGTAGACTCCTGTGCATGCCAGTGACTGGTGTATGCATATATACGTGGATGCATCATGTCATCTTGTAATGTCCATGTGAGTTGAGTTCTTGTGTAACTGTTCTCTGTGGACATCAGTTAGCATCCACTACCGGAGTACTCTGAACCCCTAACTCTATACTCACCATCATCTCCCACCCACCCAGCCCCCCCTCCCACTGTTGACGCAATGCTTTGGCACCAACAAGATCTCCAAAGGGGCTGGGTGCATGGCAGAGTGGGATCACATATACACGCTGTCATTCTGTGAACATTTTCCCCATGGGAGAAGGCTGCCCTGCACTTTCAAAGCGGTCTTATACTGAACTGTGAGTAAATTACTTACAGACAACTACGTGCCTGTACTCAAAAACACTACCGGTATGTAATTATGCAGCATCACCAAGAATATCAGGTTCAATTCACTCTAATAGTTGAGTCCAGTAGAGGTCTGCATTTGCTGACATTGTCAGTACTACAGCTAAATTCTTTCAGTGTGCTGCTACCTTTGTCAAGGTATTCCATGTCTACTACTGCATGTACATGTACTACATGTCCAAGATCATTGGTACCTACTAGTCTAACAAGCTAGCCCTTCGCTTTCTCCAGCGCGCGATCGCTTTCAGTATGCGCGCGCGGAGAAGTACCCCGTGCGGTCACGTGAGTCGATCCGTGCTGGGGAAAATTCGAGGGGCTAGCCCGCTAGACTAGGTACCTACAAGGTGAAGATTCTCCTCAGGACAAACTTTGGTAGTCTCACGGGGCCAGACCTAACTGGTGGGAAGTTGTGAAGTCACATTCAATCCACATCTACCTTCATTGTTTCTGTCTGTCGCCCTGAAGAAAGTAGTGGGAGCGAAGTTGTAGTCCTAGCTGTACTTTGACCTTTGGTCCGTTCCGTGGAATAAGGTGGTGTTTCCGGTCCGGAACGTTCCGTTCCGTTCCGTTCCGTTCCGGGAAATACGGAGGGCCCTGGACTGGTGGACTGGACTGGACTGGACTGGACTGGACTGGAGTGGACTGGACTGGACTGGAGTGGACTGGACTCACCCAAAAATCTGTAAAATGCCTTTTTCAGTGTAGGACAGAAGCTAAGCATACTTATTTATTCACTAAAGTTGCTTGCATAGCCTGCTTTCGTGTCTTTCCTCAAGTCTGTAGAGGTCAAAGGTCACGTGCATATTTAATGAGCTTCAATGAAAAGATTAGAAGAGCATTTATTTACCGCAGACATCGATCTCCAGCCTTTTGCTGAAGCATAGAAAACAGAAATAATATTCCTCTATCATCCACGACTGACTGAAGCGCTTTTTGCTGAAGCTCATTAAATATGCACGTGACCTTTGACCTCTACCGACTCGAGGAAAGACACGAAAGCAGGCTATGCAAGCAACTTTAGTGAATAAATAAGTATGCGTAGCTTCTGTTCTACACTGAAAAAGGCATTTTACAGATTTTTGGGTGAGTCCAGTCCACTCCAGTCCAGTCCAGTCCAGTCCACCAGTCCAGTGAATAAAGACGCCCATATGAATCTAAGGGAAAAGATCTTTCCCTAAGGTTACACATTGTGCTACATTTACATTCATGAGAGCATGTAATTCTATCCCACGACTCATATATAGGACTTCCCATGTTTTGACTGTTTGCCAATTTCAGTCGCAAGGGGGAATATGTAATAGAAAAGGATCACACAGAAACAACAATTGAAGGCAGAAAATTAAAGGCAGTGGTTAATTGTGAGAGTTTTACTAACCTGCAATGCAAATTATCTCACTTTTGGATCATCTGCATGCCTGGTTACTAGTAACTTACTACAACTGCATTTTGATGTCTAGCTTGTATATAAGATAATCTGGGCCAGCTTCCTGGTAAGTTGTAGTATTGATGTCCTAGCATCCTGTCCTATACAATAATACATGGAACCTTCCAGATGTACCAATAAGTAATCCAGTGCTAAACTCGTAATTTCAATAATCTGTTTTTGCATAATTATATTTCCAAGCTACATGCTTTATGTTCCTGCGCAAAGTGGTCCCTTTACTCTGCAAAAGAGTCGTGTCTAGACTGGACGACTGGAATGCTTATTGATACGCACACATTATTTTGATGCTGGAAGTTCATTCATTGCTTGTTAATTAAAATGTATGCATTAATTTTAGCTTCCTGATAGCTTTTAGGAGAATACACTGTACTCAGTTTTTCCCTCAGCTGTAAAATGTAAAAGAGAATCCGTCAATCCGGACAACTCTCATGGTCATAAATTGTAACCAAGGTGGCAAGCTCAATTAACCCTTTACCCCCGATAACACCAGAACGTACAGTGCGTGTCAACTCTGATAGTGCCCATATGTGCCCAAATGAGACTATACCGGAAGGTTTGTTTTCAAGCATGCACTGCCGGCCTAAATTCTGCTAGTTTACAAGATACAATGCAATGAATCCACACAGCACAAGGTCGCATTATTAACTTCTCTCATATCCACTTGATTGATTTCTGCGCATGCGCCTCCGGGGTATAGGGTTAAAACAACCTTGACATCTTGGTGTGGGTAGCTATACAGTATAACTGCAAAGGTTCTAAGTGAGAAACTTACAGAAATGCATGCTAAAGTGTATCTAACCACATGACAACCCACTAAAACTAACTATCAGTTCAAAGTTCAACCTTCTTTGTTGCAGGGGCATACTCATTCAATAGCTCTTCCCCAAGCTTCTCTGCCATGGCAAACAGGGTGGCCACTGGATTGCCGTCCACCTGAGTGGCAAATGCAGATGCATCACACACACGGAGACCTTGTACTCCTTTCACACGAAGGTTTGCATCACTACATTTGTCCATGGCACAGGTACAGGTTGGGTGCAGTGCTGACTCCATGTGCTTATGTGCCCACTCCTCGATACCATCTTCCATGTAGAGCTCGCCCAAAACCTCCTGATGCCACTCTGTGCTCTCATCCTGCCAGTACTGACGGAACTCCTCGACCATTGTTGTGAACTTTTGTATAGTTTTGCTTCCAGGATCATTATCCGCTTTCCAGCCCAAGTCCACATATGGACGGTCAAAGATACTGGCTGTTTGGGCTCTAACACTTCCACGGTAGTCCGGGAACTGGTCAATGATGCGCAGTGTTGCCTCATCACTGGCGTCCACTTGCCCCTTGCAAAGCTTGTCAGCCTCTGTGAACATGGAGCTGCTGTCCATAAAGTACACCTGTATGTCGGACATGCCAGGCATGTCAGGGTTGATGTTCAGGTTGGCATGGATCATCCAGCTGAAGGGACCATTCTGGTCTGACCACTCGTTACTGGGGTTCTTCACCTTCAAGATGTATGGCACTGAGACATGGTCCCACAGGTTCCTACCCACCTCCTCGTTGACGGCCACCACAGGTACCTTGATGTTCTCTAAGACATGTTGGGGTCCCACCCCACTCACCTGGAGCAGAACTGGAGTATCAAAGCTACCAGCAGATAATATGATCTCCTTGCGGGCGGCAACAAAGCGCACACTCTCAGGGCTGGCCAGGTAGAACACTCCTACGGCACGTCTATGCTCATTAAAGGCGATACGTGTCACTGGTGATCCCAGACGAATGTCCAGGTTGGTTCTTGCAAGTACCTCCTCGGTGAGGTAGCCAGTATAGCTGCTGCCACGTGACCAGTTTTCGTCTTCATCCAAGAATTTGAACTGCTGGAACAGCCCACAGCCATTGTGGTTCCTTCCATTGTAATCGTTGGTCCTCCCACCCCAAATGGCTCCATCGTCTTCGCAAGCGTGAGTAAATGCCCTTGAGAAGGGTTTGAATTCCGTCTCCTTTAGAGTATTGACTTCCATTGGCCCACTGCTTCCATGGTAGCGGTTGCACTCCAGCTCAGGTATATCAGAGGCTGCATGATGGCAGAAGTGAGACTCCATCCGTTTGTAGTAATCCTTCATGTCTTGGTAGCGCCAACCTCTAGGCCACTGGTTTAGCACAGAAGGGGACGGTTTGCGCGCAATCATGCCGTATATTCTGGACGTTCCTCCAATCCCGCGAAAGCGTGGAACGTATATCTGCTTGTTGTTGGCTGCCTCCTGCGATGTTGAGATAAAGATGGGATCGTGAGCAGAAACGAAGTTGTAATTGCTCTGCGTACTCATTCCAGTGAAGTCGTACGGGCGGCGCTTGACATCAGGAGGACCGCGATCAAGCCCCAGCACAGTGAAGGAAGACTCGCGAGAAAGGATCTCCAACAGAGCACCACCTGTGGTCCCAGCGCCTACTACAATGAAGTCAAACTCCTCGACATTACCAGCATCACTTGAGGCCAGCGCTACCAGCAATCCTACAACGAGAGACACGCAGTGGATCTTAAGCTCCATTCTCATATCCTTCTAGTCTAGCCGGCTAGCCCCTCGAATTTTCCCCAGCACGGATCGACTCACGTGATCGCACGGGGAAAAAGAGGGTCTAGAAACTTTGGACCACTTTGCTTGGGCTCGAGCGCTCTACTTGAAATCGGGTAGAGCCAATCAGATTGCAGCTGTCACGTGCTGATCTTTCAACTCGCTCGGTACAAGCGTTGAGGACTGTCTGAAGTTGCCTGCGATTGCTGTTCTCCTGCACAACGACCAAACAGACGGAAGTACAAACAGTCAACGAGGTTAGCGGGCCAGAATCGACTGACTGCAGTTGCACTAATTGGAATATTATGACGTAAACGGACGTGAAGTAAGATTAATTGCATTCTTTCGTACCGAGTAAAGTGGTCCAAAGTTTCTAGACCTCACTTCTCCGCGCGCGCATACTGAAAGCGATCGCGCGCTGGAGAAAGCGAAGGGCTAGCTTGTTAGACCAATATCCTTCTTTGTCAGCTTCTTCTGCTTGGCGCCAAGCCCCACCCACAATTACCACAGACATCAGATTATGCGTGCTTGACGGAAGTGGGCGCGGTCATGTCGTCAAGGTAGTCTGGTGTATACTGTAGCCTAGCAGACTCTGCGAGAGTCTACGCGAGACTACGATCAGGGAGCCGCAGCTGAAGTGGATGCGATCGGGGCCGAGCCTCTGGGCCGAGCGCTCGAGCAGCAGTTGTACTTGTAGCGGACATACGCATTACATGGAATACGCATGTTCGAAGTGAAGACAGTAACCGCCACTGTTTTTGATGATACTCGCGCAGTACAAGGTGTGAACTCATTAGCTTGAACCTATATACCGCAGCTTTGATTGCATTGATGTGAACCAGATCACTTTTACATCCGTGGAAATTCCCCTCGCCGTTTCGAGTATGATCGATGGGGATAGCTAACGGTACAAGCTGGGGGATGACAGAGAGAAAGAGTAAGCTTAAGTCATTGGCAGAATGATATAATTTCTTTGCTGAAGATACATAGTGTCCAACTTTGGACCCAAAGCATAGACAATATAGTCTATCAGGCGATACTAGGAAGGCAACGGGCATATCGTTATGTACAGCTATTAGGGGTTTAGAAGGTAAGGGAGGAGCAGCGCATATGCACCCCGAGCGTCCGCCTCAGCTGCTGCATCCGCCTCAGCTGCAGTGCTGCGCCCCGATCCCGCCCACCTCAGCTGTTGTTCCCTGATCGCGTCTGCCGCTAGCGCCACAGCTGTACAGTTCCCCAAGTTTGCGCAAGAACTTCCTGTGGGTGGAGCTTTTACGGAAATCGCACGGCCCAGAATACGCTGGAGTCCTTTGCGTGACTGTCATAATTTTATTTGCAGAACACAGTTTCCGTGAAACTCCACGGAATACGCATGTTCGAAGCGAAGTGAAATCGACAGTAACAGGTATTTGAAGAACGGTCTACGTGCTGACTGCGCAGAACAAGAGTGTCGTTGCAACTTGAGCAGACCCTCCCTTCCTTTGGATCTGGCCCCGCGAGACTAATCTAGTTCTGGCTTCAACAAATATCGACATGCAAAAAGACGGAACACACAAGTAAGTGATTTGATCTTCATTAGGGCCGGAGGCAGCTATATTAGAGTGGTATGGTCATCCCAGGGGACAGGTCTAGTTTGCAAATATATGTGGGGGAGGGGTTGCCACACGAGGCTATAGCTATATATATTTGTTACTAGCTATTGCAACTGGTTGCATGTCAGTTACTCTATGTGCACGATTTGCTACATTTCTGGTTCAACAATCTTTCTCAATACAACTGTATTTCTTGAACAATCAATCTATCAATCAAGTACATTACGTGATCAGTAACAGTGGTGAAATAATCGAATCACAATAATTAACATAAGTCCAGTACCCTCCCCCAGTTGGCCACTGCCAACAGAAATATACAATAACACATCATACTTACTAAGTCCTCAGTCAACGCATAGCCACAACTGTTGTGCATTCTGTGCAGCCTTGCGTGTCGGACGAACGTGTTCATCAGGAGCATCTCTCGTGGGTTCATTTACCATGGACTGAGCTGGTTGTGAAGCACAAATCTCCAGAGGGATAATTATATAATGCTTGCATGTACTGGTCGACGGAGAATGGAGCCTGTTGCTCTACATGCTCCTCTGACTTGACCATCTGAGCTCTTATTAATAAGCTCCTCAACCTTTGCTAGTTTCCAGAATATTCTTGGGTGATCAGGATCATTGACGAGGACAGATATCTCCAACTGTATTGTTGCTGCCGTCTGAACGACTGTCCACGCGACGGTGAGCTTCTCTCAGTTCAGTCAAGTGCACTGGAAAAATACTCAGTTAAAATAACCATATAGCTAGCGGTTGCTCTGTTTGCAGTGAACTCCCATGCACTGCAAACTAACCAGGTTGCACTAGCAGAGAACCAATTACATTTCTGGTTAATGAGCCAAACAGTGGACACATTAGCCAACATCAGATGGATGCATAACTAACTGGGTGAGTAGCTGCCAAGCATGTGATTACTGCATACTTCAGCTTGTAGACAAGCATCTGCCTTGCTTTTACGGAAAGGTTCTTTATGAAGCATGACAGAATTTGATGGAGTGACTCTTTGGAATGGTGGATGGTAGACATGTTTGTCCATTCTCTTCATGGTACTTACCAGTCAGGTATGCATCATCTGCTAGCGTTACCTGGTTAGTTTGCACTGCACGGGAGTTCATTGAAACCAGAGTAACCACTCTATGGTGGGTTATTTTAACTGAGTATTTTTCCAGTGTAGTAGGTCGACAATTTCACAGGTCTGAACTCGTTCTTCGCTCGAGCCAAAGGTCCTGATCATTAGGGTGTCCGCGGACCTTGTCGGCAAGTCCAGGCTGTTCTTCAGTTGATCCGTCACATACGATCTTTGGCTTCCACAATCGAATATTACACGAGTTTCCAGTGACAAGTCTGGTCACCAAGGTTGAGAGACTCGAACCTTTGCAGTCTGGAGAAGTACAGGTGTCCTGGCACTAGTGTACATCGAGGCAGTGGATGGGACAGAAGTTCCCTTCCCTCCAGTGTTGGGAGCTGTGGGGTCTGAAGACCTTGCATCTTTGTGAGAGCTCTGGCAGATGCTGACATGGTGACGACCATTGCAAGTAGAGCATCGTATGTTTGAGTGACAGTTCCGTCCCACGTGAAACCTCTTGAGGCACACGAAACACCTGCCAGTCTTCATGAGTCACTGTTTCCGTGTTTCCACATCCAGCACTGTCCTGCAAGCAACTGACTGGTGGTTCTGATCACAGTATAATAGACACAGGTGATAGCAGACCCTTTTGTAAACAAAGAAGCTGCTCTAGGTGGCTTCTTCACGGATCCACTGTGTGCCGGCACTGAGCCGGCTCTCTCCCAAGCATCTATCTCCTCATCAATAACCTTCATCAGGGAAGCTTGTGTGAAGTGGCTGATTCCAGGCTCAAAAAGGCTTCCATATGCTTGTAGACAATTCACTGCTTATTGCCAAATCTCTTCTTCAAGATTGCTACCACTTCCTCCTCATAATTAGCTGCCGTGAGTTTAAGCCCAGATACTGCCTCGGCTGCTGACTTGTCCAAGAGTGAGTGCAGGTAGTTTAAACTTATCCACACCAGTCAAGTCGGGATTCGTGTGTACAGCTGACTCAAATGAGTCCCAGAACGTTGTCCACTCTGTCTGGTCACCTGTAAACTTCCTCAGCACTAGTCTTGGCCCATGACATCCAAAGGGGCTTGAAGGAGGGCTCAAAGGAAGACTCGAGTGTCGATCTGAAATACCGCGTGTGGGTGTCAGCGCTCCAGCGCCATGTTCTTCTTCACCCGGTTGGCGGAGTATCCGCTGGTGGTTTATCCACTAAGACAGTCTCAAGGTCAATAACAGCTAACTGAAGCTTGCCACGGTAGGCATCAGCTTGCTCTATCTCGTCGACAATTTCCTCTTCCTTGGCCTCAGTGAAGGAGTAGTCCAAAATTTATTCATCGTGACTGCCGTTGAAGAGCGTTCATTTTCTCTTCAATCGCTGTCTTCTGTTGCTTCAACTTCGAAAGGTTGATCTCAGCCCCCTCCAAGGCTTCATAAGATCATCCTTATGGCTGAAGCACGGTGCCCAGCGCGCATTTTCTTCTTACGCGTGAGCAGTTCGGCCATCGTCGCACCCCACTTGCTAGATACCTATGCATGTGGTATGTTACCTGGTACCTCCGCTCTTCTTGCTGTTCGGAGCCCCAGTATGCCCTCAAGTCTTTCTGTCAGTATTTCTACACTGACATCACTCGCGTTAGCTGTTCTGTTCATTTTTTCACCCAAATCATCGTACCTCCATATCAAAATAGAAACGTCTGTCCAATAGAGGCTTCTGAAAAATCTGCAAACACAACTTTCTCTTGAGACGGTCTCCATTTCTCACTTGTATCGTGGATATATATAACAAGTGAGTCTTTAAAAGACTTGATGTGTCTCGGCACGACTTGGTATCAGCTAGAATCATGCAGAGGACATGGCAGCTGCTTAACCCTTTATTATGACTTCAAAACCTGTTAGCTATGAGACTTTCAGCTTAAGTGAGCGTCAATATCCTTGGAGGTTCTGTGCATGTGAGCAAGGGGTTGGTCAGGAATGTTCACCCAAAGGGTGAAAGCAGTATGGTCGTGTCTGGGCTTGATGTTTAGTCAACACCTTGGCCAATTCTTTCAGCACTTATCTATAGACTAGCTAGCTAGAGCTGAGTGAGCTTTAGTATGCACTTGGGATGGCTGCAGCACACTGGATGGGTGAGTATTCATTGTCCTGAATTAAGTATTAGAGCTACGTAGCAGCGGTCTTGGTAAGAGGATTCATGAGCAGCCATGCAAACCCATAATCATTTTTGACGATCTACTTGCAGGCTATAAATACGTTTGACACCCTATTAAGAGTGTAGAGCATGCAGCACTTGCGCGGGCGCATTGCGAAAAGCGACGTACGTACGTACGTACCACGTACGTACGTACCTACGCATCCAGCACTGTGTCTCGGCACTTCGGTGCCGAGACAAAAATGTTTGCTCAGTATTCAACTAGTCCATGCATGAATAAAATGTGGTGAAATTTTTCCTCAGGCCAGTCCTATATATCGGTTGTGCAGCAATTGACTTAAAAGTGTAAAAAATCCCATGGGTTACCCATGGGACTGATTTAAGTCATCCTTCCCATGGGTGTCTCATGGGACTGATTTAAGTCGCCAGATCCCATGGGACACCCATGGGAGCATTTTAAGTCACTATGGTTGACTTAAGTTGCTGTGAAGATATACAATGCATAGTATTACTCATGGGACCATTTTAAGTCAAGTCATGAAAGAGTAAGCCCTTGTCGTTTCACATCATCAGAGTAAGTCCCTGCCAATTACCATTCGCGTTCAGAGAATGACTTAAAATGGTCCCATGAGTAATAGATAGCATACTATATATTGTGGGACCATCTTAAGTCAAATCATTAAGGAGTATACCCCTGTCGTCTCACATCATCAGAGTAAGTCCCTGCCAATTACCCATTTGTGTTCAGAGAATGACTTAAAATGGTCCCATGAGTAATAGACAGCATACTGTATATTGTGGGACCATCTTAAGTCAAATCATTAAAGAGTATGCCCCCATCGTCTCACATCATCAGAGTAAGTCCCTGCCAATTACCCAGTCACTAGAATGGTCATGAGAACAGTATTACCAAAGCAATAATGATAATCATATGCATATTCAAACAAAAATGTGATAATTGAGTTAGCAAGAACATTATAAGTCACTAATTTGTACAGCGTTGATTACAAAGGCAATGGAGATGTATTAAAGATGTAACTAAATCATGACTTCTAGGCATTGATATATATGACTGTCGACAATCAAATCATGAAATGCAGTGGTGCTTCCTCATGTGCACACTAAAGCTCATTATATTGCCGGAAGAGGATAACAATGATGCTATACAGTTATAAAATTTATATCAAACAAACCTCATGTCCTTGTCGTTTGGATACACATATAGTTTCGCCATCACACGGGAAATATATTCTGTATTTCCCAGTCAGCCCATCATACTTAGTAATCTGACCCTTGAACCACTCAGATGCCACTTTGAATTACATCTCAACTGCCTTTCCAAAGAGTGTTGTGTTTGGAGGTTTGTATATACACAACGTTTACTGCCTAAAACAGATGCATTCATAATAATATCATATTTTCGTTGATCCTAAAACCAAAAGTGCATACGTAATCGTAGTAACTACCATGCACACATGATTATACTTTACCTGCAGGCCCTCAATTCACCCTGATAATTATTACTTCAAAGTCACTGCCACTGTCATCATTGTGTGGTTTAAGGTGTAATTGAACTGGTAAAAAAGGAACAAAATAATATTATTGCACTTCAGTACCCGAGGCTAGGCTGTAGCACTGCAATCGTCTGGAGGCGGGGTTGCACGGCAATACTCTGGAGGCAGGGCTGCAGCACTTGTAATTATCTGGAGGTGGGGCTGCTGTGTTTATGCGTACCTAGACCGGCCAGTAGTAACTGACTCTGATGAAGATAGACGACAGGAGCATACTCTTAAATGACTTGACTTAAGATGGTCCCACAGCAGTGTATTACTCATGGGACGATTTTAAGTCATTCTCTAAACGCGACTAGGTGATTGGCAGGGACTTACTCTGATGGTGTGAGACGACAGGGGCATACTCTTCAATGACTTGACTTAAGATGGTCCCACAATATATAGTATGTTGTCTATTACTCATGGGACCATTTTAAGTCATTCTCAGAATGTGAATGGGTAATTGGCAGGGACTTACTCAGATGATGTGAGACGATGGGGGCATACTCCTTAATGATTTGACTTAAGATGGTCCCACAATATATAGTATGTTGCCTATTACTCATGGGACCATTTTAAGTCATTCTCAGAATGTGAATGGGTGATTGGTAGGGACGTACTCCAATGGAATGAGACGATGGGGACATACTCTTTAATGACTTGACTTAAAATGGTCCCATGAGTAATACTATCCACTGTATATCTCCATGGCAACTTAAGTCAACCGTATTGACTTAAAATGCTCCCATGGGTGTCCCATGGGTTCTGGTGACTTAAATCAGTCCCATGAGACACCCATGGGAAGGGTGACTTAAATCAGTCCCATGGGTAACCCATGGGATTTTTTACAATTTTAAGTCAATTTCTAGGCGACCCTATATATCAGAAATTATTCCTGTCGATGTTTTCCCGCTATACAGTATTGCCTGTACACCAATGAGGTATACACAACTTTCAAAAGCTGCAGTATACTAATACATATGTGTGGGTTAGCCCACTGTGATTCGCTGTATCACTGACTAACTTCACCGTTTGGTGGTAACACAAGGGTTTGAAATGTTGCATCAATTGATTGAGTCCTCACTACAACCATGCAGAACCACTCCATTGGTTATATTTTTCTTTGCAGCATGAGTTAATGAACTCAATGTTTTTTTGCACTTGCAGGAAATATCAATAGACGTGCAGAAAATGTGCAACAAGCTACTTGTAGTAACTATATCTTACTGGTAAGCGGACCCAGCAGCAAATATCGTCCATTGGCTGAATACAAGATGAGTAACCGATCAGTGTTGAAACGGTTAAAGCGGGAGGCAGCTCGGCGTTTGCGGCAAGAGTATCAAGATGAGACTGTTAGCTGTACTATATCCTGTGAGAGATGTAAATCTGAAATGGATGATTTTTGGGATGAGGAGAAGTACAAGTGGTTTTCCGACGAAGAACCACTGCAGTCGTGCAACGTGTGTTATTCGTGCTGTTTTTACTGTCTCTGTTGGTGTTGTTGTGCTATTCGTTATAACGATACCAACAGACGACCACGTCAACTGGCTCGAGCACAACTGCGTCAACAAGAACAGCTTCAAGCTGACTATGAAAAGGCACTGGAGTCAGGTGAAGTTCTTGTGGCATATGGTCGAGTGATGATGGTTGGCCCAGGCGGAGTTGGCAAAAGTAGTCTACTTCGCGGCCTCATGAATTTACGCCTTGGACGTGCTGAAAGCACAATTCTTGCTGATACCTCCAAGGTGAAGTACCAGTGGGCAAGGACTGGTCCTCTCTCTAGTAGCTCCTGGTCTGCGGTCACTGAAGATGATGAAATTGAAGAAGTTGCCACACTCTGCACAAGTGTGATTCAACACAGGCCACATCAACGTCGTGATGGTGGTGGTAGTGGTAGTTCTACAGCCATTACCACACAACCAGTAGCTTCTGCTGTTACAGTCTTCTCCCCAGAAAGTGTCACTGCTGACCACTTTTCAACTATATCTTGGGAGTACAAGAAGCTAATAACAGAAACAGAAGAGTACATAGTTGACACATTTCTCCTACCAGCATTACGACATGTGGAACGTGGTCAGGTAAGTGCAAGACAGTCCGAAGTAGAGGTGATGTTACACATTTGGGACTGTGGGGGGCAGCCAGTTTTCCTTGACGTTCTTCCAGCTTTTATGACGTCCAGAACGCTTTTCATGCTCTTTTTCAATGCCAGCAACAACCTGCAAGGTAAATGCAGGAATGTAATCAACAAGCAGGGACACACACTGCTTTCAGGAGAGCGGAATATCACTCAGTTGGACATGATGCTCCAGTGGATGGCCTCAATTCATGCCACACTCGCTGATAAAACCACCAATGGAAGAATCCCCAAGTGTCCTCGCATCATCCCAATTGGCACCCATGGAGATGATCCAACAGTAGCTGGCACAAAAGGGGAGATCTTGGCAGATCTAAGTTCCCACTTCAGGGGTAAGGCCTTTGCATCCTTAGTGTGGAATGGTGTGGTTGTTGATAACACAACGGCTGGTCAAGAGGTGAATGAAGACCCAGCATATGAATACATCCGAAGACAAGTATGTGAGTACGTGAAATCAAGCCTCACCGTCCGTACCCCGGTAGCATGGGTGTTGTTCAGGAAGATCCTTCAGAAAATAGCTGAAGACAGCCCTGTTCTTTCCTATGGGCAGGCAGCTGTAGTAGGCAACATCTGTGGCATACCACCTCGTGCTATTCCAAGTGTTCTCAACTTCTACCACGAGCTTGGTGTTGTTCTATACTACGCTTTTGTTGAGAGCCTCAGCAACCACATCATTGCCAATCCTCAATGGCTGATTCAGCAGCTTGGCAAACTCCTGGCACTGGAAGGCCTTGAATGTGTCCCCAACCAGCCTATGTGGAGCCTACTTCGAGAGAAAGGTATTCTTGTCCAGCACCTCTACGAGCTTGTATGGCAGAATAGTGAGGTGAAACCAGAAGCCCTTGTTGATCTCCTGGAGCATTTTCTCCTTGCTGCTCCCATCAACACCCAATCCCAAATCCACACTTTTCCAGGTCGAGAATATTTTGTTCCATGCATGTTGGGATCGTACTCCAAAGATGAAAATAGCCACCAATCAGAAGCAATCATGAAGAAAGCTTCCTCTGTGCACTTGCTTTTCAGCACACAGTATGTCCCACCTGGCTTTTTCACTAGGCTTGCAACAGCTGTGACAAAAGATCCAAAATGCCGTTTAGCCTTTCGGCGAGGTATTTTCCGAAATCAGATCACAGTGTCCTATGGGGAAGTGGCCAAAATTGATGAGATCACAATCACTGAGCATTCTTCAAGTATTGAGATTGGTGTGGCTCGTATCACACCCCGAAAGATACACCACCCAACTTTCCAGAACGCATGCCAAGAGATCTTGAAGTTGATTCAAAGCTGCTCAGCTGATGTTCGTCAGTGGATGATCTCCATTGACGTCAGTGCCGCATTCAAATGTGATCACTGCAGCCAGACAAATGCTCTACCTCTGCAGTTTTTGCCAATTCCTCAAAGTGCCACAACCCGCTCCACTTTGCAATGCGATCAATGTGGATGCCATGATGCTACGCCCAAACAGCAGTACTGGCTAAAGATCCACCCACTACCACAAAAACCTGATGAGCTTCATAACACTGAGTTGCAAGGAGTGGCTCATGACATCATGTCATCCGGAAAGCTGAATGAGGTTGCAGACGCCCTCGAAGTACTTCCCCAACTCCATGCAATTGAGAATGAGCCCAATCCAGCCTTCACTCTTCTACAGCGCTGGTCTTGCCATGGTAGTCAACTTCGTTCCACCCTGGTCCATTATCTCCGACTAATAGGATTGGAGTCAACAGCTTACAAAGTCGAGTATGGGGAGTTTCAGTCTGCTATACTGCTGGACACACCCGTCTCTGACCGTCCTACCTTGTCTGAATTGAAAGCTTGTGCTCGACATATCAACACAAATACCCAGGTATTGGCTCTAGCACTCAATATTCCTCAAGAGAAGATAACCTATATCAATACTCAGTTTCACAGTCCACAAAACCAAGCTATCCAGATCCTTCAGTATCGACGCAACGAAAGCAAAAGCAATCTGGTAGAGGTCCTGAAGCAGACTGGTTATCAAAGAGCTGCCAAAGAGTAAGTTACTGCTCAGTAAATGCCACATAGGAGCTCATTGATATCAAATTCTGTATGGTACAATACTGTTTATGTAACAATTTTCGTTTTTGTTCAACGTAGATTGCTGCAATCCTCACCTAGCCAGCCCTCCATCCGAGATATGCTCGACTTTGTGAATCCCACAAGATGGTACAGACTGGGTCTACAGCTGGATGTTGATGACATTATCCTACAGACTATCCAGCACGACACGAGGGGAGACTGTCGAGAGAGCTTAAAGCGGATGGTTCAGGAGTGGTTTCGTTGCTGTGAAAAGCCAATGTGGAGGACTGAGAGCTGGATGGACTGACTGATGGACGGATGGAGTGATGGACTGAGAGCTATTGGTGAAGTAGCTACCGCCCAAATGCTTGAAGACAAATTTTGCTAGTAACAATGCTTTTACAATTGAGTTGCTTCCTGCTTCAATGTTCCACATACTGTCGATTTCTGTTCCACCGATGCTATTCCTGTACTGTATGATGTTATTTTAATTAGCTATAATCATCTTTTGTTTGCAACAGTAATCTTTATTTGCCACATTAATTTTTGTAAACGATCAAAGTTTTGACTTATATATGTGCTAAAACCCAAAATGGTACCCATACTATAATTATGTTTATAGCAGTGTGTCTATACAATGATACACTATAGTTTGATGTATCCAATGTATAGGAAAATCTTTACTATTATACAAACAAATCAACAACTATGACAAAACATGAACAATTTTGGCAATCCTATAGCTACACCAGACGCAGTGAGGGAAGCGGATCACAAGATTTGCGAAGAGAGAATCTCATGGGCTATGTGAACTCCATGAGGGAGGTGAGAGCTCGGGCCATAAGTCTGCACAGAGAGCTGCTGCATGCATGTATAATTATACTAGAGGCCGGACTCACAGTAAGGGAGCAGTAGGTTGAGTGCACAGAGCAATTTGTCATTCATTGTGTTGAATCTGCATTGCCATAATGACATACAGGATTACCTTTTGTGAAGTTTCAGCCCAATTTCTCTCAGCATGCACCAACCCATTATCAACACTGCATACCACATTCACCACACAATCCCTTCCAAGACTCTGCATGGGCACAGTACATGTACTCAGATACAATCTTGATGTCCACCTGAACATAGTGAACCCACAACAAAAACAAACCAGTGGCATAAGAACCAAGGGAGCAATGGAGACTGGCACCCCTATGATAATTTCAAAGAAGGGCATATGTCAAACAAGATAAAGACAGTGAGAAGAGAGCTGATGGAGTAGAAACTGACAGATGCATGCATGATGTACGTAAGTGCATGACTTTCAATGTACGTAGCAAGATGCTACGAGAGCTGGTTCTTCACAGCTGAACTGCAAAAATACCTTGACACACTCTGCATGGAAAAACAATTGGCCACATGCACTACACATCCCCTGATCCCAGCCTCCAACATCTCCCTAAACCATTAGTAACACAAGCTCAGGACTCCTAGTGTACATTGACAGATAGCTAGTGTACGTACACTAGCTATCTGTCAATGGGAGAGGAGAGGAAGACGGAGTATATCTGATCACTATGACTAGCCTACTCAGTTCCAAGAGATGTGGTCTGGGACAGAGACTACTGTACAGTTATATTTAACTTTGTTCATGACAACGTGTACAATTGTATGATGCTGAATCAGCAAGGGTGATATGATACGCATAATTATCACCCTTCATCCCATTCCGCAAGCATATCACTTTCAGCATATTCTGAAAGTGATATGCTTGCGGAATGGGATGTATGGAGCTAAGATGAACGGATGACCAAATCTAATTGTAAGTAGCTAGCTTACCATTTAGCTAAACCAACATTAGTTGGCAAATCTATTTCCAGGAACAAATTTAGTTGCTCAATGTAGAGCAGTTTTATGACCCTTGTATAAACTTTGTGTACAGTGCTAGCTACTTGGTGTGATTTATACATGTAGCTATCAGGTGCATTCAGTCCTCCTCACCTGCTGCTGGGTCCTGCGTACCTTAATTCCTTCTCAATCTTGCAAGGGGAACAGTCCTTAATCCCAGCTAAGCTGGAAGCATATGGGGTATTAAAGGGACGAACTCTGAAAGACAGCATGCCAAGATGGGAAATGAAGACAGGATAGGACACTGTGTGTGTGTGTACATGAGAGTATAATAGGTTATATGTATATAGCAGCCTAGGGAGTCAGTCCTATGGGTCTGTTCCAAGTTCGCACCAATGACCTGCACTGAATGTAGTGAAGTATTATGACCAATCTCTTAGCCTCATTCCCAGGCCACGTGCCTGGAATGAGGCCGGCTACCAATGCAATCTCTATGCAGAGGATGTAGTCATCTGGTCAGGACCCTGATCAATGCCATCCTCCAGTCATCATCACAGGGCTTTTCATGAAACCCTTGCAACAGCCACAGCTCGTTGGTGTGAAATTAAAGGCCAAAGTTCAGTGCTTAAGTATTAATAATGTTATTAGCTAGCAGAACAAACCGTAGCCCTGCCTGCGCTCCATAATATGGAATGGTCTACGCAACTTGCTTTAATTAACTTAAGCGGTTTAGTGTAGTGTTGCAAGGATTCCAGTATCAGGACACCCTACAGTAGCCTGAACCCTGCAGCTGACTGAACACATTGTTAACTGTGCTCAAGATAAATAGTCATGATAGTTTGGCTATAGCAGTTTGGTCTTCTGCGACGCGAAATTTAGCCCAAGTTCCATAGGCATGCAGGAAGTCTATAATTGAAGGCCTCCGGTGAAAAACGGGATTAAAACCTTTTCGAGTTTCCGGAGATATACGGGAGTTGATAAATAATTGCACTGTGATTACGCGCTTGTACGAAGATACCTGCGTGATTTCTGCTTGCAGCCGCTGAACGTGATGTACAGCCGTTTACTAGTCTAGTCTCAACTTCCACCCGGAAGCGTTTTACTCTCCTTTTTGACTGAGCATTTCAATTACGTATACTTCAGAACGTCCGATCGAAGTGAGTCCCGTACGGGAAGGTCTTAGCATAGCCTCGTACCCTTAGTCTCGCGGGGCCAGACCACACGGAAGGGAGGGTCTGGTCCAGTTGCAATTACCAATTGGTTTTCGAAGTGGATATTGGTCCGGCAGGAAGTAGGGCAATGGGCATGGGTTAGGTTACATTAGTGCCAGGGCCAGTTCCAGATGCGCGCGCGTTTCCGGTACCTATACCTAAAGTATGTACTTCCTGCCGGACCAATATCCACGTCGATTTGCTTTTGACACCCCAGAAAACTTCTGGTGTTAGGAATGCAATCAAGGCTGCGGTAGCGCTTCGTGGATGAGTTCACACCTTGTACTACGCGAAAGCACTGGCGGTTAACAGGTACTTGGTCTAGGTGCTGACTGCACAGAGCAAGAGTGTCGTTGCAACTGGACCAGACCCTCCCTTCCGTGTGGGTCTGGCCCCGCGAGACTATCGTACCCTGGGCACGAGGCTACGAAGGTCTAGTCTGGCTACGACAGACTAGTCAAGTGACAAGCAAAGAGAAGTATTAAACACACAGGGTAAGTGATTTGATCTTTATTTATCGGCCGCGGAGAGGCAGCTATTTCAGAGTGTATGGTCATCCTGGGGGGTAGGGCTGCAGGACCTAAGTTTTCAGTGATGTTTGCCAGTATACGGGCTGTACAGATTTACGCTATGTGAAACAGGTAGCTATAGCTAAACTATCATGGCAACGGTAAAATGCTGATTGCAACTCACCTAGCCAAATAACTATATTTCCGAGTGACCGACTCGACGATAATGTGTGTGTGCTAATAGATGTAGGATGTAGTGTGAGTGTGAGTTGGGGGAAAGTATGGTATAATATGGTATATACAGACAGACGTGGGTGTGTCCAGTCACATGCACAAATGTTCAATAAGATATCAAATACTGAAGGAGTTGGAGACCAGTATTGACACAGATGTATCTCCAAAGAACTCTTGTACTATAGCTACCTGAATTAGAGATCCTTGCACGCTCCAACACTCCAGAATGCGCTGAGCCATGGTCTAATTTCCACAAACGCTGAGTCATCATGCTCTAATTTCTATAAACCCACAGCTGTTGCATGGCTGCACTGCATGTAAACCACAGGCAGTGCCTTTGATTTGTATGGCTGCTATAGTACAAGCCAGTTAGACTATGCCCTTTCGTGGTTTATGGGAACAGGAGCGCATGAGCCGCCGAAGGCGGCGAAGGAGCGTTTAATTAACTAGTTGGTTTATACCGTATATGGAAGACCTTTGCGGTACAGCGCAAGTCAGCTAGCTCTAGTACAACTATGGCTGCACAAAGGCCAATTTGTATTTCACACCTACTTAGCTGGGTTTCACACAAATCCTTACAACTGCGTACGTAGTGGCCTCTTGCCAGTATAAGGTTTAATTTGGTCGTGGCGTAAAATGGCAAATATTGCCTTTGTGCATAAAGAGAAAATTTTACGCCATTCATGTCTTTGTGCATAAAGGGAAAATTTTACGCCATGGCTGTCGTTATGTACATAACGACAGCATTTTACGCCATGGGGTTTGGCGTAAAATCCCCTTGTGAAATGGCGTGACCACTTTATGCAATGTTGCGTATACATAAAGGGAAAATTTTACGCCAATGAACTAAACGAACGGGGTTACCCTGATAAACCTAATTGACAGGGCTCACCCCATCCAGGATCATGGTACCAACGGCGTAAAATTGTCCCTTTATGTATAAGTTGCTTATACATAAAGGGAGAATTTTACGCCAATGAACTAAATGAACAGGGTTACCCCTGATAGACCTAATTATGCCAATGAACTAAACGAACGGGGTTACATTCACCTGAAGTGAGTGTTTCCCGCCAAGAAAGCTTGTGTGGTGTGGAGGTCCCTACCTAGTCTACTATATGTATTCTCTGCTCTTATGGGGCTGATAATTTTGTCTGTCAGTGGCATTTCTAGGTTAGGGAAGTTAGCTAGCATCACCCCAATTGCTGTCGTCATGTACACAGTGACAACTTTGGCGTAAAATTTGCATAAAGGCATAGCTACATGGCGTAACTCTTCCTTCCCTTGCGCCAAAGTCTCTACATGACACCACCATGCACACATAGTCAGTTTATTATTCACTGAGACAACTTCAAGAACCTTTGGTGCTCACTTTGTTTCCCTTTGTGGGTACCATGACCTGCGGATGGGTTAGCCCTATCAATTAAGTCCATCAGACCCTGTTGGAATAGCCCTCTCCATCTGTAGCCTCGTACCCAGGCCCACATGTGGAACGCGGAAGAGGGCCTGGTGACACTTGGCAAAATTCCTGTATGTGCACAGTCATAGCGATTACATTCCTTACTTGGATGCATTCGAAATCACGCGGAAGGTAGCTGTTGGTGATGGCTAAGTAGAAAGTCCTTGCCAAGGAGTGACCAGAGGTGAGTCTTGACGGCTGGAACAGCAGTTTTATCAAACGGCTACACTTTTCACGAGGTAAAGAATGTAATGGACGAACATGATTCACCTACCCTAAATCAAGACTGCTGAGCTCAGCATTAGGTCTATCAGGGGTAACCCTGTTCGTTTAGTTCATTGGCGTAAAATTCTCCCTTTATGTATAAGCAACTTATGCCACATAAAGGGAGAATTTTACGCCGTTGGTCTAACCCTCAATTATTTTTTGCATCATAGAATCATAAACCTGGATGGGGTGAGCCCTGTCCATTAGGTCTATCAGGGGTAACCCTGTTCGTTTAGTTCATTGGCGTAAAATTCTCCCTTTATGTATAAGCAACTTATGCCACATAAAGGGAGAATTTTACGCCGTTGGTCTAACCCTCTTTTTTGCATCATAGAACCATAAACCTGGATGGGGTGAGCCCTGTCAATTAGGTCTATTCGTTTAGTTCATTGGCGTAAAATTCTCCCTTTATGTATACGTAACATTGTATAAGTGGTCACGCCATTTCACAAGGGGATTTTACGCCAAACCCCATGGCGTAAAATTCTGTCGTTATGTACATAACGACAGCCATGGCGTAAAATTTTCCCTTTATGCACAAAGGCATGAATGGCGTAAAATTTTCCCTTTATGCACAAAGGCAATATTTGCCATTTTACGCCAAAGTCTACATGACCGTTTAATTTTGGAGGTGTGAGGTAATACAACACGTCCTAGGGCGGGCATTGGGAGTTCAACGCTCCTTCGCCGCCTTCGGCGGCTCATGCGCTCCTGATGGGAAATAACCACTCCAGGCTGTTGCCTCGTGGTCTCGTAACTATAACTTAACATTACAATTAAGATACACCGTAATGTTTATAGCTATGGACAGAAGATTTCGAAGAAGGGGCGATGTCCGGCGCTGACTTTGGCTGGACCACTTTTCCAGCTGATCGACCTAATTATAATATCACATGCACTTGTCGTTACTCATAATCTACGCTCGATCGTACATGCAGACTTGGCAATGGTGTCTGTTTCTCGTCCTAGTTCTGGGCCTACCATTGAAACTCCATACCAGCCAAGGTCTTTTTTCCCCAAATCGGCCGTTTGGAAGCTACGAGAGCACTTCCTCATCGCTAAAGAATTACATGCAAAAAAAAATTCCGCACTTCGCACCTCTGCGGAGACACAGAGCGCCTTCGGGCACCGCCTTCCGCGGTGTACTACAATGGTGGGCCGTTGCTATAACTTAGACAGTATCACCCATGCAGTGCTAGGCAGACACAATGGCTTACCTTGGTCTCACCAATGCAAAACCGGACCATGCACTGTTCCGTTCATTCCATTCCGTTCCGTGTATTACTGCTACCATTACCCACCCCTCAATTCTTGTGGTGTCTATCGGCTGACCACACTAACTTTCAGGGCAGTATATTGTATTGCAGAACGAGGCTCCTTATAATACATGATAGAGCTGAGGCTATAGTACTTTATGTTGTCATGCAGCACATACTGTATGGAGGATACACCGCCCGTGCACGTGAAGTGCTAGGAAGAAAGAGGGTTGTACCTTGGTCTCGGCAATGAAGATTACATTGCGTTCCACTACGGCATCTATTGGTACCTGTTGGTAACAATGGGTTCATGGAGGCCTGTGGGTGCTATGGCTCTTTTACGCTACAAATACCATGCAATGGGAAGCCTTCTGACCCCGCTGGACCACTTTCAACTTTGCAATACAATCTAGCTAGTTCCTGCTGAATGTTGGCTTCTGAAGTATCTTTTGTAGACATGTTGTTGTAGAGAGCATTCTTTTTTTTTTTGATGGTCTCTGTTTCTGTTTCTTTCCATGACGGTGTGTGTGCATACACTAGTGCATGTTTGTGAGTACAATGTATCCCTCATATTTTCCTGTAGAAAATTCACCCTTCATGGTATTTGCCTTACACATATGCTTGTGTTTGAATGTGGATTTAGCCCACTCTGGTTCTGGGCCATATAATTCACCGTTTGGGAAAATAACTTCACAACTGATGGTACACATCCTGGTTCTTTTTTACTTGCAGGAATCAAATAGCTGCAAAGGACAGAACAAGTACAACAAGCCAACAGTACTAACTATGCCTTACTAGTAAGCTAACTCAGCAGAAAGTTTCTCCATGGAAAAAAAGAAAGATGAGTAACCGATCAGTGTTGAAACGATTGAAGCGGCAGGCATATCGACGTTTGCGGGAAGAGTTTCACCAAAGTAACCCGACTAGCAATTGTACCTGTGCCTGTACACACTGTTCCGATGTTGAAATCCTTTATGATGATGAAAGGCGTGATTGTCGGGAGTCAGTGAGGAGGGAAAGGGCAAGGTATGATGATAATGCATGGTATGGTGATAATGAAGATCTTAGTTTGGTTGGTATGTGCAGGTGGGATTTGTGTTACTATGTCTGTTGCTGCTGCGCACCTTGTGCAGTTAGTATAGCTACCACCCAGGTTTGTTTAGGATCTAGCATTGACCGACGGGCACGACAGCTGGCTCAAGCACAACTACACCAACAAGAACAGCTCCAAGCTGACTACACAAATGCGCTGGGGTCGGGTGAAGTTCTTGTGGCATATGGTCGAGTGATGATGGTTGGCCCAGGCGGAGTTGGCAAAAGTAGTCTACTTCAAGGCCTCATGCGTTTACGCCTCCGATGTGCTGAAAGCACAATTCTTGCTGATACCTCCAAGGTGAAGTACCAGTGGGCAAAGACTGGTGCTCACTCTAGTAGCTCCTGGTCTGAGGTCACTGAAAATGACGAAATTGAAGAAGTTGCCACACTCTGCACAAGTGTGATTCAACACAGGCCACATCAACGTCGTCATGGTGGTGGTAGTGGTAGTCCTACAGTCATTACCACACAACCAGTAGCTTCTGCTGTCGCAGTCTTCTCCCCAGAAAGTGTCACTTCTGACCACTTTTCAACTATATCTTCGGAGTACAAGAAGCTAATAACAGAAACAGAAGAGTACATAGTTGACACATTTCTCCTACCAGCATTACGACATGTGGAACGTGGTCAGGTAAGTACAAGACAGTCCGAAGTAGAGGCGAGGTTACACGTTTGGGACTGTGGGGGGCAGCCAGTTTTCCTTGACGTTCTTCCAGCTTTTATGACATCCAGGACGTTGTTCATGCTCTTCTTCAATGCCAGCAACAATCTGCAAGGTAACTGCAAGAATGTGATCAACAAACAGGGTCACACAGTGCTTTCAGGAGAGCGGAATATCACTCAGTTGGACTTGATGCTCCAGTGGATGGCCTCAATTCATGCCACACTCGCTGATAAAACCACCAATGGAAGAATTCCCAAGTATCCTCGCATCATCCCAATTGGCACCCATGGAGATGATCCAACAGTAGCTGGCACAAAAGGGGAGATCTTGGCAGATCTAAGTTCCCATTTCAAGGGAAAGGCCTTTGCATCCTTAGTGTGGAATGGTGTGGTTGTTGATAACACAACGGCTGGTCAAGAGATGAATGAAGACCCAGCATATGAATACATCCGAAGGCAAGTATGTGAGTATGTGAAATCAAGCCTTACTGTTCGTACCCCAGTAGCATGGGTGTTGTTCAGGAAGATCCTTCAGAAAATAGCTGAAGACAGTCCTGTTCTTTCCTATGGGCAGGCAGCTGTAGTAGGCAACATCTGTGGCATACCACCTCATGCTATTCCAAGTGTTCTCATCTTCTACCACGAGCTTGGTGTTGTTCTATACTACGCTTTTATTGAGAGCCTCAACAACCACATCATTGCCAATCCTCAATGGCTGATTCAGCAGCTTGGCAAACTCCTGGCACTGGAAGGCCTTGAATGTGTCCCCAACCAGCCTATGTGGAGCCTACTTCGAGAGAAAGGTATCCTTGTCCAGCACCTCTATGAGCTTGTATGGCAGAATAGTGAGGTGAAACCAGAGGCCCTTGTGGATCTCCTGGAGCATTTTCTCCTTGCTGCTCCCATCAACACCCAATCCCAAATCCACACATTTCCAGGTCGGGAATATTTTGTTCCGTGCATGTTGGAATTCTACTCCGAAGATGAAAATAGCCACCAATCAGAAGTGATTGTGAAGAAAGCTTCCTCTCTGCACTTGCTTTTCAGCACACAGTACGTCCCACCTGGCTTTTTCACTAGGCTTGCAACAGCTATGACAAAGGATCCAAAATGCCGTTTAGCCTTTCGGCGAGGTATTTTCCGAAATCGGATCACAGTGTCCTATGGGGAAGTGGCCAAAATTGATGAGATCACAATCACTGAGCATTCTTCAAGTATTGAGATTGGTGTGGCTCGTATCACACCCCGAAAGGTACACCACCCAACTTTCCAGAATGCATGCCAAGAAATATTGAAATTGATTCAAAGCTGCTCAGCTGATGTTCGTCACTGGCTGATCTCCATTGATGTCAGTACCGCATTCAAGTGTGATTACTGCAGCCAGACAAATGCTCTACCTCTGCAGTTTATGCCAATTCCTCAAAGTGCCACAACCCGTTCCACTTTGCAATGCGATCAATGTGGATGCCATGATGCAACACCCAAACAGCAGTACTGGCTAAAGATTCACCCACTACCACAAAAACGTGATGAGCTTCATAACACCGAGTTGCAAGGAGTGGCTCATGACATCATGTCATCCGGAAAGCTGAATGAGATTGCAGATGCCCTCGAAGTACTTCCCCAACTTCAATCAATTGAGAATGAGCCCAATCCAGCCTTCACTCTTCTACAGCGCTGGTCTTGTCATGGTAGTCAACTTCGTTCCACCCTGGTCCATTACCTCCGACTAATAGGATTGGAGTCAGCAGCTTACAAAGTCGAGTATGGGGAGTTTCAGTCTGCTATACTGCCGGACAGACCCGTCTATGACCGTCCTATCTTGTCTGAATTGAAAGCTTGTGCTCGACATATCAACAGGAATACCCAGGTACTGGCTCTAGCACTCAATATTCCTCAAGAGAAGATAACCGATATCATTAATCCGTTTCACAGTCAACAAGACCAGGCTATCCAGATCCTTCAGTATCGACGCAACGAAAGCAAAAGCAATCTGGCAGAGGTCCTGAAACAGACTGGTTATCAAAGAGCTGCCAAAGAGTAAGTTAGTGCTCAGTAAATGCCACATATAGGAGCTCATTGATATCAAATTCTGTATGGTACAATAGCTACTGTTTACGTGACAATTTGGTTTTCATTTTTGTTTCAACTTAGATTGCTGCAATCCTCACCTAGTCAGCCCTCCATCCGAGATATGCTCCACTTTGTGAATCCCACCATATGGTACAGACTGGGTCTAGAGCTGGATGTTGATGACATTATCCTACAAACTATCCAGAAAGACACGAGGGGAGACTGTCGAGAGAGCTTGAAGCAGATGGTTCAGGCGTGGTTTCAAGGCTGTGAAAAGCCAACATGGAGGACACTTATTGATGGACTGATCGCTATTCGTGAAGTTTATACTGCCCAAAAGCTTGAAGACAATTTTTGCTAGTTGAATATTATACTAGCTACTGATGATGTTATTTACAATTCTATACATACAGTAATGAATTGAGTGGTAGTTTTGTGCCTGCTTCATTCACGGTTATAATAGTATTTTAATTTTCCACACCTGGCAAGTTCTGTTCCATGGATGCTGTTTCTGTACTGTATGACATTCATATGATACTGTAGTTTGATATGTATCCACTGCAAAATTTTGCTTTAAATTTTTTTTGTAGTGTAATTATGAATATTATGTATGGTGATTTTGTGATGGTTACTATCTCACTGTAAGAATATCTTAATTTAACAATCATTGGTGACTTGGTTATCAAATTAATACGAAGTCATTTCTCGGATTTTCTTCTACGGGAACAATAATGTATTGGTATTTAATAGTATGATGCAGGAATGCACTCATCACTCTATGGCTGCTTCCTATAATTATACTGTAAATAAGCAGCTAGTTTCATTATGCATACTCGTTGAATGGCCAGGTAATTATCTGCTTAAGCCATCAATTGGAAATATCCACAATGTGCATCTACCTTTGATTTTCAATCACAGATAATTATTATGATGACAGTATTTCAGTGTCAAGGTGTGTGTGTGTGTGTGTGTGTGTGTGTGTGGGGGGGGGGGGGGGGGGGGGGGGGGGGCACTGTGCTCAGGATGTGTGTGCATCTTATAATTAATCTTGTGTGTCTGCAGGAAGATCTGTGGCTGTTCAAAGGAATGGGGACGGATTGAAGGGAAAGGGAAAGGATGGAGAGAGAAGGGAGAAAAAGGCAGAGAGAGAAGGGGTTGGGAGAGATAGAGAGAGGCAGAGAATATGTATCTGATTGGCAACTGTTAATATGTGAAATCAGGTTGGAGTCTGCATGAATGGTGGAGTTTGTGTTGTATAGTGGACCAGTGTGTTGTGGACCAGTGTGTTTGTGTTGTATAGTGGACCAGTGTGTTTGTGTTGTACAGTGGACCAGTGTGTTTGTGTTGTATAGTGGACCAGTGTGTTGTGTTGTATAGTGGACCAGTGTGTTGTGTTGTATAGTGGACCAGTGTGTTGTGTTGTATAGTGGACCAGTGTGTTGTGTTGTATAGTGGACCAGTGTGTTGTGTTGTATAATGGACCAGTGTGTTGTGTTGTATAGTGGACCAGTACATATATCGGTAAGCTGCTGGAAACTACAGCTTCATGAATACTGAATCATCATGAATTCTTGTGTATGAAAAATTATGTGTATAGCTAAATGAGATAATTGCCATGACATGTAGCATGGGTGTTGTTCAGGAAGATCCTTCAGAAAATAGCTGAAGACAGTCCTGTTCTTTCCTATGGGCAGGCAGCTGTAGTAGGTGACATCTGTGGCATACCACCTCGTGCTATTCCAAGTGTTCTCAACTTCTACCACGAGCTTGGTGTTGTTCTCTACTATGCTTTTATTGAGAGCCTCAGCAATCACATCATTGCCAATCCTCAATGGCTGATTCAACAGCTTGGCAAACTCCTGGCATTGGAAGGCCTTGAATGTGTCCCCAACCAGCCTATGTGGAGCCTACTTCGAGAGAATGGTATCCTTGTCCAGCACCTCTATGAGCTTGTATGGCAGAATAGTGAGGTGAAACCAGAGGCCCTTGTGGATCTCCTGGAGCATTTTCTCCTTGCTGCTCCCATCAACACCCAATCCCAAATCCACACATTTCCAGGTCGGGAATATTTTGTTCCGTGCATGTTGGGATTCTACTCCAAAGATGAAAATAGCCACCAATCAGAAGTGATTGTGAAGAAAGCTTCCTCTCTGCACTTGCTTTTCAGCACACAGTACGTCCCACCTGGCTTTTTCACTAGGCTTGCAACAGCTATGACAAAGGATCCAAAATGCCGTTTAGCCTTTCGGCGAGGTATTTTCCGAAATCAGATCACAGTGTCCTATGGGGAAGTGGCCAAAATCGATGAGATCACAATCACTGAGCATTCTTCAAGTATTGAGATTGGTGTGGCTCGTATCACACCCCGAAAGATACACCACCCAACTTTCCAGAATGCATGCCAAGAAATATTGAAATTGATTCAAAGCTGCTCAGCTGATGTTCGTCAGTGGATGATCTCCATTGACGTCTGTACCGCATTCAAGTGTGATCACTGCAGTCAGACAAACGCTCTACCTCTGCAGTTTATGCCAATTCCTCCAAGTGCCACTACACGTTCCACTTTGCAATGCGATCAATGTGGATGCCATGATGCAGTGCCCAAACAGCAGTACTGGCTAAAGATTCACCCACTACCACAAAAACGTGATGAGCTTCATGACGCTGAGTTGCAAGGAGTGGCTCATGACATCATGTCATCCGGAAAGCTGAATGAGATTGCAGATGCCCTCGAAGTACTTCCCCAACTTCAATCAATTGAGAATGAGCCCAATCCAGCCTTCACTCTTCTACAGCGCTGGTCTTGTCATGGTAGTCAACTTCGTTCCACCCTGGTCCATTACCTCCGACTAATAGGATTGGAGTCAGCAGCTTACAAAGTCGAGTATGGGGAGTTTCAGTCTGCTATACTGCCGGACAGACCCGTCTCTGACCGTCCTACCTTGTCTGAATTGAAAACTTGTGCTTGATATATCAACAGGAATACCCAGGTACTGGCTCTAGCACTCGATATTCCTCAAGAGAAGATATCAATGCTCCGTTTCGCAGTCAACAAGACCAGGCTATCCAGATCCTTCAGTATCGACGCAACGAAAGCAAAAGCAATCTGGCAAAGGTCCTGAAGCAGACTGGTCATCAAAGAGCTGCCGAAGAGTAAGTTACTGCTCAGTAAATGCCACATTGGAGCTCATTGATATCAAATTCTGTATGGTACAATACTGTTTATACGTAACAATTTGATTTTCATTTTTGTTTCAACTTAGATTGCTTCAATCCTCACCTAGTCAGCCCTCCATCCGAGATATGCTCCACTTTGTGAATCCCACCAGATGGTTCAGACTGGGTCTAGAGCTGGATGTTGATGACATTATACTACAGACTATCCAGGACGACACGAAGGGAGACTGTCGGGAGAGCTTGAAGCGGATGGTTCAGGAGTGGTTTCGAGGCTGTGAAAAGCCAACATGGAGGACAGTTAGTGATGGACTGAGAGCTATTGGTGAAGTAGCTACCGCCCAAATGCTTGAAGACAAATTTTGCTAGTAACAATGTTTTTACAATTGAGTTGCTTCCTGCATGCTTCATTGTTCTACATACTGTTGATTTCTGTTCCACTGATGCTATTCCTGTACTGTATGATTTTATTTTAATTGGCTATAGTCATCTGTTGTTGCAACAGTAATCTTTATTTGCCACAATTAATTTTGTAAATGATCGAAGTTTTGACCTATATGTGCTAAAACCCAAATTGTACCCATACTATATCAGTGTGTCTATACAGTGATACACTATTATAATAGTTTGATGAATGTATAGGACTATTACACAAACAAGTCAACAACTATATATGACAAAACAATTTTGGCAATCCTAATTGCATGTGGTACATGTACAAAGTCCAGGTGCATGTTTTGAGTCATGGCCAGTTGTCATATCCCAGTTGCTTGCAAGCTAGGATCATGTAGACAAGTTTATAAGCAGAGGGGGTTAACTTAGTCTCATGCCTCGGGGGGTGTGGTCTGGGCAAGAGACTAGCTAGGGGTTGCTCCCCGTACTAGCGCTCACATCAGTGGACCCTATAATGGACATAGGCAGGGCCAGGTGTATGATGTACAGGACTGCATGGTGCCATTATATATGTTCGTTGAGCCTTCCAATATATATCTGCATGTCCTCGAGATCTGTGGTACCGCCATGGCCTTAGTTCCTCAGGTATCCTTGCTCCCTCAATTCTTTCCCTCTATAGGGTCACATAGCATGCTCCTGATTTTATAGTGCATGTTTTCTTATGGGCTTATGGGAGCTCATGCATGCATGACGGCTTTTGTAGTCACTAGTTGGCAAAGAGTTAGCAGGTTAATTAACAAAACTTTGGTCATCCCCCCTTGAGATAGAAAAATTAATTCTGCAGGGTCTCCCAATTTCCCCCTTCAGTGTTTGGAAAGATTGGTCACAGTAAACACAACAATAGTCATACTGTACGAAAGCACATGAGCAGTACACACAAACAAAAATTAAATTCATAGAAGAAAGCTACTATATTTTTGTGGATTGAAAAATCAACATTGCATAAAGATAACAGTCCCTAAAGTACTGTTTCACCTGGAAAGTCCTGTGTGTATGTATTTGTGTGTGTGTGTGTGTGTGTGTGTGTGTCATAGAGAGATCGATAGAATCCAAGATCAAGAACCAGACAAGCTTCACCATAACATCACAAGACCAGGAGAGAGACCATGAACTCAATTAGGACTCAAACCCTACAGGCACAGCAGAGGAAGGAGGCCATTTCTCTCTTTCATGTTGGACAGTACCTCCTTAGCCTCCTTGTATGCCTACCATTTTGTGGATGCTCCTGAAATAGGAAAGATACTTTGGCTTGGGCTGATCAAGATCTCCAACGGCACATCAGGAGGATGGGACAAGATGGTTCTTATACTTTCGTGTAATGCATGCATGTGCAAAGCCCTGTGTGTGCCAGGTGCCCGTCAACGTAGTTCTAAATAATTATTATACATGCAGGTACATGTACATGACTTGTAGACTGTGTGTCTAGATTTACACTCAAGGGCAGTGCATGATAGCCATTAGAAGATGACCATATATCACTGAGTGCATGTACGTCCCTAGGTATAACGACCCTCACTTTTAAATTGTTGAATGCAGCTTCTGCCAACTGTGACACTTCTACCGAGTTTGTTATGGAGGCCTTCAGTTGACCAACTTTGTCCATCAGTGTGGATCGCCTGAGCATGGCTCTTGTACTCTTGTCTGGAGGGTGTATATGTGTGTGTGCGTGTGTATGTGGATTAAGTTGTTGCAGAGTTACCACACAGTCATCCTTATACATGTTTGGAGGGTGTGTTAATGGGGCCCAGGGCCTGCATGAAAACCTCCTGCATTGGAAATGCAGCATTTCTGGGTTATCAAATCAGAACTAAATTGCATAGAGCTACTTACTAGTGCTATCATAATTGAGTGTGTATGTGGTCAGGAGCAAATGAGGTACCGATGTGGTAAACGTGTGACTTACTTCCACTGGAGAACTGGGCTATTATCCACAGAGCAATGTGGACGAAGCTGGCCTCTTCAGACTTCATGAACCGGAAGAGGAAGTCCACAGCAGATGGGCTACCATCAAGCAGCACAGAATGATAGCTCTCTGTGTGTGTGTGTTAGGGGAGGTACATGTAGGAGGGAATTGACTTCTGGATGGACCACCTTAGGAGAACCCAAGAGCACCTATGGCCTCGTTCCCAGGCCGTTTTGGGAGGGAGAAACGGTCTGGCAACTTCTGCGAGTTCAAACTGTTTACGGTCACATACCTCATTCAAGCAGTGAAGTCCACGTGATACTTCTGATATTTTCACCGGCTGAGAACGGTCCTTTCCTGCTCGTGGAAGCAACTGTTTGTGCAGGTTCTGCGACGGAAGGCAAGCAGAAGACGAACGAACAAAAGTCGTCGTGCAGAGCACCTACACTAGCGCGATCGAGCGATCAACTATTGTGATGAATGGGCGTGACTGTGACGTTTCAATGCATGATGCAATTCGGTTTACTCTTGTCATGTGACAGCGATCTGAAATCTGATTGGGTCTTCCAACTCTCTGGCAGCGGAAGTAACAGTTTGAACTCGCAGAAGTTGCCAGGCTGTTTCTCCCTCCCAAAACGGCCTGGGATGAGGCTAAAGAGCACTGGGCTTCTAATGTCCCCTTTGTGGACAGGTCTAAAGGTCATTGCATTTGGTTATCTTAGCAACCACTTGAAGTGAGTAGGTGACATAATAACACTACAATGGAGGAACAAGTGTTGCATGTGGTATTGCAGGTGTTCACTTTCTGGAATGGAACTGGAACGTGTTCATGGTATTTTAGGTGAGGATGTGGTTTACAAACTTGAAAGGAGCTGCACTAGAGAAGTAGCAAAAGCATTCTGTGGGTAAACCATCCGAGCTCAAGCTTGTGCAATCATTTCTCCCTTAATTAAAGCTGATAGAATGAGACCTAGTATGGCTAACAAGCCCATGGCTAAGATGATTCTGTGGCAATATCTGCACTTGTGTGTAGGCAACCCTGTCAGTGTTTGGACAGCTCAAAAACCTTTCATACTCTTTTGGCATACCTTAGTAATTTCAAGTCATTTTCTGATACATAGCCCCTAGCAAGTATACGTCTCTTGAGAGATCGGGAAATACTTGACCTTGTGGGAATCAACACAATTTCCGTGCGCAATGAGTTAACAACAGTACTGTTACAATCAAACTCGGAGCAGTCAGTTACAAACTCAGGCTTAGTACGACAATAACTTAGGCACCGAAGTTGACCAAACAAAGACTACTTGCTGAGCTCAACGTAATAAGTCAATAGTACCTAGTAGGTACATGTAGGAGTAGTCGAAACCTGTGAAACGTTTGACCAAGATGAAATAATACATCTTGGTCAAAATCTTTTGACAGTTTGGTAATAAACAGTATGTTCATTCCAGTGGTTGCTACTATTCTTAGCAACATCATGCATACCAGACACATGCCCAGCCCTCCATTCCCAATGTTGAGCATTAAGGAACATCCTCAAAATAGAGGGAGCTCAAGAACAGGGGTAAGCGATGCTAGTAGCATTACGTGCACATCCATGCACCCATTCACACTCACCGTTGATGGCTAGATGACCAATGACGCCTGCGCAGTTGTACTGAACTTCGGGGTACGGTGATTCGGTTAGCTTGAGCAGAACCTTGTAGAAGTTACCATTGTAGAGCTCCATAATCTGCTTCCGGGCCATGGCTAAGATGCAGAGAGGAACAGCAATATGATGTCATCAATGACTAATAGAATTAGAAGGGTTGGGGATGTATGCACACTAGTACTACAGAACTATAAATGCATTGCGCATAATTTGGAAGGCTACACACTTGGAGAGCTGGGATATGGGTAGCCTTGTTCCCAGGCTCCCGCAGCCTGTACGTGTGGTGATGAAAAGTATGCATACAGGGGGAGCCTGGGAACGAGGATAGGATATGGGTGGGGTATACGTTCTTAGAGCAGTAGGCTGGGACAGGGCTGTCGGAATTAACCGGTCCATGACCGTCCATCTGAGAACACATTCTGGGATACAAAAAAGGTTTGGTTGGTGGGGTGGGATGGGGGGGGGGGGGGGGGGGGGGGGGTGTAGTAGTATGCATGCCTATCCCTGGCACCTGTTCGTCATGCAGCAGTCCCCCCAATGAATAATTGCACAACATTTTGTGAATCAGGAGGAATGTCTGCAGTATTACTGCTGGGACTGGATGATTCCTGAGACACTCAGTCTCCAGACTTCCACATCCCCTCCCTCACCCACCCCTTGTGGTTGGAAAGCATGCAGCCATGTTGCTGTCGGCCAACCACCAAGCCTGAAGTACCACATGTCCAATATATTAGGAGGTTCCACTGGTTAGTGGTAACTAACCCTATGGTGTCATTAGATAGCCTCGTTCCCAGGCCTCCACGCCCAGCTTTATAGATTTTGTCAGCTAAAGTTAGCTACTGCTGGTTGTTATGAACGCACCGTGATTTGTAGGAGCATTGGTTAACGTTCTCATGGTAAGGCACACCAATAGGATTCCTACAAGCACACCCTCTATCTCGGTACACCCTCTATCTCGGTCTCTGGAGATCACGTACCATGTGATGCCAGTACTGCCATAGCTGCACTGCACTCCGAGAGCACCGCTTCCGGAACATTCCGAGAGTCTCTCAGCTGCTCTGCCAGGGCTACCAGACAACCTGCTTCAACTATAGCCTGAGGAATGAGAGGATTGTTCACATATTGTCATCACAGTGACCATACAGGTGAACCAGGGGCATAAACATGCACAGAAATGTCAACAACCTTGGTAGGTAGTAGTCTCGTTCCCACGCCCAGCTTTTGTAACTTGCAGTACAAAAGCGGGGGAGTTGTTCAGCAAGCGACAAATGTTGGGTGTGGAGGCCTGGGAATGAGGCTAGGTGGGTAGTACGTTGGGCGTGGAGGCCTGGGAATGAGGCTAGGTGGGTAGTACGTTGGGTGTGGAGGCCTGGGAATGAGGCTAGGTGGGTAGTACGTTGGGTGTGGAGGCCTGGGAATGAGGCTAGGTGGGTAGTACGTTGGGCGTGGAGGCCTGGGAATGAGGCTAGGTGGGTAGTACGTTGGGTGTGGAGGCCTGGGAATGAGGCTAGGTGGGTAGTACGTTGGGCGTGGAGGCCTGGGAATGAGGCTAGGTGGGTAGTACGTTGGGCGTGGAGGCCTGGGAATGAGGCTAGGTGGGTAGTACGTTGGGTGTGGAGGCCTGGGAATGAGGCTAGGTGGGTAGTACGTTGGGTGTGGAGGCCTGGGAATGAGGCTAGGTGGGTAGTACGTTGGGCGTGGAGGCCTGGGAATGAGGCTAGATGGGTAGTACGTTGGGTGTGGAGGCCTGGGAATGAGGCTAGGTGGGTAGTACGTTGGGCGTGGAGGCCTGGGAATGAGGCTAGGTGGGTAGTATGTTGGGTGTGGAGGCCTGGGAATGAGGCTAGATGGGTAGTACGTTGGGTGTGGAGGCCTGGGAATGAGGCTAGGTGGGTAGTACGTTGGGCGTGGAGGCCTGGGAATGAGGCTAGGTGGGTAGTATGTTGGGTGTGGAGGCCTGGGAATGAGGCTAGGTGGGTAGTACGTTGGGTGTGGAGGCCTGGGACAGCTATCTGTGATTCTGCAACTTGTTTACAGCAAAGACTATACGCCACTTTCCTATAAATAGGCTATGCAGTAACATCTGCAGTTGAAAAGATTCAGCTATGTACATGGATGCATGTTACCTACATTGTATCTGTTACACACACACACACACATACAAACACACGCACACAGACTACACACATCCACACTACACACAAACACACACACACACACACACACACACACACACACACACACACACACACACACACACCACATTCTGTTCCTCTGCAGCAAGATTCCTGAGGGTACCAGCTGCGTGGCACTGGATCTCTGGAAGATCTTGAAGAGAGACCAGCGTCTTCAACTCCATTAGACCACCATTATCAACTATAGCCACCTGTAGTACAGAAGTGGTTGTGCAGAGAATGATACAAGTACAAGTAGCTATAGACAGAGGTCATGCAGTTGTGCCAAGAGTGCATTGAGCCGGCACTACCGCACTCCTGGTTTTGTAGAATTCACTATTGAAAATGTGATTGCAAGATGATGTAATTGACATTATGTCGGCACTAAGGGGTCTACACCTTTTGCCTGGAGATGCAGCAAAGGCTGTCAGTGTGTTAGGGCAATGAGCTATCCCAGACTCATGCAGGCACAGTGCGGGCGAGAGCTAGTGAGACGGTTGGAGAGAGAACTGTCTTGTGCCACACTAGCATTGAATGCCAAGAGGGAGGTGAGAGCTCGCACACCTCTATACAGAGAGCTGCCCAGTGCTGGACTCATGCAGACACAAGAGGAATCTGGAGCTGAACCAAGTGAATGGAGTGAAGCTATCATTATTTTACTGTGTGTGTGTCTGTCTGTGGGTGAGGGTCGGGGCCGGGACTGACTATAGCGATGCACGACCTTTGTACTTTACTGCTATCTCTGGACCTCATTGGCAGGCTGGAACCTTCCAGAACGGCTGAGGCTGACACAATCCGGGAGCAGCAGGTGAAGGATGCAGTCTGAGGGCAGTATCTGAAGCAGATGCTATCAGCGAGCAAAGCGCAAGTGGACGCGATCAGAGAGACGCAGTTTTAAGTGGACATGATCGGGGCCAAGCAGCAGGTGTAGCGGACATGATCAAGGAGTAGCAGCTGAGGTGGACGCGATCAGGGAGCAGCAGCTGAGGCTGATGGGGCAAGGGAGCAACAGGCTAGGATGAAGCCCACGCAAGGGAGCAGATGCACTGGGCGCCGGACGGCGAATGAAGGGGATGTACCTGAGTGAGCAAAGCTACTTGTCATTATATTAAGATCTTAAGTGTGTGTGTGTGTGTGTGAGTGTGTGTGAGTAATGGATGTGGGATGTTCTGGGGGTTGGACTAGACTATAGTGACTGTATGACCTTCGTACCACACGTACCGTACGTACTCTCGCGAAAGTCCGCCCACTCCGCAAAGAGCACCCACCCCCCACTTTTGGCTCAATTTTCTATATAGGGTCAAAGTTTACTCGAATGAGCGCCCACCTTCGCGCTATAGCCTCGTGCCTCGTGTAACAGGCGATGGAGCGCATTAGTGAGATGTTCCAGCGTATCTGAGGTAAGAACCTCCTTGCAGCAAGTCTCTATTAGTCTGTGTATCCGTATCTATGGTGTCCATGTGTGTTGCCTGGCTTGCCTGTGCTGACGATGGCCCCGTGGCCTCCACGCTGGACCTCAGCCAGCGCTTGGCGGCAGCGAAGACGACGTGGTGAGCGGTGATGTTGCTAGTGACTCCAGCGATGTAGATGTGCTGGGAGGGCTTTGACTCACGCGCGCTTGCTGCTCGATCGCTGCTATTGCTACTTGTGTACGTAAACAAAGGTGGGCGCTCTTTCGAGGTTGAATGCGGAAACACTCGAAAGAGCGCCCACCCCCCTGTTTGGTGAGAAAGTAAGATGCAGCGCCCATGGGCGGACTTTCGCGAGAGTACGGTACTAATATACTGAACCTCGAACTGTGAGAAGAAAGCTTGAGAATGTTGGGCATGGGTTGGAATGCTGCCGAGCAGCTGAAATGGACGCAATCGGGGAGCTGCAGCTGAAACGGATGCAATCAGGGAGCTGAAGTGGGCACAATTGGGGAGCAGCAGCTGAAGCGGACGCAAAAAACGGATGTAATCGGGGAGCAGCAGCTGAAGCGGATGCAATCGGGCAGCAGCAGCAGCATGTGGCTGAAGCAGACGCAGTCAGGAAGCAGCAACTCTGTACAGAGAGCTGCCCGGTGCGCGACAGATATTGTTCATGTAAGCGAACGAGAGCAAAGGTACCTGTGATTATTACTGAACTGCACCTGATTCAACCAAACTACCATTCACCTCATTTCCCTTGTGTATGGAGAGGTTTCTGAGAGCAGCTACGGCAGCTGTCACTGTCTCTGTGTTGGTGCTCCTCAGGAGGGGAACCAGTGCTGGGAGACCCCCACCACGTACTATCCTCTCCTGGTTCTCATCTGATCGGTTGTGTGTGTGTGTGTGTGTGTGTGTGTGTGTGTGTGTGTGTGTGTGTGTGTGTGTGAAGGGACAATGACGCTATGGGTCTGAAGCACAGCTCCAATACTGAGATCACCATCGTCCCATCACCAGAAGAACACAATGGCATGATTACTAGAATGTCACAATGGGCCCAGACGTTTGACAAGTCTGCCGGTAAGTTATTCTTCAAATGCACAGGCACAATGAGCAGGTGTATCGCATGTCAGGCATAAGCTGATCACATACACACTGAACATGCAGTCTGTGCTAGAAGTATCGTACGAGAACAACAAGTTGATGGTATCACATACACACTGAACACCCCAAGTTCATGGTATGGGATGAATCACATACACAGTGAACAGTCTACGGCAGGAGTATCGTACGAGGTATCAACAAGTTCATGGTATGGGATGAATCACATACACAGTGAACAGTCTACTGAAAGAGTATCATACGTGAGGTATAACCATCAACAAGCTGATGGCATCGGTTGAATGTATGACTACCTACTTAAACTTTCTGTCTCCATTTAGTGGCTGGCTCGTACAACATGTAGCAACGATGTTCACAATACAATCCTTGCAGAGCACAGTGACTCACGTGCCAGATAAATACAGCTGTATGCAACAGCTGTTTGGCTCCGAATACACCTGCTATTAATTTCAAGGAGGCTATAAAAGGTGCAGTCACAAAGTACATGTTGCACTTTCCAGATAATTATTTGCTGCTGCCCCCCTCGGACCTGGAGTTCTCGTTACAAAGAATCATCTAAACTGCATCTACCTTGGAGAAGACGTACATGGCTACTACACAGTGTAATGGTCGACTAACCCTTGCTAGCAAGCCTGGGGAGAGGAAACTCACCGCCATCCGACAAAAGGCACATCAGCCTGCTCAATCCATTACTGTTACACAGATGCAGAAAGAGTATCAATCCAGTACTGTTACACTGAAGCAGAAAGAATATGAGAAGACTAAACAACGGCCTGCTTTGGTCGACATCCGGAACAAGACCTCAAGAATTCCAGTCCGTGGTGTGGTGGGTAAGACAAAGATTGCCTCAAAGGAAAATGATGCATGTACTAGGAATAGGAAAGTTGCCCCAGAAGCGGTGAAGAAGGCATTGGCAGCCACCGATCGTCAGGAGGCAGGAGAGCGGAAAACGGGCGAACACCGTCACATGCGACGGACGACCTATAGGGTGCTGGCACCCATGCTCCCAGCTGATGCCATCCCAGAAGGTATCGAAGGTATCCTGGAAGGTATCCCGGAAGGTATCCCTGATGTGGATGCAGACGATGAAGATGACCCAATCATGTGTCAGGAGTACGTGAAGGACATCTGCAAAAACATGTTAGTACTGGAGATGGACTCGTGTTATGCTATCAACGAGGGATTCCTGGAGGACCGGTCCGAGGTCCAGTCCTGGCACAGAGCTGTGCTCATTGATTGGCTGATCCAGGTGCAGAGGGAGTTCGGACTGCGTCAGGAGACGCTCTTCATCTGTGTGGACATCATAGACAGATACCTCCAGGTGAGTCATTGCCTGACATGTGTCTAAAGCAGAGAGCATACACATGTAGGTATTATAGTGGGTTTGCTTCGCGGGAGAATGTGACATGTAATAGTATTAGCAATACTTGATGTCACATACATGTGCATTAATAGGACCAAGTGCCGCCTACGAAGCGACCTGGAATCCATGAGGTGAGAGCAAGACCTGAGACATCATCGTTCTGAAAAGTAACTTGTCCTACGTACCTGTACCTAGCACCTGTTACACTAGCCTTTACCAGCATACTGAGCAGTATGGTTGCGGATTTTGAGAAAAGGTAACTTACAGTTGCTATAAGCTCTGGTAGTTTAAAACCCTAAACACAAAATCTGCTGCTGCATTCCCATTTCGCTAAAATTAGTAGCTACTAATATTAATAATAGTGACCTTAAGGTAAGTAGCTTCTCATCTACATGCAGGTGTTGAGCAATTTGAAAATGTGCCCTATACAGGTTGTGGACGTGGCGAGGAACCAGCTACAGCCAGTTGGTGTGACCGCTTTGCTGATAGCCAGCAAGTACGAGGAGGTCCACCCACCCAGCATCAGAGATTTTGCCTACGTAACAGCCAGCATGTGCTCCGCCAAAGACCTCCGTCAGATGGAGAAGGAGATCCTCAGGACACTCAGCTACCGGCTCAACAAGCCCCTTCCAATAAACTTTCTGCGCCGCTACTCCAAGGTTGGCGACGCCGACATTCAGGAACACAACCTCGCAAAGTACATTCTGGAGCTGTCCTTACTGGATGCAACTACTAGTGTCATGCCCCCCTCAAAACGAGCAGCAGGTGCATTCCTCCTGGCAAAAACACTCCTGTACAAGAAGACACCTCAGCAGCTGTGGACATCCACCCTCACCTATTACAGTCAGTACAAAGTCGGTGATCTGCTGGAGGCGATTACAACATTACGTCATGCCATAAAGGAGGGACACACAAGTTCGAAGTTTAAAATCCGTGAGAAGTATGGCAAAACTACCTTCATGAAGGTCTCAACTCTAACAGTCCTTCAAGACCTGTGACGTGAAATGTCTGTTCTGTGTAGTCTGTGCTGTGTAAAACTTGGCATGTACTGTTCTCAATTCTACTTCCCTTGAAACATGGTGGGGTGTCTTGCAACCATTAATTGAGCCTAGACAACTTTTACTTGAGAACGTTGCTGCCAGAACGGAACTGACGGCCGCCAGAATGGAACCGACGGCTGCCAGAACGGAACTGATGGCCACCAGAACAGAACTGACGGCTGCCAGAATGAAACTGATGGCCACCAGAACAGAACTGAGGGCCACCAGAACAGAACTGAGGGCCACCAGAACAGAACTGACGGCTGCCAGAACGGAACTGATGGCCACCAGAACAGAACTGAGGGCCACCAGAACAGAACTGAGGGCCACCAGAACAGAACTGAGGGCCACCAGAACAGAACTGACGGCTGCCAGAACGGAACTGATGGCCACCAGAACAGAACTGACGGCCACCAGAACAGAACTGAGGGCCACCAGAACAGAACTGAGGGCCACCAGAACAGAACTGAGGGCCACCAGAACAGAACTGAGGGCCACCAGAACGGAACTGATGGCCACCAGAACAGAACTGACGGCCACCAGAACGGAACTGACAGCTGCCAGAACGGAACTGATGGCCACCAGAACAGAACTGATGGCCACCAGAACGGAACTGACAGCCACCAGAACAGAACTAATGGCCACCAGAACGGAACTGACGGCTGCCAGAATGGAACTGACAGCCACCAGAATGGAACTGATGGCCACCAGAATGGAACTGACGGCCACCAGAATGGAACTGACAGCTGCCAGAATGGAACTGTGGCACCCATGCATGCACACATTGTTGTCTCCGTCTCTCACCTTCTCAGCATCAGAGGCCATGAGAGCAATCAGACTGTGAAGAACTCTTCCATTTAGTACTGCTACGATGGATCTCCGGTGAACATCTGGAATACAACAGAAAGACAATTGAGTGTGCAGAAGTTCTCACCGTTGTTAGCTTCTGAAAGGACATTTGTTACACGTGAACACAACCATAATATTCTAACTAGAAACACTTGAATCTACATGTAGGATAACCGGGTCTAGATCAATGTCATATTGTTGAGTCAATATGCACAGTTGGGTACATACAAACATTCACACATTTATAGTCTTCACTGAATTTTATATAAATTTGAGACATCAACATCAATCACTGCACACCCTCTACCATAATACACACACCCACACACAACACACACCCACACACTATACATACCACACCCACACAGCACATACCCACACACTACACACACAGGCAAGCAGTCGGTATTGATTGGCCAATTTTCATGACGGCCTCACCCCCAGCAGTAGCCTCGTTCCCAGGCCCCGCCCAGCTTTTCGTCGCTTGCAGTACGGACCAACCGAAAGCGGCGCGCGGGCCTGCTACCCCAAGTAGTGTCTACATGGCTATAAGTTGAAGCAGTCTGGTACTTCATGTCCACAGCTACATGAACAAGCTACATGAACCAGCTAACTGTACGTAACTGTAAGTCCCCAAGTGCACATTTGGGAACAAGAACAGGGATAGCAGCGTCCCATGCCTTAGAGTGCTTCCTGACAGCTGGAAATTAATTCCGTGTTTTGCACGGACCTTAATAATCACCTACTTTGTACATTCTTTCCACACTAGGTGCAGAAAATCAATACACACTTACTACATAAACACACACTCACACACACACACACACACACACACATGCTTACACACCACACACACACACACACACACACACACACACACACACACACACACACACACACACACACACACACACACACACGCTTACACACCACACACACATACACACATGCTTACACACCACACACACACACACACACACACACACACACACACACACACACACACACACACACACACACACAACACACTCACACTGACTCACTCACACGCACTCACTCACCAGACACTGCTAAATTGCTGAGAGCAGCTGCACAGTAAAACTGGACATCAATGTCCCGTGAGTCCAGCAGCTGCACAAACACTGGGACGGCACCTGCCTGGACCAGCTCTTGTCTGTTGGAGTCTGTGCACAGGAAGAACAAAATACCAGCTTAGCTCTAGAGGCTACGTTTGAAAAGGGCATAATGTTGTGCTAGTAATGCTGTAGTCTCTTGCCGTTATTCAACTGAACTCTTCAACCCTTGACAGAAAACTAACACTGAAAACTCAATGGTTCATTCTTCACTTAGTAATGATGTTGCAATGCCTGGTTGCTAGGCAGTGTACAGCTTAGTTGTACTGTAGGTTGGAAAACTACGGCTGAAGCAGAGAAAGCATTTCCTCCAGTGCTCATTTCCTCTCCACTGTAAGATCCATGAGCAGATCGATACACATATATAAGACTAGCCTCGGCCCCAGGCTCTCTCTCCCCTCCAGGATTCCCAGGATGCTCGGGATGGGTGCACTTCCACCACAACACAAAGACACAAACATGTTTGGCAGGTTATCAGAGACTTGACCATAACTGGGATGTAGCCTCATTCCTAGGAGCCTGGGAACGAGGCTAACTGGGATGGTCACCATACCACAGCTGCATTGTATCAACAGTGTAGGACGAATGCCAATATCTGGAATACTCTGCCATCCCGGGATGGTGCACGGTTGTGATGTGTGGTACAGTGAGAGTTATAATTATATAGTGCACCTATCCTGGATAGTCAGGTGCTTGGCTAGTCTCATTCCCAGACCCTCATCTGGGCACGGGACCATCCCGGGATGGATGCATGATTGTGATGTGTGGTACAGCTAGTGAGAGTTAGTGCACCTATCCTGGATAGTCAGTCAGGTGCTTGGCTAGTCTCGTTCTCAGACCATCATCTGGGCACGGGACAATCCCGGGATGGATGCATGATTGTGATGTGCGGTACAGCGAGAGCTAGTGCATCCATCTAGGAGCTTGGCTAAAGTGAGATCAGAGACTACATCCAAGAGAGGTCCTAGAATGAGTAGGCCTCAACAACTACTGTAACTTTGGATCCCAAGAATCACCTCCAATGATTTAAAAGATATAATCATGGAAGAATTATTCCCATGTTGATCCAATATCCCAATTCCTCCTCTGCACCCTGCACCTTGAGCTGAACATTGTATCTCCATCCTTACCTATGTGAGTGAGGTTGAGCAGCGCACCAGCGGCATTTCTCTGCACCCTGGGGTCGTGAACTCTGGTGAGCTTCAGGAGGGCAGGGACAGCCCCCTGCTGCACTATCTTGATTTTGTTGGCCTCTGCACACAGAGAGAAGTGAAGGACACACATGTAGGTTAACACAACCAGATGAATTGGTATGGTAGCCTTGTTCCCAGCAGCTTTTCGTCGCTTGCAGTACGGAAAAGTGTTTTATGTACTGCAAGCAAATGAAAAGCTGGGCAGGGCATGGGAACGGGGCTATTGGTCTGCTACACATTGCTTGTGCATGCATGTGTTGTCGGTTTTGAAATACGTTAGTGATGAACATAACATGAGTGTATATTGTCCATTTCACACATTCAGTGAGAAGATATATCCTATCATGTGCTGCTTGTGAGGGTTCTGTCATAATGAAGTTAAAAAAGGCAAAGAGATGTGTCTCTGTATAGCCTCATTCCCAGGCTATTCCCACCAGCAGTAGTTGATCACTTGCAGTACGGAAATAATGTTGGTAGGAATGGCCTGGGAACGAGTTCCTGTGCCTCCTGACAGAAAATCCATTTGCTATGAGGTGCTATAACCGATGGAATATTACGTACACGTGTGTACTAGGCTATCCTAATCCACTTTTCTTTCAATGGGTATGGGAAGTAGGTGTGGCCTAGCAATGAGGTTACTACACACACATCTATACCTGTGGTTGCGAGGGTAGCACCTCATAGCAAATGGATTTTGCTTTCAATGGCAATGGGAGAAAGAAGAGGGTGTGGCCTGGGAATGAGGTTACTACACACTCATATATAGACCTGTGGTTGCGAGGGTGGTGATACATCCACACGCGTTGCACTGCACCTCGGCACTCTCTGTGCCCAGCAGAATGATGAGGGGGTTGAGAGCCCCGGCAGCCACAATGGCATGCTTGTTGTCAGCTGGAGAGAGGCAGTGGGACAAAGAGAGGCAGCAATGAACTGAATGGCATCTGGGATGCACAATGGGTGCCTCCAAGTAGCACCTGGGGGAGGGGTTCACTGTGCAGCATTTCCACTTCAAATGACCCCAATTTAAGTGCATTACATAATCAGTTGTGGTCAATAATGATACATGTATATACATGACACTACCATTTACATAGTACACTTGAGGCCATTCTGTAATAGGCATACCATGTAGGTAGATAGGCAATAGCATCCTGAGTCTAGTGAGAGTGCTACTAACGCCCTGAGGATTTATAGTGCTACGGGAGATGTGACTGTTTATGCAGGGCCAATATTGTAGCTGTAGCTAGCCTCGAACCCAGGTAGCCTAATAGTGTACAGTGTAGTCCAGTGAGCTACGGGTGTGATTTATTGACTATGCACAGCCACAATACAGCCAATCATTCTACGCACGAGGTCCATTAAGGGCGAGGTTGCTGAGGGCGAGGGAGGAGGCCTTTTGGACGTCCATGTCTGAGGAGAGTAGCAAGTGGATGAGAGGAGCCAGGACGGCTTCCGATACCGGTTCCGTCACTGCATGGGAGTGCGTGAGAGTGTGGAATGTGTGAATAGTGTGTGAATTAGTGCGTAAAGGGTATATGCGTGCATGTTCCATTCCTTCTCATTCTGTTCCGTTCAGGGTCTTTACAATGTACTACATCTGATACTTGAGTAGCACACAACTAACTACCGTAGTCGCGCGTTATTAGGCGCATCTCACTTATAGGCGCATATTCGCTGTTAGGCGCATGTTCAACTCTCGTCCCAGGTACTCGCTGTTAAGCGCTGCAGTTTTCTTGCAGAAACTCAGCCATTTTCGATCCTACGGAGTGGAAAAAAGCTATAATTCTAATTGAAGCACACTTCCTATTCGAGGAATGTCATTATAAAAATATTCGTTATTAGGCGCATCTCGCTTATAGGCGCATATCTCCTTCCTGTGGAGTTATAGGCGCATGCGCCTAATAACGCGCGACTACGGTATTGTGGAGTGAGGTGATACTGGCCCAATACGATGATAATCAGGTTTACCCGATGTACCTTAAGGTTACTATTGTTCAGGGTACGTAACAATACTTAGCAGATTAGGTATATAGCAGATTTGGCGGCTATTCATTTCGGTGTGTAACTGTTGCACGTAGGTGGCAAACTCACGGCTCACCTTACAAATACGTGATGTCACATAATTATGGCCAATCATATTATTTTCAGGTTCAAAATTCAGCATACACCATTCACTATAAGTAGTGCCCGCAAAGGTAGGTGAAAGACTGATCTCCTGGGTTCCAGAGAGAAGCAGAGAAGCCTCTAAGGACATCACCACTTAGCTGACACCTCCACAGGTGCAACACTCTCACTACTTGGCCCAAGATCCCACTTAATTAGTGCACAAAGGCATAACCCTTGGCCAAATTGGTTTACAGTAGGGAAACAAATACCTGGATGTTTGCACTTGTTGTAGCCATAACAACACGTTATTGTACAGAATGTTTGCAATACATACATGTGCCTATAGTTGCCCTTGCTACATTCAACACCACGTTACTGTGTTATGCTGATGTTCGCCTGCAATTACGGATGCATCACTATATACATAGGACACTATAATTATATATGTAACCTGGCATTCTCAAAATCAATATGGACAATGAAACAACGCTGGGGAAGTTTGGACAGCTTCACGCTATACCAGTAGTCGTGTCTAGTTGTGATGGTAATACTTGCAGAGCCGCTACGAGGCTGCAGCTGTAGCAGCTTCGAGCTAGTCTCCAGAGTGTCTTCTAAGGCTAATTTATGCCTCTGCAAGTGTGACAGGCAACTCCTTTCCTGCAGCTACAGTTCAACACGAATGTAGCGAGGCTGTACTCAGGTAGCTATAATGTATTGCAAACATTCTGCACAATAACGTGTTGTTATGGCTACTACAAGTGCAAACAGCCAGTGCATAATTGGTCATTTCCCTCATGTCAAACCAATTTGGCCAAGGGTTATGCCTTTGTGCACTAAGTGGGGATCTTGGGCCAAGTGGTGAGAGTGTTGCACCCGTGACTGTTTGTGTGTTGGGTTAAGTGAAGACATGTCAGCCAAGTGGTGATGTCATTAGAGGCTTCTCTCTGGAATCAAGGAGATCAATACCTCCGTGGGTACTCATTTTTGAATTGCAGAAAAATTTGAACTCATAAATAATAACCGTTTGTGTGACAGGCAACTCCTTTCCACAGCTGTAGCTCACACGAACACAATCTGAGTTGAATTAGCCTCGTTCCCAGGCCTTCTCACCCCAGCGTTTGTCGCTTGCAGTAGTCCCTTGCATTAGTACTGAAAGCAACAAACGCTGGGGTGAGAACGCCTGGGAATGAGGCTAGAGTTGAATGTAGCAAGCCTGTACACATACAGCTCACTCCCACATGCACACACACACACTCGCATGCCAGGCATCAATATACAGTATATTGGTGTATCGATAGAATTATTTCCTACAGCAGATTGCACTTCCGTTTGAACATTTGCGGATTCTGTGACCGCTAAAAGTTAGCGGCAAGAATTTCCTGTGGGTGTAGCTTCACAGAAATGAGATGGCCCGGAATATGCTGAATTCCGGAATTTGCAAGCACTTTGCGTCAGCATCATACTTGAAGAACACAGTTTCCGCAAAAATCTACGGAATACGCAAATTTTTGAACAAAAGTGCAATCTGCTGAACAATAATGGATGCTGAGATTGCAAATTCATCATAACGTTGAAACCCACAGGTGGTGAGACATGGAATGGGGACGGAAATGGTTTGAGAATGAGGCTATGCTAACAACTCACTTCTTTCACTGATCTCTGAGAAACAAAGGGCGGCCGAACGCTGAAGGTCAACATTCTCCGAGTACGCAAGTGTACATAGGCTCTGCAGCTTGTCATCGCTCAAGCTCGGGTAGCCTCCACTCTCATCTGGTACAGGCAGAGGAGAATATGCAGATAATACATATGACCAGAAATTAGAACGCATGTTCCAGACGTTTTCATGTTGCTTGTCCAAGATCCGTTTTAAATTTAAAGCATGTGCACTGACGAGAGAGTGAGCTATGTGTGCCTTTTGCTGTTTACATGGCGTAGGCATCTTTCCAGTGAATATGCACACTATCGATCCAACGAACACGCAGTAATTTGTAATTCCCGGCTAAGGCTCAAAGTACAAAGGTCCTTTCCATAGGCCATACTTATGCGCATGTGCCAATTTTTGAATGGATCTTGGACAAGCAACCTGAAATCCTCAGTACATGTACACTAGCCTCGTACCCAGTCCCACGCCCAGCTTTTTGTCGCTTGCAGTACGGTACTGCAAGCGACGAAAAGCTGGGCGTGGGACTGGGAATGAGGCTACATGTACACTGTATCTGCAGCATGTGGCTTCATTCTCGGGTATCCCCAGAATGGGATCCACTCAGAGTACAAATACGATCATATGGTGTCAATATCATGCAACTCTTGATACATTCCTGGCATGGAGTACTTGTCATCTTAGTCTTGCCGTTCAATGCTGATACATGGCTACCGTTTCACTCGCACGCTGACAGTGTGCAGCCATCTTGTATCGACCATGCCCTCTACGTTGATTCCGCCATATAGGGCTGGTCCTGCAAGTCTAGGTTAATCTCCAGGTACATGAATGGTAGTCTCGTTCCCAGGCCTCCGCCCAGATTTTATCTCGCAGCCATGGGATTTTTCTCCACGGTTGCAAGATAAATCTGGGCGGAGGTCTGTGAACGAGGCTACATATACGGTGAGTGTAGATCATTAAACTACAACCAGGCTGGTGGTATCCACAGCAGTGTTGCAAATACCATGGAGGACCAGCACATTTCAGCACACATGGACACACACACCATGCCAAACTACCTAGCCTCATACCCAGGCCCACGCGGAACGCGGAAGAGGGCCTGGTGACACTTGGCAAAATTCTTGTATGTGCACAGTCAGCATAACTGCGTAAGTGATTACATTCCTTACTTGGATGCATTCGAAATCATGCGGAAGGTATCGGTGATGGCTAAGTAGAACGTCCTTGCCAAGGAGCGACCAGAGGTTAGTCTTGAAGGCTAGAACAACAGTTTTATCAAGCGGCTACACTTTTCACGGGGTAAAGAATGTACAGTAATTGGCAATGGACGAACGTGATTCGCCTACCCAAAATCAAGACTGCTGAGCTCAGCACATACGGGAATTTTGCCAAGTGTCACCAGGCCCACTTCCGCGTTTTGCGTGTGGGCCTGGGAACGAGGCTACAAACTACTATAGATCCGTAATCCCATCCACAGATCCCATATCCTGTACGCGCACGGTCTGTACAATGCATGCACCTGATGAGGCCTAAAGGCCGAACCAGCTGGTTGCGCACTATATACTACTATGCACACTCAGTGACTGATGAAGCAAGCTGTGAGCAGATGCCAGTGCTATGTTAGTGATTCGTGGCCCTAGTTGACTATTCTACGTAGATCTTCACATTCAGATAGCCTGTAAATAGCTTTTTGTCAGGATCCGGAATTCCTTCATGTCGCGGCGTACTCCATGAAGCTGAAGCAAGTCCTCGGGATGGTGGACAGTCACAAACCAGGTTATGACTCATGAGCTTGCTGAAGCACATTTCAGGTGTGCTTGCATGTGCACATTAGTAACCTACCGGTATGTGAACTTGTGAAGAATTACCAAGGGCTCGTGAAGCCTGTTGGCATATGCATATATGGGCATCATGTGGTATACATACAGTACTCTACTCATGGATATCATTCTACATCGGGGTAAGTGATGCAGGGGTTCTAATACTTGCAACGCAGGGGCGGCAGCACGTATTTACAATTGGGGGGGCAAGCCAGTAGCGTAGCCTATGCACGCTGCCGAAGGCAGTGCATACAGGCACGTAGCGCCAATCCGCGCAAAGCGCAGAAATTTTTTTTTGCCTTCATTTTTCAGTTATCAGGATGGGCTCTCGTGGCACCTTCGTGCTTTGTACTGCGCGTTCCAGATGTATGAGGATCGATGCTGCGCCAGATCAGCAACTCGATTCGCGTACATCACAAGGTTAGCCGAGTCAGCCTAGTACTAAGTATAGGGCAGCCGTTGGCTGTTTAATAGTAGCTAGCTAGGAGTTAGGGGGGGCGATACCCCCTCTAAATATTTGGGGGGGGGGGGGGGGGGGGGGCGCTTGCCCCCCCCCCCCCCCCCCCCCCCCCCCCCCCCCGGGCCCCCGTGCCGCCGCCCCTGCAACGGTTTATTGAACTTCAACAACGAACACATTGGAGTCCAATAAACGATACCCAACTGTCACTAGAGGGTACTTAGCTTACTTTTACGTCAGTTTGGGTTAGTTTTGGACTTGCATCATCTACCAAAAGCTGACCACATCACACCACAACAGCATGGTGCACCTTGACCCAAGGGGACAGAGGCACAGCTCAGTCCCAAGTGTCCTTTGATTGTATAATTTATTGACTACTGCAGTTAAACTTGGATAGTTCATGTGTTCAAGGCAAAAGTCAGTACAATTAAACTTTCACCGTTGTACGATTCACTGCCTGGAGGTCTGGGAAACAAAACAAGACCAGAGAAGCTTGCTTGCCCTGCCCCCACCTGCGTCATATTAATTTACTGCCCCACCTTGCTCGAGGTATTGGAGAAGTTTGCTGACCGCTTCCCTCTCGCTGTCTCTGAGCAGGGGTTCTCTCGTGCTCGAATGCACCATCCTCCCGCCTCGACCGCGTTTCCGTCGGCCACGGCCCTGCCCAGCACAGCAGGTAGCGCCCATCGGTCGAATCAAACAGGATCCAGGGCAGCAGAGCTGAGATCAGCTCAGAGCGATGTAAACGTAACCAACAAATTCACGTGACTTATTTGTTTTGGCCGGCCGCGCCTGGCGCGGCGCGGCGCCCCCCCGTTAATTTGTGTCAGCTAGGTATAGGTACAGCACACTGGATGGGTCCGGGTGTGCATGGCTAAGCCTAGTCTCCCTAAGCCAGTAGCTGGTACTATTCTAGCATTCCCTCCAGATTCCGAATACCGAGAATTGATTGCGAGTGTTACTAAAAGTTGATGGTGTTTGTCCAGGTTCATGAGTTGTGAGCATAAATATATAGAAATTGTGGTTGAAGGTTGTTGCTAGATGGGTATGGGTATGAACTACAGCTATAGCAATCATCTCCAGCCCAAGTTCAAATAAGAATGGAAGGTGTTCATCTGCTTGGTCCTCCCTCTATTGCAGCCACATGTAGGTACTGAAGATAAATGTTTGACAGAAAACCATTGTGTGACATAAATTGTTCATGAGCATGTCAGTGGGAGTGACGTGCAGTTTACAGCTAGAGATGTTGCTCCAGTCATCACTACATACTCTTGAGCTCTGAGCATGGGTACCAGCTAGTGGTATTGTTTTTGCTGGGCAAACAGGAGGCAGTTGTTGAGGAGCTGAATATTTACAATGAGGTAAATGAAGCAATATACGGAGCCCTGGACTGTGGACTCGACTCTGGACTAGTACTGGACCGTGAAAGCAAGCTGGTTGCCACGAGAGGAGAGGGGCCCTTGCAGTCTCACCACAGAGCAAGCTCTGCATGGCCCTAGTTCTGCAGCATCACTGGATGGTAGCACTGCTGCCAGAGGACAGGGGGCAATGCTGTCCCGCCACAAGCAGCTAGCTGAATATCTCAGCTAGGGCGCGTGGAATTTTGACACTGCCTTTGCTACACTTGATGCTGTATCTATGGAAATTATAAAGCAAAAGAATACAATACCTCCAATCAAGTAACAATGTTGCACAAGCCCCAGGGAATGATCCCCCAAGAATGGTGCCCTTTGCTACATTTGATGCTGTATGGAAGAATACCTCCAATCAAGTAACGATGTTGCACAAGCCCCAGGGAATGATCCCAAACCAAGAATGGTGCCCTTTGCTTCATTTGATGCTGTATGGAAGAATACCTCCAATCAAGTAACCATCGATTTTGCACAAGCCCCGGCTATTGATCCCAAACCATGAATGGTGACGTCTCGTTCTGATGGTACACCTCACTTTGGTCACCTAGCCAGTATGTTTGTGACAAAAACTGTTTGCAATGGTGCGGCATCTCAAATCTGTTCTCACACCTTGGTGACAGCAGAAGTGAATGGGGAATTGTTTTTGCAGTGGTATGTAGCCAGTGGTCAGGAGCCAAACATAACCTGGATAGCACACGCTGGTCTTCCAGCAGGACGAGGGCGAAAAGGTGGAGATCCCAAACGTAAGCGTAGCAGGACACCTTCAGTTGCACCAGACTTGTCATCCACACCCAGCAGTGAGTCAACTGAGAAGTCCTCTCCCACCTGTTTGTTCCCATCTCACTCTTCATTCACAGCCTGCAGATCATTCTCGGACTTTAATAAGTTGCCGCCAGCCCACACTCACGATCACCCAGCCTACAAGCCTTGTAAGTGTCTTGCGTCCTACAGTGCAGGCACACCACTCAGGTAGTACAGTGTATGTTTCAACTGTGCGAAACATGCTGCCTTCCACAACCCAATTGACTCGTAATACTAACCCATTTTACATCGGATTTATTGAGGGCGATATTCGCATTTGCCAGGGATGCAGGAGTATTCTCATGGATCAGTTCCAGCACCCCCCTTTGACTTGTGTGCTGCACGTGCTGAGCGCCACTCATTTCGAGATGCCACTGCAATCCTCAGAACTCCTAGAAAGGAACAACCTTCCCCCTACCATGGACCTCAACCTGCAGCTGTAGCTGCTAATTTTTGTACCCTCTAGCATTGTTGTTCCACCCGATGTATTACCATTGTTGTTTGGCCCAGTTCACAAAGAGTACAATCATGTACTTGCGTCTTCTTGTGTTTTTTTTTACCTGATCATGTTTCACAAATTGTTGGTGAGTCCAGAGTCCCGTCCAGAGCCCAGGTTTTTCACTGACCCGCCAGTTGCTCTGTGGTGAGACAGCAAGGGCCCCTCTCCTCTCGTGGCATTGCTACCAACCAGAGTAGCAGTGGTGTATGGACCATAGCCTACACTACCATTTTTGTTGCCATTGAAACAACACTTCTGCATCAGCTGGTGGTAACTTTGTGTCTCATGCTCCCCTGTGGGCATTATCGATCAACCTTTGAACATTTGTGTAAAAGCCCTGGCTGAGCATCAAGCGAGGCAACAGCAAATACTATTCGACGATAAGTGGAGCAGGTAGCCTGGAAGGAGGGCGAGGTCAGCTGTGTTTCCAGGAGTTGTACATGTAGTCTGTAGCTTAGCTGCGTAGCTTGATTTTGCTGCCAGTAGCATACACAACATAACGTTTTCCATCTGTTGTAGCTATACTATCTCTTTTCCAGCCATAAGAAACTGCTTGCAGATGCATAACGCCCAGATCATGATGGCAAACACTGTCAAAGTATAGTGCTCAGTTGTGCTTATAGCATACATAAATAGCGCAGCCTCACCTATGGCTAGGTACTTTGTGTGTATAGCCCGAACTAGAGCCTAGGTCTGGTGTGGAGATATCAGTAGCTGTGCAGAGTTCAAGCAGCTTGCTCGGTGAAAACGCGAGGGCAATTCGAGAGCAGACAGTGGTGTTTCTGAGGAGAGTTAGGCTGTAGCTAGCTAGCGGCTGGGGTTTGAAAATATTTGGCGGGAAGTCAAGGTCAGGTGGCACGCGCATGCGCAACAGAATACATCCGGTTAGGGTATAAATACTGAATTTGTAACAAGTTTTGGCGGGAAGTCGGGATGGCGTGTTCGCTTGCAGACTGGGGTCTGAACATTGCCTCCCCAATAACCGAGTACGAGGTCGGGCCCCTCCGTACATACCCGTTCTCGACTTCCCCGCCTAGCAGCATGAGTACGCCGGTTCCCATCTGACCACCGAAGCTAAAGGTGTCTGGTAGAAAGCAGGTCGCCCTCCTGTGATTCCAGACACGCCTATCCAGCGCTCCTGAGGCTTACACTTCGGTGTCTGACCTGTCACGGAGGGATGGGTGTGTTGCTAGGTTGTTATTTTTCTTCTTCTTCTTTTTTTTTCATCTTCTTTTTTTCTTTCGTCAAGTCGTTTTTAATTTGGAGGGAGGCTGCATGCATTGCATTATTAGCTAGCTAGCTAGCTAACTACTATTATTTTGGTGGTCCTTTTTTTTTTTTCAAGTCTTTTCTTTTTCATGGAGGGAGGCTGCTCGATCTTTTGTTTCTTGTTTACTTTCTTCAAGTCCTTTTGGGGAGGCTTGTTCTTTTGAAGGGATTTTAGGCTGATCTACAATAATATTATAATAGCTAGATCTGTCAACAATACAAGGGACATAATTATTATAATACAAAGGACAATTTTCAAGGTCTCAATTATTGCATGGTCTCTCTATAATACATTTTGAATCAGTCCTGTAATTAGCTATATATAAGAACATGGAAACGAACTTTCCTAGGCCAGCCTGTTGTTATACAGTATATATTATATAGTGTGGTCCATGGAGCTTATATACTGCATGTCTATAGTCATTCAGCTATTAACCCTACGTGTTACTGTTACTTGTACCTGTTGTTTGGAGAGGATATCCTTCATACATAATTATACATACATAAGCAATATTTTACCAGACACCATCCAGTTAAAAATTCAATGAAAAGGAGGAGTAAATTGATTACAAGTACAAATGAACGATCCACGATACATTATAATCATCCTCATGACCTGGTCACATGACTAGATCTCAGTGCCCAAGTTCATGGTCGGGTTGAGGGTGTTCCTCTGTTCCAAAACGAATCCAATTGTGTGCTGCCGGATGGTGGAAACATGGGATTGAAGCTACAAGATCTTGGAGTTGGCCTCTGCTAGCTTTGCATGGAGTTCCGCATTCTCAGCTGATAGGGCATCACGAGCCTGTGGGTGTGTGCGTGGGGACGGGGAGGGTTGTGTGCATGAGTGTGTTGTGTGGGGATGTGCATAATTATGTGTGTGTGTGCATGCGTGTAAGTGTGTGGTGAGCTGGTATGCACTTCGTGTGTCTGTGTAATCAAGGGGTGTGTGCAATACTCAGATCTACAATCGCTCATCCAGGGATTAGTATATATACTGACGTTCAGAAGTCAGTAATCTCAAGTATCCTGTTCTCATAAACTGCAGCTGATCTCATACTGTCACTCACAGCTTCTGCTCTTTGTAGCCAGTGATATGTCGTCATCGCAGCACAACTCTGGGGCTTCAAGAGGCTGGTAGGGCGCTGCTTCTTAGCTAGAGGGGTAAGTCCGGTAAGAGGGAGGAGGAAGCCGAAGGGGAGTGGGAGGAAGGGGAAGAAGAGGGAGCAATTCATGATCAGTGAGTTGATCACCACTATAGTGGTCTAAATAGCAGTGAGGGACTTCAACAAAAGGTATTTCTTTAATCTGTACATGCATGGTCAATTGATCATTGCTACAGTGCATATGTGGAATGTAAGGCTCTGCAGGAATTACTTCACAAGTTGGATGCAGTATGTAGTACTAATGCAAGCACCTCACTTACACCAGTATAATAGCTCACATTCTTCTCCTTGCGGTACTGGCAGTCGATCACCACTTAGTCCTTACAATGCTTGTGACAGCTGATACCACAGTCCGGACACCTTGCTTGTGTGAAGGTGTGTGTGTATAGTAACAGTCTTACAGTAACGGTCTTCAGATTTCAGGACAAATTTTCCAGGAGGCATGTCCCCCCCCCCCCCCCCCTCCCCCCCTTCCCAAATTTTCCAGCAGGCATGTCCAACCCCCCCTCCCCAAATTTTCCAGGAGGCATGTCCAACCCCCCCCCCCCCCCCCCCCCCCCCCCCCCCCCCCCCCCCCCGAAGGCTGTGTAGGTGATGCTCACTACCCCCATTTGTGAATAAATAGTCTAAGCAATGAGCTCTGTTTGTACTCTGTCATAACACTCACCAGGTTTGTAATATATAGCAAGACAGGCTTGTCATTGAACCTGTGTGTGTGTGTATGTGTGTAGTGTGTGTGTGTGTCAGTGTGTGTGTGTGTGTCAGTGTGTGTGTGTGTGTCAGTGTGTGTGTGTGTGTTTGTCAGTGTGTGTGTGTGTGTGTGTGTGTGTGTGTGTGTGTGTGTGTGTGTGTGTGTGTGTGTGTGTGTGTGTGTGTGTGAGCGTGTGTGTTTGTGTGTTTGTGTGTGCAACAGCAGGTGAAGGTAGCCTCGTTCCCAGTCCCACGTCCAGCTTTTTGTCGCTTGCAGTACGGTAAAGCAGGGAATAGTCTGGTACATTTCCTCACGTGAGTGACGTCAAGGGTAGAAAGACCAAAATGAACGTGGGCGTACATGGGTCTCAGAACAGCAAGAAGAGCAAAGGTACCAGGAGATACCGCATGTATCTAGCTTGTGGGGGGTGACTGTCATACTCACCGAGCGTTGAACGAGTAGATGGTCGATTATGTCATGCTCACGTGAGGAACTGTACCAGGCCCTCCCCACTTTACCGTACTGCAAGCGATGAAAAGCTGGGCGTGGGACTGGGAACGAGGCTAAGGTGAAGGGACAATGACGGTGATGGTATGGATGAATCACATACACAGTGAACCAGAGGTTGGACACATTTCTGCGCATGTGACTATGCGCTGTGTTTGAACGGAAATAATTGCGTGCCTTATGTTCCTAACGTCATCAGCCTCGTTCCCATGTCAATATGGCCTGGGACCAAAAGTAAGCCAACGAGAAGTGAAGCTACAGTTGGGGAGTTTGAAAGGTAGGAGTGCGCTGAAGACGCTTCAGGTTGAACCAGTTGGAGTACCAGGAATGTGGCTTCTCCGCCATCCCACATGGCCGATCATTCAAGAGGCTGTACAGCCTAAGTGACCCAGGGGTTGAACGGGGTTGATGGCATATTTGGAATCTACCCCACTGGAGCTTTTGGACGATGTCAAGATTGTTGAGATACTCCTAAAGACAACCGAGAACACACTTCAGTATAGTGAACCTCCATATAAATTCGCCTACGAACGTAGGTTACATGACCGTGTCCAACCTCCTCTGACAGTGAACAGTCTACGGCAGGAGTATCATACGTGAGGTACATGTATAACCATCAACAAGCTGATGGCATGGGTTGACTGTATGACTACCTACTTAAACTTTCTGTCTCCATTTAGTTAGGGCTGGCTCCTACAACATGTAGCAACGATGTTCACAATACAATCCTTGCAGAGCACAGTGACTCACGTGCCAGATAAATACAGCTGTATGCAACAGCTGTTTGGCTACACCTGCTATATTTTAAGGAGGCTATAAAAGGAGCAGTCACAAAGTACATGTTGCACTTTCCAGATAATCATTTGCTCCTTAGGACCTGGAGTTCTTGTTACAAAGAATCATCTGAACTGATGGCCGCCAGAACGGAGCTGACAGCTGCCAGAATAGAACTGATGGCTGCCAAAATGGAACTGACGGCTGCCAGAACGGAACTGACGGCTGCCAGAACGGAACTGATGGCCACCAGAACGGAACTGACGGCTGCCAGAACGGAACTGATGGCCACCAGAACGGAACTGACGGCTGCCAGAACGGAACTGACGGCTGCCAGAACGGAACTGACGGCTGCCAGAACGGAACTGACGGCTGCCAGAACAGAACTGACGGCTGCCAGAACAGAACTGATGGCTATCAGAATGGAACTGATGGCAGCCAGAATGGAATTGTGGCACCCATGCATGCACACATTGTCCTCTCCATCTCTTACCTTCTCAGCCTCTGAGGCCATGAGAGCAATCAGACTGTGAAGAACTCAGTACTGCTACGATGGATCTCCGGTGAACATCTACAAGAGAAAGACAATTGAAGTTCTCACGCTTCCGAAAGGACTTTTGAACACAACACATAATATGCTACCTAGAAGCACTTGAATATACATGTAGGATAACCGGAGTATAGATCGATCAATGTCAAATTTTTGAGTCAATATGCAGTTGGGTACATACATGTACATGCACACATTTTAATAGTCTTCACTGAATTTTAAGCGACATCAATCACCACACACCCTCTACCACCATACACACCCCACCCACACACTATACACACCACACTTACACCACACATACACACCACACTGGCACCACACATACACACCACACCCACACACCACACATACACACTACACCCACACATAATATACCCACACAGTCTCAGAACCAGACCCTTCCTCCCCCGCGCGAAGGGTCTGGTTCCGAGACTAACCCACACACACTGGCTTGTAGCAAGCAGTCAGGTGCTGATTGGCCTGACCAACTTTCATGATGGCCTCACCCCCAGCATGTCCACAGCTACAGAAGTACGTACTTGAACAAGCCACATCAACTGTAGTGCACATTAATAGGGTACAATATTAAGAACAGGGATAACTGCGTCCCATGCCATGCATAGAGTGCTTCCTGACAGCTGGAAATTAATTCCGTGCTTTGCACACCACACAACTCTCCAATTCCTTTAATACACTGCCTCACCAAACACAGAGAAGAGATGCAGTCCAAAATCCAGTTCAAAATCCAGTCCAAAGTCCAGTCCACGGTCCAGTCCAGAGTCCAGTCCGCAGTCCAGAGTCCATGCAGGTTTTGCCACTAACCTTTGACCCCACGCTTTGATGCACACGGCTAGGCTAGTGTTAGACTGAGACTCTGACTCTGACTCACTGCAGAATACGTTAACCTGAGGTTGCAGCATGTCATCAAGGCGTAGCAGAAGCCGGTCTCCTCCACGAAGAAGGCGGTGAGCAGTGCGACCATACATAGATGCATCATTCACACGTGTTCACAGGCTATAGCATGTAGAGCAGTATATTCTAATTGATGCGCAACATGGTAATAAGAACTTCAGAGTATTGAGGTTTGTGGTTCTCACTGTGGATCTAGAATATCTAGCCCCTCTAGTCAACAGGGTAGTCCCGTTCCCAGACCCGAACAACCCCAGTGCATATCACTTCCAGTATCACTTGTGAGGGTCTGGTGACTTGAACTCATCTGGTGAAGTGATCGATGCTGCTATGGCGTAAGGAAAGTCGAAACCTGGTCTCGCTACACAGTACCAGATGGCTTGGTGTAACTTGCTACCATTCAAATAGTCTCGCGTGGCCCAGACCCTTCCTGCGACAATTAGTGGGGCGGGGCGAAAGGGGAGGGAGGAAGGAGGTTCTGGTGACTCTGAACAGAATGTTGTTGGCTGTGCCGGAATGCTGGTAGAGCCAACCAGATTGAAGCAGCATGTAATAAGTGGCACGATTTCCGCTTTGAGCGTGTGACTAGATTTATAGTTGACATGGCGAGAAGATTCAAGACTGCCTCCTTAGCGGCTTCACAGCTAGGCTACAGGCAGTTGATGCCCAAACAAAGCGAAGATAATTTGCATTCAATAGGTACGTCTCCGTGAGTCTCCACATGAGTTCTGGAATGTCTCACTGTTAAGTCTCCTTCACGTACTACTCTTCGGAAAGTCATTGAGGCAGACGGTGCAGCGCTCTTCCTTGATAGCCATGGCTCTAGCTCTGTGCTCGATCAACTACTAGTATATACTTGAGGTAAGTCATGTGCAATATTACGTTTACAGAAGATTATTTCAACCGTTGTGGAACGGCATCTTGTTCAGAGTCACCAGACCCTTCTTCCTCCCTCCACTCCCCTTTCGCCCCGCCCCACTAATCGTCATAGGGAGGGTCTGGGCCATGCGAGACTACCATTCAAAGTGGCTAGTACTGACAAACAGGTGCTTGGTGGCTGTGCAGAATCCAGCGATCACAGCAGTCAGCAGTCTCTCTTTTGCAAATCCTGGCAGCAACTATGAGACCGAAAACTGTTGTGTTCGTCACTAAGAGCATTGTTACTTTCAAACCAATCTCTCAGCCTGGAGTTTAGTATCCGACAGTACGTTTTTGACTGCAGAGATATACATGTACCCCTGTAATCTGAGAGGGATTGGAAGGGAGGGTTAGATTTGGGGATAGGTTTGATAATGGTTTTGAGCCATGCATTGGGACCACTCCATACTGGAAGCAATAGTTGAAGAGGGACTGCAGGAAGTGGACACAGGCTTATGAACTTCATTTTGTCAAAACTGGGGATTTTTCATCGCCACTGCCATACGTACTGTATATAGCCTGCCTAACCTCTTCATGGGAGTTTAATTCTGGGTGAAGGTGAAGGGGTATACATGTGCATTGGTCTGCAGTGTGTGATCAGTTTTGTAGTTCAGAAATTATAATCCTTCCTTGTATCCAACACTTCCTCCGCATCGTTTACAACTGTACCATCAATTTTTGCATTACCGTGGGTAGTGTATGGTTACTTGACCCAATGCCTTTCCTTGGGCTTGGTGCTCTGTTGAGCTTGTAGTTTCATCTGTCTTTTGCTTCTAAATTGGTGCTTACTCTTACGCTGTACTAAACATTTTTTGGCTATTCTGATATGCTAACTTAAGGTCAGTACTTGATTTATTTCTTTCCCGTGCTTTAACTCTTTAGGGCCCAAATTTCTTTCTCTAGGTCATTTTCAGTCTATAGAACACTTAAACATACCCTAATTTCTGTTCTCTGGCGTTGCTGGGCTCGAAACTGCTCACACAGGTAATTTCAGCTATACTAAGCGTATACGTGACTTAACCACACCCACCAATTAACGGACTTGCAATCAAGCCTCCCGAGAAATGGCAACCCGCTGTAGCTGAAAAACGTGCGAATCATGCTGGAAATGGAAGCCCTACAAAGCCAGACAGCTACTTTCTGACCCCATTTATGCCAAAAACGATGGAAATGGCCCTCCCAGTGCCGACCAAGACCTTTCTACCGCCGACCCCAGACACGGCCATGCTGTTTGCACCCTCCGGGTGCACCCACCCACCTCCCCCTGTCCCGCCCTTTCTGCTGTCGCAGAACCTACATGTATCTCCCAAGGACATTGCCGGAAGTCACATGATGAAGCTGAAAGTATTATGACAACATTTGGCGCTATGGGCCCTAAAAGGTTAAGGGCAATTCTCTCCTCCATAGCTGGAGAACTTAGTTCTTCATTCCACCAGGCTTTATTAATACAATCTTTGGGACTGTTTGAGTGTTTAATAGTCTTAGACATTAAGCCTTCAGTGCCGGGGGACCTGGTTTGGATATACAATGTATGCAGCCTCTGCCTTTTATGTCACAGTGGTAGCATCTGGAGAGAGCTGCCTTGCTTACATTGTTCCTACCATGTTACATTTGCTGTTAAATAGTTAGCATACCTGCTAAGTTCCTGCTGATCCATGTACATTATGAGAAACATGTCTTTTTGCAGGGTCCACCCTATATTTTCATGGACCAGACCGGACCCAGACCCTAATTCACAGACCGGAACGTAACAGCGTAGGCACATGCATAATTCAGAAGGCGACGAGCAAGAGTACACAGAGCGTTGTACAATACATCACATGTTCAAATTTAAGAAGTCCACGACTCCACGACTCAAAGCTGTCGTGACTTAGTTTTGAGAGTCTCAAGGTTCTTCGGCAATAAGCGTGATCGGTCTGGTTGAATGAATCTGTCTGCTTGACTGCCCCTTATTGCCCCTGATGTAGCAGGACCAGCTAGTACATACATATACTAGCCTCGTACCCAGGCCTTCAATCGCGGGGGGAAGGCCCTGGTATACACTGTTTGCGCATGCGCTTAATTTCCCCCAAAATCTTGGAAAATAGGATATCTCGGTATTCTTCCGTGAAACGATGATGTCGAATGACGTCTACGTTTACATTCCTGGATCCTAGAAGAACCGCAACGAACGACGAGTAGGCTCTTTCCTATGCTTTGCGAAGGCTGAAAATGACACGGATGACTGTGAAAGAAGAGCAGCGCTCCTCCATGAGAGCTGTGTACGAAGGCAGCGACGTGTTCGTGTGGCTAGCTACCTACTGGCTATGGCAAGAGCCTGTGCTACCAAGCGCTCCCTTTCCTCATGGACTAGCTACAAGAAGGGACTTGTAGACAGTGGAAAGAGCTGTGGTGTGCTTGTTGTGAGCCCTTTGATCGCTCTCATGCACGCGTACGTGGGTGTGTTTACGCAAACGTCATCGGTTAAGCCCAACCCATTCGCAAACGTCACAATTGAAATTGACGTAATATTCACATTAAATTTAAACGCATGCGCAAACAGTGTATACCAGGCCTTCCCCCTGCGATTGAAGGCCTGGGTACGAGGCTAATACATATACATACTGTGCGAGCCGAACCGTATGAGGTGACGATACTCCTAGCATTCTTCAGCTCTTCAGTGCAGTATTTTCTTCTTTGGAATGGACGTTGTTTTCAGGAATGAAAACTCCTTCAAAACTGGGGCTTGATCAGCATCATCACCACTGGACTGACAGGACTCTGTTTCACTACTTACTCTATAAAATCTGGCTGAGTCTCAGTTCCCATTCAATGACTAATTAACGCTTTTATCATTTATACCCTCGGCATCGACGAAGCCTTCTGGTAACATGATTAAAATATTTTGCTCCCTTTCGAAACCGTCGTTATGAAGGATTTTGGAATCTCCTTGCTCTCATTGAGCCACAATATACTAGTACACTGTGTCCTTGGTATTTTTGCTGCGTTCAGGCATGCCAACCTGTGTGTTTGAGAAACGTGTATCATCTTCATTTGTGGACGAAGGGAGGGGGTTAGAAAAATTGGGCTGACACCTTTACTGGTGATGGATGCTTGTCCAATTGATGCCCACATTACTTTAGCAGGAGCGCATGAGCCGCCAAAGGCAGCGAAGGAGCGTGTAACTCGCGAGTACCCGTGAGTGCCATGTAAATACGAATCTGTAGTAGTAATGGCTTCCATATTTGGAAAGCGGAAGCTCATTTAGACGTTGCGTGACGCCATACAGTGCACGTGACTCGTACTTAGCTTAGTACAGCATTGTTTTGACAGAGCCACCCGCGCAATGGCGAAGCGTAGACATTGAGAGTGAGCTACCTCAAGCGAAGAGAGTTCGGTTTGAAGAAGGAACTCCACGCCGATCCAAGGGTCGTGCTAGAAGGAAACTTCAGCTTGTAGCCTTCAGGAAGTATCTCCCTGCAACTTTCTATGCGCCAGGTGAAGGATTCTCCCATGAGACGCACTATCAAGCGGAGCATGACCGTGCTGAAGTTTGCAAGAACGAAACAGGCAAGGAACCAGCGAGTGTCAGGACGCCCCTGAAGCGTGCACGCCAATAAAACTGCCCCCAGAAAACTTATGATGTACCCAATCTATTTTCAAATGCGGAAGTACGTAACTAATTTGTATTTACATGGCACTGAAGTTACACGCTCCGCCGCCGCTTCGGCGGCTCACGCGCTCCTGACGTTAGCAATTGTGGCCAATGGGAAGTCAGAAGCGCTCACAACTCATGGGGAGTTAGTCAACACCCTTTAATGCTTTCCCCTTCAACCCACTAACTACTCACTGGTATACATGTACATGTATATACCTTTGTCTCCACGGAGTCCAGGAACTAATCTTTATTCCTGCATCTTTTGAAAGTAATCTTAAAGTGTTTTTCTTACTCCATTATGTGTGTCCTATCTACAGCAGGGGTTCTAGGAGCAGTCCTTCACCTCGCCGAAGGAGTTCTGGGGGCAGTCCTCCACATCGCAGACGGTCAGGACATGACAGAGAGAGGGAGAGGGAAAGGAAAGATGGTGACAGAGACCGGACTCACCGCAGCCCCAGAGCTGGGAGAGATCAGGAGAGGGGGAGGAGGGAGGAAGGAAAGCGGGAGGAAGCCAGAAGGGGAGAGGGCAGGAGAGAGGGTGGAAGGAGGGAGGAGAGCAGGATGGAGGAGGGAAGGAGGGAGGAAAGGAGGAGGGAGGAGAGAAGGAGGGAGGACAGCAGGAGGGAGGAGAACGGGAGGGAGGATCGCAGGAGGAGTGGAAGGTACATATACAGTTGACTTAAGCATTAATGACGGGATTGTGAACCTACCGTGTCCTCTGCCACCTTTTGATTGTGCAGCTGATGAATTGATACCGTATAGTAAAGACAGCTGTGTGACAATAGCGTACATATCTGCTGTAGTTATCCAAATGTTTGAATGGCATGTTTTACTGCAGTGTACTTTTAGTATTGAACATGTGGTTCTTGAAATTTGGGTAGTCATTCCAATCAACCGAACGAAGTTGACAACCTGTGTAGGTGGCAGTGAACAGCAGCTCCCAGTGTCATAGATCGAGGCACGACTGGCAATGAAAGCGCAGAGCCCACCTTCTCCTTGGGTTTTGTGACTTTTACCTATACTGGTGAGGGGTCCTAAAGCAACCTCAGAGTGCAGTTCATGAGGAGGCATGCCCTTGAATTCCCTGCGGTGTAGGTACCATGGATTGGACATAAAGGCTTTGTGCATCCTGAAGGGTATCCTCCATGCATGAAGAGACTACGAGTGAATTACTTGGCCATTATACATACATTGTATACCCCATGTTCTTCTAGCCTCGGTCCAAGGTCAACTTCTAGCCTCAGTCCCAGGCCAACTTCTAGCCTTGGTCCCAGGCCAACTTCTAGCCTCGGTCCCAGGCCAACTTCTAGCCTCGGTCCCAGGCCAACTTCTAGCCTCGGTCCCAGGCCAACTGGGCCAACTTCTAGCCTCGGTCCCAGGCCAACTTCTAGCCTCGGTCCCAGGCCAACTTCTAGCCTCGGTCCCAGGCCAACTTCTAGCCTCGGTCCCAGGCCAACTTCTAGCCTCGGTCCCAGGCCAACTTCTAGCCTCGGTCCCAGGCCAACTTCTAGCCTCGGTCCCAGGCCAACTTCTAGCCTCGGTCCCAGGCCAACTTCTAGCCTCAGTCCCAGGCCAACTTCTAGCCTCGGTCCCAGGCCAACTTCTAGCCTCGGTCCCAGGCCAACTTCTAGCCTCGGTCCCAGGCCAACTTCTAGCCTTGGTCCCAGGCCAACTTCTAGCCTCGGTCCCAGGCCAACTTCTAGCCTCGGTCCCAGGCCAACTTCTAGCCTCGGTCCCAGGCCAACTTCTAGCCTCGGTCCCAGGCCAGGCCAACTTCATTCTTTGGTATGCATTAATTAGCAATAAGACACGGAAACAGAAGAGTGGGGAAGGCCTCGGATCAATTGTCATGTGAATGACTTCTGGTAGACGTAAGGTTGGTGTATGTGTATCGCCAGCTGCAAATACTGTACATGTACGGGTATGTAAATGTGTATGAAGTACATGTAAGTATGGAATGTAAGTTATTGTATCCTGAACCACAGGTATGAGAAGAGGGAAGAGCCGTCTAGAATTAGGGATGACAAACAGAGTAGACCCAGAGCACAGCCGAGTGAGGGAGAAAAGACCGAAGTTGTCATGGAAACGGAGGAAGAAGGACAGGAGAACAGAAGAACAGATCGCTTCAGAAATGAGAGGTTTGATAATCCCACTGCAGAGTTTGGGAAAGACAGATATTTCTCAGCGAGAGGTGGACGTCGAGACAGAAGTTGGAGAGAAGACCGGGGGAATGGTCGTGTGGGTGCAAGAGGAGAATGGGGTGAGGGACCGAGGGAGAGAGACTTCAACCAGTATCGTGGTGCTGACAGGGGAGAAAGAGGGAGGGCTGACAGGGGAGATAGAGGGAGGGCTGACAACTACTCCCAGAGGCTGTTTGAGTCGCTCACTGACCCAACTGAAGTTCCAAGACTGGGAAACTTCTTTGAGGTATGTAGTATGTAACGATATTCGAATGCTGCAAGGGTCTCTACATCATTGGGCCCACTGTAATATATGTGATAATTTGGAAAGAGAAAAACAAATGGCAAAAATACTTTACCTCACAAACAGAGTGGTATGAAGAGCTGCAACAATCAAGGCCTCATACATTCCAAATTGCTCATTCTTTGACCACAGAAAAACATACCGACACTACGGGTTGCGGCACACACAGGATAAATATGCATCAGACCCGAACGTAGCACTGTAGTCTTAATAACACTCTGCTTCCACACTAGCACATGTAGGCACTAGCCGCATTCCCAGCGCTCTGTACCGGGAGAAGAGTCCACATGCATGAGCAGTTCTGTTACATTCTCCATATAATTCATCGGGGTACGTAAGCTGAATTACCGTATACCGGGAAAATTTTGGTGACCGTTTTAATTTGGCGATTTGGAAGTCAATCGACAAATTAAAAAATCGCCAATATTAAATGGCTTGCCAGATCAACTGTCGGTGCTCGCAGCGAGGCAAGATCACCTTGAAATTGCAAGACCCAAGGTACTACCTGCTGAAAAAGGTCTGCGGAGAAGCGCCTACTACTTCACAGACGGTACACCGAGTTAAAAGCATACAGGCTGCTGAAAATTATTATCCAGAGCATACGATCATGGCCGACTGTGTATCTGGGTCGAGCATTACTGCTACAGCGTATGAGCCACTTCATGGCGCTCATAAGCTCCTGACATACCTCCCGGATAGCTGTTCGCCGATCATGGGCCTCTAGATACTGCTGAAAACATGACGGCCACGACACGTACTGCTCTCCATTTCACGTGTCTTCGTCCTTGGTTTGTGAAGTCATCAAAAAAATCGTACTGAGTCATTTCAGGTCATTTCGCCAAATTTAATGGCCGCCAAATTTTATGGCTGCCAAAATTTCCCAGTATACAGCAACATGGAAGAAATATTCGGTCAAATATACAACTGCAAGTTCCCTATGGGAACCCACGCGTGCACAAACAGTGGATACCAGGTGCTCTTCTCCCCGTACCAAGCGTCTGGGAACGAGACTAGCAGGCACAAGTAACAAAACAGACAAGCATCCCAGCCTTGAGAACCAGAGGTGGTGGTTTGAAAGCTTTGTGATGGCTAACCAACTCTCTCCAGCATCACTGTGATTTAAAACTAGTTGCCAAGCAGCTGATTGCCAGCCAGCTATATAGCTGCCATGGACTATGGCCTTACCATTTACATACATTGTTTACTTGTGTGTTTACAGCATGATGATCGTGAGACTCCTCAGCGTAGAAGGCCCAGCTACGGCCGAGTCTCCCGTACCTCAGACTCCATGTGGCCACCACAAGACTCGAGAGAGAGTATTGGAAGACGTTGGAGTAGTGATGACAGATATGACAGAGAGAGGGACAGGGAGAAGGATAGAGAGAGGGGAAGGGGAGATACAAGTCGGAGAGATACGAGTCGGAGAGATACGAATCGGAGAGATATGAGTCGGAGAGATACGAGTTGGGGAGACCGAGGATTGGGGCAAAGAGACGAGGGGAGGGGGTGGAGGAGGAGTCCTGACAGGTGGAAGCATGATATGTTTGAGCAGCTGCAGACTGAGGAGGAGGAGGAGGAGGGGGGAGAGGAGGGAGGAGAGGAGGAATCTCAACAGCGGAGGTGAGGAACTGCTGTAATTATGGTCAAACATAATTATTCTACATGTAAAACGTGTACTGAGGTTTCGGGTTGCTTGCCAAACTACTGCTAGATCATGAGTTCATAACATTCACAGGCAAGACACCTAGTCTCATTCTCAGGCCGTTCCCATCGCCAGTATTTGATCGATTCCAGTATGAAATACGGCGGGGGGAGGCCTGGGAGATCTGGTCACGTGCGATGCCATCATGTAGACATATAATAGACACACGGAGGGCGGTGCCCAGCGAAGAATCTCGACGTCCTGTCTTGTACTGTCCGTCCAAAGGCTGTATGTCAGAGCGTTAGCAAGGCAGACAATCGATACCGTTTGTTGTTCACAACGCCAAGGACAGATCGATGCGAGACTGGTATTATAACGGTTGGGCACCGCCTCCGATGTGTCTACCATCTATCTACCTGACATCATCGCACGGTGGCACATCATACTGGCGGTGGGAACGGCCTGAGAATGAGGCTACAAGACACCTATGCCATCTAAATGCCACAGGTGCGCACAGCTCACTCTCTTGTTTGTGCGCATGTGTCAAAATCTGAAATGGATCTCGGACAACCAACCTGAAAACCGGTAACCCTGGAATGTATTTTATAGGTGTGCAACAAGAATTTAAGTACTTCCACCTTTCTGGTTGCTGGATGTTGACCTGAGAAACTACTAGGGATTGCATGCAGTTGAGTGTGTGGTTGATTCTGTCAATACTTCCTCCTTCAGGTCTGTTGTGCAGAAGGTTGAAGAAAAGTTGGTCCGCAACCAGCCTCTCCGGGGTGAAGAGGAGGTGATGAATATTGGTTAACAGCAAGCTAATCTTTACGACTAGCAACTTGGAAGTTAATCACAAATTGTACACAATGCACAGTGATCAGCGGCGTCATACAGTTGTACAGTACTGCACTGGTATTTTGAAACAGTTTTGTGCTAGGATGTTTGTTGCATGTACAACATTGAGCTGATGTCAGTACCCTGTGACTTCTAATTTGCCCTTAATTTGCACTGTGGTCCTTTGGTTATTTTTAGTCTTGTGCCCAGACCACATGAGTGGGTGTGATCTGGGCACAGACTACTTATTTTTAGCAATCACTGACCCATAGTTAGAAAAATAACTTTAGGCATTCTGAAGTTAGCCTGGTCCCGGCTCCCTACATGTAGGCCCTCCCAACTTAGCCACATCCACAAAGGTCAAGAATGTGGCAGAGCTGGGGAGGGTGCTGGGGATTAGGCTACCCCTAAATTTGTGGCCAGAGGGTCCATCAGTGGTTTCATTGACAACAACAGTGTGTCCACTGAACGGCCTAGCTAACTCTTGTCTCAGCAGGCAGCTGTAGGGTCATATGACACTGCCTGCTGGTGGCTATAGGGTCACGTGACTGTCATGACTGTGCCTGCTACTTGCTATGTACAGTAACATGACTGTGCCTGCTACTTGCTGTGTAAGGTCACATGACTGTGCCTGCTACTTGCTGTGTAGGGTCACACGACTGTGCCTGCTACTTGCTGTGTAGGGTCACACGACTGTGCCTGCTACTTGCTGTATAGGGTGTAGGGTCACATGACTGCCTGCTACTTGCTGTGTAGGGTCACGTGACTGTGCCTGCTACTTGCTCAGTTATCCACTAAGGTGCTGGCAATTAGGCTACTCCACCTCCCTCTACACAAACCACTACCACGTCCCTCTACACAAACCACTACCACGTTCCCCATGGCCATGCATGCCGACCTCTCAAGTTGAGATTTAGTTGTGTGGCACAGTCTCAAGGTAACTGTTTTGACGGTACTTCGTTCCGGACTAAAAATGTTTTATGGGTCGATGCTTCATGTACACATTTGGGAGAATCATCTGTTTTGCTTTGTAGCCTCTGACTACTGGCTGTATCTACACTAGCTCCAAGGAATTTAGATAAAAGGAGAATGATACAATTATTGATTAGTGAAACCACAAACTGTGTTTCATTGCCCCTTTGTACTGGAACAAACTCTTTTTGCTTCTGAAATAATTAAGTTTGGACTGCAACCATTAATTGTTGCAGCAGGACAAGATCCAAAGTATGTTTGACATCAGACGCTCCAGTACATTGCCAAACAGTGGTATTCTTGGGGAAACGGACTATACAAAATGAGTATACATTCCTTGCCAATCAAATCCACCTCCACTTGCAAACAATTAACTTGGAGTAAATAGAATGTGTGGAGCTAGCTGCACACATGCAGCTTTAAAAGTGTTGTGGTAAAAGTTCCCATTTAATATGATATACCATGACATGAAGAGAGGGGTACTATGCATACATGCTGCAAAGTGCAGCATTATATACCCACAAGAGTCCGGGCCACCCTCATGCCCCCCTCCCCCCCCCCCCAATGCTCCCCCCCCAGCCCCACCCCAGCCCCCCCCGGCCATCCTCATGCCCCCCTCCCTCCCCCCCCCCCCCCCCCCCCCCAGCCCCACCCCCCAATGCTCCCACCCCAGCCCCACCCCCCAATGCTCCCCCCCCCCCCCCCCCCCCCCCCCCCCCACTAACTATACCTGAACTTACCCTACGGCGAAAGGTAAATAGCTAGGGTAAGGTTAAGGTGAGGGCTCACCTCACTATTAACCTTACCCGAGCTAAAACCTGCCCGAATGACTTCAACACAACGGGGCTCTCTTTATATACCCCCTTGAAGCCGGCCGGAAAGGCGCGCGCCGGTAACCTGCTAGGCCTAATTTGATTGGTTGACAAATTTTGGCGGGAAACAGGTGTGCACGCGTACACTGAGGACAACGATGAGTGTGCATCCGTCTCTGTCGTTTTACTTCGGTCTCCAATGGCGTTGGCCTCCTCCGGTGTGCCCTCTTCCATTGGCGCTCTCTCTGTTGCTGTCCTTGTAGTTGACTCCAAATGCTGTTCCGCAGGTAAATAGGATGGTGCCCAGACCGATGCCACTTGGGAATAAGTTTGATGAGGCTTGGCGTCTGGGAACGAGGCCGGCCGAGGTTGTTGCCGTGACAGTTGCTTGAGACTCCAGTTCTGTATAGTCGACTGGTTGAAAGTAAGTAAAGAGAGAGAGTGTGGAGAAGGAAAGGGAGGGAAGGGTAATGAATGAAGGCAGGGAGGAAGATGTCAACACTCCTGTCATAATGCTTTAATAGGGAGTTCATAGAAACCCTGCAGAGATAACCACCATGGTGCTCATGCTAGCTAGTTGTGGATCTAATCACCATTGTGAGTGTGTTGTGACTTGTCTACTGTGTCTTAAAATATAGGCATCCAAAAGTATAAGTGGATTAACCTGTCCTTCTGTGGGTGTGGCTACAATCTGAATTACAGTGCTGCTTCACCACTTTCTCAATACTCTCTAGGAGGATAACGCTGAGGAGGAGATGGCAGTTACTGTGGGTGATAAGGAAGTAAAGAGAGTGAGTGTTGTATGGGAGGAGAGGCAAGGCGCCTATTCAATAGATAAATAGATAGATAGATAGATAGATAGCTTTTGAAACTGAGGATGTGCACTGTGCATAGTATCCCATTTCATGTATGGTGACGTATATCCCATTTTCAGGCTGTTTTTAAGTTTTAAACTACACGCTAGAGGGGACTGAATTTTTACTATAGCACTGTCCTGGGGACGTAAATGCACCAGTGGAGTTTGTCGTCTTGAAGTGCTAGGACGCGTGTCCACAGGACACGTCTATAGCGCTACCTAGCAATGCATGTGCACCCATGCACCCTTAGGATGTATAGTACACATAGCATGGCTGTCACATGCTGTATGGCTGATACAGCCCCTCACAGGTCCATTGGGTGGAACCTCCCTCCCTCCAGAACACACCCTTCCAGTCTGAAGTTAAAGACCTCATGAAGAGATTGAAGACCATGCTCAGTGCTAGTGCACAGATGAAGGTACAAATCGTCTCCTATCACCCTCACTCATCACCTTCACTCATTATACCCACCCACTGATCACACACACTCACTCATCACACACACTCATCACACACACATCACACACGCTCATCTCCCTCACGCACCACCCTCACTCATTACCTTTACCCTCATCCATCACATCATCACACACACTGATAACCCTCACCCACCACTGGGAATAGGCTGAGGTGGAAGTATATGGAGTGGAATGTAGACTTCATACCCACTTTACTTAGAACTGGAACTTTTAGTTGTCTGTGGGCCCGAATAAAATGCGCAGTTGTGCCCCAACGTCTCCTTGAACCAGTGTTCTTGATAGGATTCTATGAGGGGTACTATGGCCTTTGCGGTCCTTCATGTGCCCTTCGTGAATCCCCTGTGCCCTTACCCAGGTTACTGTGACTGTGAGCTAAAGCATTAAGTCCACTCTTCTTCTTCGGTGGCATAGCTCTGAATCAAAGTACGAGCGCGATAGCTATATGGACTTGTACCATAAACAAGGATTATTTGATTATTGCTCATGCTTGGTACAATGGGCAATGGGTGGGGTCAAAGGTGGAAGCTCATGAAAATTAAAGTCCCTTTGGCCAAACGTTTCTGATCCTAGTCTTCACTCAACTCAAACACACCTTCCTTCCTGATGTGACGTTCAACACATCTGCCAGCTTTAGTTCATCCTGACATGCATGGATTACCAGTGGCCTCTTTTCAATGTGTTCCAGTATCATAATCGTGTATAGTTGACAATGACCAGTCAAACGTGTCAACCATGTTTATGCTTGCTTCCTCCTCCATCCGTCACCCCATGACAACCACTCTCCCCACACCCTCGTCCACACTCCTACCTCACCTTATCCCTCAGCCCCTCACCGATCAACCCCTCACCCCTTCACTGCCTCATCTCTCCATCCCCTCAACCCCTCATCCTTCCAGTGCTTCACCCCTCCATCGTCTTATCCCTCCACCCTCTCATCCCTCCACGTACTCTTAACCTCTTCAGTCTTCAACGTATTCATCCTTCATCCTGCACAGGCCACAAGGAAGACCCAGAGTAGTCTGTGGATCTCCACCATGTGCCGCCATGGCAACCCTCCAGAGCTGAGGTCCAACTATCTGGATGCATGCAGTACACCTCAAGTACGGCTACTACTGAGGTACATAAAAGATGATATCATCATGCTATTATGTAGATTAATGAGCTCATGTGATCCTAAGTCCCCAGCCTCATTCCCAGGCTTCTCCCAGTTGTTAGAGTAGCCTGGGAATGAGTTTCTTGGATAGATTTGATGGAATCTAAATAGCAGTGCAAGTCTGTGTGTTGTATGGTCTACTAGCCTCATTGCTACGCTGTGTGGGAGATCTCTCTCACTTCCGTATATAGCCTGAGTGGTCTGCCTAACCCTCCGTGGTCCTAACTAAACAAGAGACCCTGTAATCCTTGGTTGTTTTGCAGGGTTTTGGCTAGCCTCGTTCCCAGGCTCCCCCCCCCCCCCCCCCCCCCCCCCCCGCGCAGTAATGAAATCTGCTGTGTGAAAATATTAAGTAGCTAGCTTGTAGACAACTGCTGGTGTTGAAGGTTGGATCCAGATCGTGGCTATAGAGTTTGGTGTCCTTTGTGGGATCAAGGAGAGGGCTTTGTGACACTTGCCAACTCTTGCACGTGTTAGTTTTAGTCTAATTCCGTCATGTCTTATTGGGAGGTTCGATCTCTATCTTTCTGCCTCCCTCCCTGCAGAACACACCCTTCTAGGCTGAAGTTAAAGACCTCATGAAGAGACTGAAGACCATGCTCAGCACTACTGCACAGATGAAGGTACAATCCTCTCCCATCACCCTCACCCATCACCTTCACTCATTATACCCTCCCCACAACACACACACCCTCACCCTCATCCATCACACCCCCTTCACTCATTGTACTGTCCCAACAGACACACTCACTCATCACACACACTTACCAGGGGTGGATGCAGGATTTCTGGAAGGGGTGGCTAATATATAGACGCTGCCGGAGGCAGTGTATAGAGGCACGTAGTGGTGATCAGTGTGCGGGATTGTCATATTCGTATATAGTTGACAGTGAACAGTTGAACAATACCATACAATCATACATGTTGACCATGTGTGTTTCTTTCCCCCGAACCCCTTCCCTCACCCCATGACAACCACTCTCCCCACACCCTCATCCACACTCCTCCCTCACCTTATCCCTCAGCCCCTCACCGATCAACCCGTCACCCTTCATCTCTCCATCCTCATCCTTCCAATGCTTCATCCCTCCATCATCTTATCCCTCAACCCTCTCATCCCTCCACCTCTTAAGGTTACGGGATATTCGTGCGCGCGCCGTGCGAAATGTATTGGGGAATGTATACTTAAGCTCGCTAACCAAAAATCTCTGGTACGAAGAGCGTGAGCAACTTGATTCCGGAGGTGGAGGTGTGCTGTCACAAGGTGCAGGGCATGACGGAAGCTTTTTTCGATAGCATAATCCCTGGCAAATTTATCTGCTGTCTCGCTCGAGAAAAGCGCTTTTTGGTGAACTGAACTGCTCGTTTTTGCATGGCTATACAGCGTATTGGTGAAAGCTTCCGCCATGCCCTGCACCTTGTGACAGCACACCTCCACCTCTAGATGCTTACGCTGTTCGTACCAGAGATTTTTGGTTAGCGAGCTTAAGTATATATTTCCCAATACATTTCGCACGGCGTGTGCACGAGTATCCCGTAACCTTAACCTTCAGCCTTCTTCCTGCACAGGCCCACAAGAATTACCCAGAGTAGTTGGTGGATCTCCACTATACGTCCTGCCATGGCAACCCTCCAGAGCTGAGGTCCACCTATCTGGATGGACTGCACTTCAAGTACGGCTACTACTGAGGTACGTATAACACTACCCCCCTTCCTCCCATGGCACCAATCCAGAAAGCAATGTGGGGCCCTGCCCACACTCACCCTTTGCATTAGTCTTGGTACCAGACTATTCATGCACGGAGGAATAGAATAGTCTGGTACTGAGACTACCTGATCATCACGCTGATGATATCATCATGCTATTCGATTAATGAGCTCATGTGATCCTAAGTCCCCAGCCTCATTCCCAGGCTTCTCCCAGTTGTTGAGAGTGGCCTGGGAATGAGGAAATATACTCTCTTGGATAGATCTAAATAGCAGTGCAAGTCTGTGTTGTATGGTCTACTAGCCTCATTGCTACGCCTTGTGGGAGATCACTCTCATGCACCTCCGTATATATATAGCCGGCACAAGGCGAGTGGTCTACCTAACCCTCCCTGGTCCTAACTAAACACAAGACCCCAGTTTCCAGGGTCTCAGTAACCTGTAATCCTTGGTTGTTTTGCAGGGCTTTGGCTAGCCTCATTCCCAGACTCACCCAGCGCACTAATGAAATCTGATATTATATAAGTAGCTGTTGTTATCTGCTGGTGTTGTAGGTTGGATCCAGATCGTGGCTGTAGAATTTGGTGTCCTTTGTGGGATCAAGGGGGCTTTGTGACACTTGCCAACTTTTGACTTTTAGTCTATTTCCATCGTTTGTCATGTCTTCTGGGAAGGTTCAATCTCCATCTTTCTGCCTCCCTTCCTGTAGAACACACCCTTAACTTCTAGGCTCAAGTTAAAGAGGCTGAAGACCATGCTCAGCACTACTGCACAGATGAAGGTACAAATCCTCCCCCATCACCCTCACTCATCACATCCACTCATTATACCCTCCCCACAACACACACCCTCACCCATCACCTTCACTCATTGTACCCTCCCAACACACACACTCACTCATCACAAACACTAATCTTATTCATTACACACGCTCATCACCCTCACCCACCATCCTTACTCATTACCTTCACCCTCACTCATCACACACACTCATCACCCTCGTCACCACCCTCGTCACCACCCTCACTCGTTACCTTCACCTTCATCCATCGCACCCTCACTCATCACACACTCATCACCCTCCTCACCACCCTCACCCATCACCTTCACTCATTATACCCCCATTCATCGCACACCCTCACCCATCATCACTGATCACCCTCACCCTCATCGATCACACCCTTACTCGTCACACACAACAGGGGCAGATACAGGATTTGTGAAAGGGGGGGGGGGGGGGGGGGGGGGGGGGGCTAATAGCACAATGGCTCTCGTGGCACCTTCGTGCTTTGCACTGCACGTTCCAGTTGTACGAGTAGCAACACAAGTTCTAGGATCGATGCTGCAGAGAGATGTCGAGCTAGCTACTATTCATCACCCTCACCCATCACCCTCATGCATCTGATTAGTCTTGGAACCAGTCCCTCAGTAAAATCTGGAGGAGGGACTGGAAATAGGCTGAGGTGGAAGTATATGGAGTGGAATGTATGCATAGTGTCCTTCCTGATGTGACGTTCAACACATCTCCTCCAGCTTTAGTTCATCATTGACAGCTGCCTCTTCTCAATGTGCTTCCAGTATGATAATCCCCATGTCATACGTATTTGTATTAATTAATGACCAGTTGAACAATTCTATACATGACAACCACTCCACACCTCATCTCTCATCCGCACATCTCCCTCAGTGAGTCCCCCACAAATCAACCCCTCACCCCTTCACTGCCTCATCTCTCCATCCCCTCAACCCCTCATCCTTCCAGTGCTTCATCCTTCCGTCGTCTTATCCCTCCACCCTGTCATAGCTCCACCTCTCAACCTCTCACTCTTCTCCCTATTCACCCTTCATCCTGCACAGACCCACAAGAATGACCCAGAGTAGCTGGTGGATCTCCACTACGTCCTCGCCATGGCAACCCTTCACAGCTGAGGTCCACCTATCTGGATGGACTGCACCTAAAGTGTACGGCTACTACTGAGGTACGTATAAGGTGATATCACCATACTATTAGATTAAGGTTACTGGATACTCATGCGTACGCTGTGCGAAGTGCATTGGAAGTGCATGCTGAATTTTAACAAAATCATGGAACTCGAATTTGACCTGGTCAACGGTGTTAAAGTAGTCATCAAGGGCATATAAAGGGCACGATGGAAGCTTTTTTTTTTGATAGCTTAGTCCTTGTCAAATTTATCTGCTGTCTTGCTCAAGAAAAGCAGTAAATACCACTTTTTGGTGAACTGAACTGCTCGTTTTGGAACGACTATAAGCGTATCCGTAAAAGCTTCCATCATCCCTGCAGCTTGTGACAGGGTATACCTCCACTGCCAGGATCAAGTTGCTCACGCTCTTCGTACTATACAGATATAGTATATTGTATATTGTATATTACAAATATTCAGCATTCACTTTCAATACACTTCGCGCGGCGTGTGCATGAGTATCCCGTAGCCTTAATGAGCTGATGTGGTGTTCCCAAGTCCCTAGCCTCAGTCCCAGTCTTCTCCTAGTTGTTGAGAGTGGCCTGGGACGGTTTCTAACTAAATTGCAGTGCAAGTCTGTGCTGTTTAACAATGTGTGGTCTACCAGCCTCATTACTAGTCTGTGTGGGGGATCTCTCTCTCCTCCGTACAGCCTCCCTGGTCCTAGCTAAACAAGAGACCCGGTCTCAATACCTGTAATGCTCGTCTTTTAGCAAGGTTTTGGCTAGCCTCGTTCCCCTCCCCCCCCCCCTCGCAGTAACAAAAGCTGCAATCAGCAACTGGAATATAACTGTGAGGAAAGAGGGTCTCGTGTTCTGAGGAATATTTCTTGTCACATAGGGCGGAGCTGCTCTCGGACTTGAGAGCTTGAATCAGATGACCTTGGGTAGATTTGATGGAATCATTGGTTTCTATAATAGCAGTGTAAGTGCTATGCTGCTTAATAATGTATGGTCTACCAGCCTCATCACTGTAATTAGGTTGTGTGGGAGATCTCTCTCCCCTCCGTACAGCCTGGCACAAGGCGAGTGGTCTGCCTAACCCAGGTATTAACAAGAGATTCAGTTTCCAGGGTCTCGGCAATCCTTGCATAGGCAAGATCATAAGATGATTATTGTCATGCTATGTGGTGTTCCTTAGTCCTTCCCAGTCATCTCCCATCTTTCTGCCTCCCTCCCTCCAGAACACACCCTTCTAGGCCAAAGTAAAGACATCATGAAGAGACTGCTGTGTGCAGCATATTGGTCGTGGCTGAGATCAAAGGCATACATGTGCACCGTCACATGACTGTGGATTGTAGGATATGTTGCATGTGTATCGTCACTGCAGGTCCAAGGTTGATCACCAGCATCCTTCACACTATAGTAGGACTATACACGAGTCAGTATTACAATTATTAAACTTGTTGTATTGAAGCATGCAGTAATGCAATGACCAGTATCCCTATCCCACCCCTGTCATCACTAACTGCATGCTGCATAATTGATACACAAAGTCATGCACATGCAGCATGCAGGTGTCAATTTTGTCATGATGCTGTTCCAACAGAGATGGGCCCGGGGAGAGAGTGGTACCATTTCTAGTGTGAATATTGATAAGTGGCATGCACACAAATAAGAGACGAGTGGTCAGCACCATGCATGCACTCTCTAATGCAGGAAATGGGGAGGTGCATGCATTCATAAGTTAGCTACTGAGGTGGATACAGAATGATGATCTCGAGGTATCTGACATCAGAGTCAGTGAGGTCAAAATATAGTTGTAGGAAGTTTATGGTGTAGTGCATCGTTGGCACTCTGTCTAGATCTATATAGGTGGGTCCAAAGATATTGTCATTTCAATACAATTTCTTCCAAGTCTCGTTTGTTGCTTTTTCCTTTTGTCTTCTGCACCGGCCAGGGTGCTTTATTAGCCTTGACGTTCCCATCAACACGCAGATATTATGGAAACTTAATTATTACAACCGGAAATTAGGAGCACACCAGAAGCCATATTTCCTTAGGTCTCTCAATATTTACCACTCGATCGATCCCGTTATTAATTGTCATCATGCAGTGTACTCTGATGCAGTTCAATAGCATGCATGCAGTTAATACCTAGCCTTGTTCCCAGGCTCCCCCGTGCGCGCGGGGAACAACCGTATTTCTTGTTGGCGCGCACAGCTAGGGGGGAGGAGCCTGGGAATGAGGCTAGTTAATACCCAGACCCAGGAAGAATGTAACGGGGTGTGGGAACAAGATTTAGACTTTAACCCCATCTCTACCTGCTAATTATGATAACACAATCATACATGTACCCATGGCCAGACTGAATACCTTATCAAATGCATCTAGTTTTGCAACAACTAGTGAATCATGAACAGATACTGAACTTCCACAGTCTACAGAGAGAAAAATAGGTGGGTAGCAATGGCAATTCAAACGTCTAATAATGCTTATATGAGACTACTGCCTCAGAGTTCCAGAAGTAGGGCAATACTTAACATGATCATGAGCTACCACAGTTTAGAGACTAGCTGGTCTTTCGTCTTGCTCTCCATTCTTCTTCGTAAATGTATGTTGGGGGTGTATGTGACCTCCACGCTACCCTTGACAGACGGGATGCTTCTTCGAGACATTCTTTCCTGCCTCTGTTGTCTTGGTGCTTTCCAACCTAAAACAGTGAAACAGTAATAGTACGTATGAGTAGCCGCAGAATAGAGGAGACTGAGTCTGGCGACGTATTTTCATTACATAACCTTGGACTAACTCCCCTAGTGTATGTCTGGCTACATCAACCTGCATTAGCTACAAGGGTACTGTAATTTAATTAGTCTGTGACTTATACACCAAGTACGTGCTGAATGGTACAAGTTGCTTTGCTCGCTCAGCTACTATCCCCTCATTCGCCTATGTAAGCGGGCAGCTCTCTGTGCAGAGGTCTGATGAATTATCACCTCTGGCGCCACGATATTGATTGCGTCAGCTTCAGTTGCAGCTCTCCAATTGCGTCCACCTCAGCTACTGCTCCCAGATTGTGTCCGCCTCCCCAATTGCGTCCAATTCAGCTGTTGCTCCCTGATTGCATCTAATTCTGTCGCTACTCCCCGATCACGTCCGCTTCATCTCCAGTTGTGCCAACTTCAGCTACTGCTCTCCGGTTGTGTCCGCTTCAGCTACTCTGGAAGGTTCCAGCCCCTGTCCAATGTTCTTGACCATTCTTCGTGGAGTGTGAGGTTTGGAGGTTGTAGGGAAGTACAAAGGTCACACGTCAATTGTCTGGTCCTGTCCTCCCCCGAACGTCCCATTCCGTTACACACAGACACAAACACATTATATAATGATGTTAACTGCTACTCTTTATTCCAGGTATCTCATTCCTATAGCTCACCTTTAAAGTTATTGCTTTAATGGAAGTGCGATCTTCCACTGCCTTGGCCAAATACTCTGCCCCGGTGTCTGTGATTCCAGCATTGTACCCAAATAACCTGTACAACATCAAAATGTTCATCATAATAACGGTTTAATAACGGTTTGATGAACTCATACATGGTAATTAAGGCTGGCCAGAATTACTCTGGCAAGATGGAATGTACTGGAGTCTCCGCTAAATGAAGTCTCTATGACCAGTAGCCAGACTGAGCATAATATCTGTGGCCGCACCTGCCGCACCTACTCCTACAGTCCTGTAGCATTCAGTAGCTATTGCCGACATCAGTAAGATCAGCAGTCACCAGCAATTCAGCACATAGCCAAAATACCGTAGTGTAATACGCCCCCTTTGCGAAAATACGCCCTCCCCCACTTTTTCGCCCGAGTTCCAGCACAAAGTAGTTTAACTCGTTATAACGCCCCCTGGTGAACATCTTCTGGAATATCTAACCTACACGTGTGCAACTTTCTTCCGCAGGAAATACCAGGAAATGTTCCTGACTGACAGTATTGCTGTTCTTGAGGATGACTACAGCAAAGTCGTCGTGAATGTTATGGCCCTCGAGTTGAAGTGCAGCTCTTCTCGCCGATGTAGGGAGACCACACATGATGACCACAAACAGTACATGTACTGGCAATAGTTTGTACTTTTGTAACTGTGAACATGAACCTTAATTGGCAGTGTCATAAACTTAGCAAAACTTTTTGAGGGGGCGTTTAATCGAGACTGATTGCGTCCTCAAAAATACGCCCCTCCCCTCTTTGGGCTGGATGTAGTGTACGAAATAGGGGGGCGTATTAAGGGGACTATAAACATTGAATAGCACTGTACCACAAAGCATGCTCATAAACACACGTAGCAGGCTTTGCTACTGTTTGTTCAGACACAATCCCTCAAGCCATATAGCTGGATACTTAGTCTAGTATTTTTCACACTACCATTTGAATTCTACATAGGAGTGGCGACTCCCTCCCACCCACTCCCTCCAAAGTCACCCACATTCCCATACACACAAAATTTACACACAATACCTTCAGCAAGCAGTGGAAACCCAGTAAGGGCACAGCCTCTGTCTCATCAGACGACCAATCACTCTCCTGTACAGCCACAACATCCTAGTGACAGAAAGAATTCAACATAGTCACTGAAGGTAGATTCCCTCACCAACACTAGCTCCGATCCGACCTTCATGGATAATACCACACGCCAGTCATTCTATAAATTGTTTCTGAAGAACCCATCGTTACTTCAAACACACTGTGATTTATTGGGCAATGAGCCTCACAGAGATAGTTCTGGGCGATACCAAGTACAAAGTATCGATACTGAACGATACCAGGTTCTGGCGTGGTGATATTGAGTACTACAATTGGTATCGGTCAATACTCGATACTGCCACATGGTCTGGGCATGTACGTGCTGGACTAGCTAGCCTCTAGCCAATGGTGCCGTGGTGAAGAGAAACCAAAGTATCGATCAACAAAAGATGTCACAGACTCATATTAAGGTTACGGGATACTCGTGCGCGCGCCGTGAGAAATGTATTGGGAAATGTATACTTAAGCTCACTAACCAAGAATCTCTGGTACGAACAGCGTGAGCAACTTGATTCTAGAGGTGGAGGTGCGCTGTCACAAGGTGCAGGGCATGACGGAAGCTTTTACCAATACGCTGTATAGCCTTGCAAAAACCAGCATTTCAGTTCACCAAAAAGCAGTATTTACCGCTTTTCTCGAGCGAGACAGCAGATAAATTTGCCAGGGATTATGCTATCAAAAAAAGCTTCCGTCATGCCCTGCACCTTGTGACAGCGCACCTCCACCGCCAGAATCAAGTTGCTCACGCTCTTCGTACCAGAGATTCTTGGTTAGCGAGCTTAAGTGTACATTTCCCAATACATTTCGCACGGCGACCGCACGAGTATCCCGTAACCTTAACCATGCAAGGCAACCTATACCATCTGTGGTGAGACTTTACATTCCAACAAGCTAAGCATTAAGTTGATTTTGAAAGGGGGTTGAGGCACTGATATCAGTAGTGGTACATACTTAGCCTCACTCCCAAGCCCCTGGCCAGCTAGTTTTTTGTTGCTTGAAGTACGTCAAAGCGGGGAGAGCCTGGTATGTTTCCTCACATGAGCATGATGCAATCAACACAATTTTAGAACGATAAGGCAAAGTTTTACATATTGTTCAACTAATTGCATGTTCAACGTATATGACAGTCGCTCACCGCTAGCTAGATACGTGTGCCTCGTACTTTTGCTGTTTTTGCTGTTCTGAGCCCCAGTTCGCCCACATTCAATTAAGTCCATTCTACTACCTTTCTACCTTGACATCATGCACATGAAGATACCAGGCCCTCCACGTTCTTTGTGCAATCAAAACCGGCATGGGCCTTGGAACGAGGCTAGTATATGTAGCCTCGTTCACAGGCCTCCACGCCCAGCTTTTGTCGCTTGCAGTACTAAAAGCAGGCCCGTGGCCGGGGGAAGGCCTGGCAGATTTCGTCACGTGATACGTGCTGCTGCTGACGTCACGGATTCTGTTACAGTGTTCAACTTGCTATCGCCTGTTCCAGAGACGCTACAGAGACCAGACAAACTCCAGATGAGAGGCAGGTCCTGCCTGTACAACATATTGCAATTTGAAACTACACTGCTGAGAGACGGCCGTAATACAACGGTTATAACTTGGAAGTGCTTTATACTGTTCATTCTGAGCCATTGCTCTGGAAAGTACAACATGCACTTGCAGCTCATCACTACTTCGAAGGTAAGACTTCTTGCTTGGATAAGCTCTGTGTGGCTCTCTTCTGGCCACTGACCTGTCTTCATTACTTCGTACATGATCGTAGCTACTGTATACTTGTCTTGAATGGATGACACTTTATGACTGTCACGGCACGTATCACGTAACAAAATCTATCAGGCCTTCCCCCCACTTTTTGCTCTGCAAGCAAAAAAGCTGGGCGTGGAGGCCTGGGAATGAGGCTAAGAATATACTGGTATTGGCCAATACCATTACAAAGTACTTGTAATTAAAACGTGGTATTGCACTAGCCTCCTTCTCAGTTCTCAGGCCTCCAGCTTTTGATCGCCTGCAGTATGCAAAAAAAAAAAACGGAGGAGGAAAGTCAGGGGAATCTTCTCATGTGTTCCGTGGCACGACCGCCATATGTCGTCACGCCTCATATCAACAGTCATGTACGACACTGATCTTGCGTTCTGTGGTAGCTACGAAGATGGGACAATTAAGCGCCAAGTGAGAGCTACAACGAGCTGATGAAGTGTACTCAGGCTACTAGCTATGACTCCAAAGGGCTGCTGAGTGACAAACGTGAAAATGCCCAGCAATAACGCAATCTTCTCATGGAGCGAAAAGACGGCACTATTTGGCCCATATTATATCACAGCTATCCCTCACCGGTTTTGCTTTGAGCATGGATGTTTACAGGTAGGACCTACATGTACCTCTTCTCTGAAACTTGTTTCAGTTTCCTAGCTTCTCTGTAGCTGTGGATGGGAATGTAAATAAGCTTCCGTGATCACATGGGAAGATAACCCAGGCCTTCCCCTTCCATATTTGCATACTGCAAGCTCAAAAATTGGAGACGTAAGGAGGCCTATTATACACAATGACCACTGCGACCACTAGATATACCACCAGTCATCCCTCCACATGCAACCAGGACCACTGCCACTGGTCACCTATTGTGTGCAATTGCTTTGAATTATGCCCAGTTCCAGTTCAGAACGGGCATTCCAAAAATTTGCCAAATTGAGCAAAATTGAGCAACTAAAAGCACTGCAAGGTACCTGCGCAAAGGACTGCCCTGACTTATAAAGCCCTTTGGGTTTGCAAGGATTATGGGTTTTGACAAGCACGTCATAATCAACTATGAATTTCCCTATTAGGGCAATGAATATTGTTATGTGTCAGTCAATGTGGTACACACACACCCATGTCGGCAACTGGCCTGGGAATTAAACTAGTCATAATCTTGGGGGAACATCATGGCACATGCTCAGTTCAGCGCAGCTGCCACAGCTATCTAAGAATGCTACAGGGTTCATACGACAGCAGTGAACTACAGTCAAACTGACAAGTGTCAAACAAACAAACACACAGGGATTCCCGAGCAAGCCCGAGTGAGCCCCACAGTAGAGACAGGGGATCGAACAACGACCACTGCAACAATATATATCACAGTACAGAAGACAAAATATTGACTCAAATCAAACATCATCAGCATAGGTGGAGGAAGCTGTTGATGTTGGGGGGTGGGGGCAGGATGGCATCCCCCCAAGAAAATGTTTTGCTGTGAGTGATTCTGGACTAGTAACAAGAGTGATGGAAGTGGGGGGTTCAAGCAGCGAGACTACACTTGGGATGTGCAACCTTCGTACTTACCTTTGTACCGTGTGTGACCAAGGGGTTCGGGAAGTGAGACTATAGACTAGTGATGCACACGGCCTTCGTACCTATGTTGACAAGATGTCCTGGACCAGGAGTTTAGTATGAGATCGTGCTATGCTCACTTACAATGTGAATTCTAGAGTACAATAACCACACACATGGAATTAGCCTCGTTCCCAGCCTGGAACAAGGCGCAGCTTATACTAGCTGCTGCAATCACCGAACATTCATACATACACACACTGTCAGCTAATCAGTACATCTACATGTAAGACAGAATACTGAAGCTTCAGGCCCATTCCGAAACAAGCTCAAGTACGTATCCCATTTCAATCCACAACCTGGTGCACTCCATTAGGGATATATATACTGATCAATGCTTATGTCAATACATGCAACACACTTCCTTGAGCTGTCAGAGTTGACTCACGTACCTGACTATTTATGATCCTGATTGAGAGAGGATGGACAGTGATCAGTCGGGTGATCTCATTCAATGGTCTACGAACAGTACTTGGTATGCACCCCCCCAACACACACACACACACAAACACACACACACACACACACACACACACACACACACACACACAACAACAACAACAACAACAACAACAACTGTAAAGCGAGCTGCTCAAGAGTGAATTGAGGGTGGTGCTCACATAATAATAATTGCTTGACAGGAAGTAAGTGAAGAACGCATAGCACTTGGTGGTGAGCAGCTAGCTGCTCATCTTCTTGAAGGAATCAGGTGTTCATGAGCTACGAACATATACCAACGTAGTGCTAGCAGTGGAGTCTAGGCTCCCGAGGCAAGATGGAGGCCCAGGGACCGGAACACAAGACAGACAACCAGAATTGCAGCGATCGTACCTATATATACTGCACAGAAACGTGAAGAGCCAAACCAGACATCCAGTTTATATTGTCTACGGGTACAGAGACTTTGCCAGAAGGCAGTATATGTTAGAGACAGCTGGAAGCGGACGCATTCGAAAATCTGCTTGAAGTGTCTTTGACGGACTGACAGACAAAAACGATTGCTTCGTGCACACACAGGGTACAAACTAGAAGCTACTAGTTGTAGTGAGATATGACCAACCAGGGGGTATATACCACTCTAGCACTCGCTGTCAGTGCTGGGACCGCATCCGATGCAGGCGAACTGAGGCACACAACATGAATAATTTTACTGGACACAACAGACATTCTTTCAGTTAACTGCTAGGAGTATACTATATGATGGTATCCACAATCGGGGGGGGGGGGGGGGGGGTGGTGGGTATGGCTGGTGATTACTGCCCACATCAATCTTTCCAATATTGCATCATCAAACACGGAACCTTTGTGTGCTACCAAATTTACTGTACACGTTCAGTTGACATTAGTATACACGGTACAATCAGCAGTCACCAGGCATGCAACACTCCAGCATATACCATAGTCTCCCGCTAATACGCCCCCTTCGAAAATACGCCCTCCCCCCTCAAATTCCTGCACAAGGTAGTTGACTCGCTTTAACACCCCCTGGTGAGCATTTTCTGGAATATCTGTTAAAACTACACGTGCTTAAATTCAGATCGTCTCTCTGCAGCGTAGTGTCACCGTAGATGTCAAGGATACAATTAAGTCATCTCGCTGCTACTCTTCTGCAGGAAATGTCCCATGGTACATGACCGACAGTATTGCTGTTCTTGAGGATGGTACATATCATCATCGTGAATGTTATGGCCCTCGCGTTGTGTTGAAGTGGCAGCTCTTCTCGCCGATGTAGAGAGACCACGCGTGATGACCACGAACAGTACTGGTGATCGTTCGTACTTTTGTAACTGTGAACATGAACCTTGGCAGTGTCATAATAGTTTATGTACGTAGCAAACTTTTTTGAGGGGGCGTATAGTCGAGACTAACTGCATATTCGCAAAATGCACCCCCTCCCCACTTTGGGCTGGATGTAGTGTACAAAATACTGGGGGGGGGGGTATTAACAGGAGACTACGGTACATGTAGCAAATACCATAAACATTGAATAGCACTGTGCCACAAGGCATAAAACACACTCTTGTAGCAGGTTTTGCTACTGTTTGCAATACCTCAAGCCATATAGCTGGACACTTGTCTAGCATTTTGAATTACACACAGGAGTGGCGACTCCCTCCCAACCCCTGCCTCCAAAAATGTACCTCATGCAGTGCACATTCCCATACACACAAGATTGAACAAAATTTCTGCACAATACCTTCTGCAAGCAGTGGAAACCCTGGTAGGAGTGTGGGTTGAAGGGAGCTCGACTAATCACCCTCCTGCACAGCCCCAACATCCTAGTGACAGAAAGAATTCAACAGAGTCACTGAAGGTAGATTCCCTCACCAACACTATAGTTCCAACCTTCATGAATAATACCGCACGCTTGCAGGTATGAAAAGCGGGGGGAAAGCCTGGACGGATTTCACATGTGATTCATGCCGCCGCTGACATCACGGTTTCTGCTAATACAGATTCACAGCTAGTATTCAACTTGCTATCACCTGTTCCAGCGACACTACAGAGACCAGACAAACTCCAGATGAGAGGCAGGTCCAACCCTAACAACATACCTCGATTTGAATCATAACCGCTGAGAGATGGCTGTAATAACAAAAAAACTTGGAAGCACTATATGCTGTTCACTCCAAGCAGTGAGCCATCGCACTGCAAAGTACAACACTAGCTTGAAGCTCAGCACTACTTGGAAGATAAGCCTTCTAGCTTGGATACACTTGGTGTGGCTCTCTTCTGGCCGTTGATCTGTCTTCGTATGCGACCGTAGCTATTCAGCTGTATTGCATAGTCTTGAACGTACGACGCTTTATGATGGTCACGGCACAGATCACACGTGAAATCCATCCAGGCCTTCCCCCTGCTTTTCATACAGCAAGCGACAAAAGCTGGGAGTGGAGGCCTGGGAACAAGCCTAACCAAGTATCAGGTATCAATACTGATGATACCAGGTTCCGGTTTGGTGGTATCGAGTACTAGAATAGGTATCGGTCAATACTTATACTGCCACGTGGCTCTGGCATGTACGTGCTGGACTAGCCTCAAGCCTTGATGAAGAGAAACCAAAGTATCGTAGGGTTCTTTCAACAAAGATGCCACAGACTCATATCAACCATGCAAGGCAACTTGTACCATATCTGTAGTGAAACTTCACACTCCAACAATACAAATGACTTGTCAGATTGATTTTGAAAGGGGGTTGAGGTACTGATATCAGTAATGGTACACTGGTATCGGCACAAAGTACTTGTCATCCAAACAGAAAATGTGGTACAGCACAGCACTAACTAGAGACAGGGAGCAATGGGCTAGCCTCGTTCCCAGGCCTACCCCGTTTTTTCTGCTCTTCGGTTTGCGTTGATGGACGCGTAAGAGCGGCACAGCGAAAAACAGAGAAGGCCTGGTATTATCCATCACATGATTGATGTCTGGTGGACATGGGGGGGATGGCCCAACCGCAAATAAGTTTAAAAACTGGCCGACGAAGTTGTGTAGGTCGTCTGAGAGTCTCAACTAGCTGCGGAGCATTGAAACTGAGCCAACTGGATGACTGCTTCAGGACCTGCTGAAATGACTATGGGCCCAGTCCCCTGTACGTCCACCTGACGTCACTCACACGATGAATGATACCAGGCCTTCCCCATTCTGTCTTCTGTTAGTCGCTCGTTTTAGACTGTGATGAAAGGCGTTTGAGTGTAGGAAAGAGCAGCTAGTTTTCATCCGCGCTTGGTGTGGGCACGCTTGGTGTGGGCACTAGGGCTGTGAAAACTGCCGAGTACCGAGCATCACGATAACGATAGTGTGAAGCTTTAATGGCTTTTGCGGGTACGAAAACCCAGACGCCGCCATGCTGTTTGCACCCTTCGGCTGTTCAAAGCTGAGCCCAGACGCGGCCATGCTGTTTGCACCCTTCAGACCCACCTCCCCTGCCCCGCCCTTTCTGCTGGCACAGAGTCTATCTCCCAAGGACATTGCAGGATGTGACGACATGAAGCTGAAAGTCTCATGACGCCAGCTGAAAGTCTCATGACACCATATGGTGTCATTGGTTGGGAAAGAGGTAACCAACCTGAGATGATATTTGTGTGCAAATACTTTAAATTTGAATTACGCCCAGTTCCAGTTCAGAATGGACATTCCAAAAATTTGTCTTATACCTAAGACATCCTGGCAAAATTGCAACACAATATTTTGTCCAGGCCCTACTGCCTTATAAAGCCTTGAGTGTTTCAAAAGATTATGGGTTTGAGGCTTGTCAGTATGAGTCATAATCCTACTATGAATGTCCTTACTAGGGCAATGAATCTTGTTATGTGTCAACCGTATACACACACACACTCATCCCCATGTCTGCAACTGGCCTGGGAATGAAACTAGTCATAATCTTGGGGGACCATCATGGCACATGCTCAGTTCAGCGCAGCTGCCACAGCTATTTAAGAATGCTCACCACAACGTTCACCATTTGAGCAGAGGGTTCATACACTGTACAACAGACAGTGAATGAAAGCATCACACCATCCAACGGTCCACTACCGGCAGACTAATATTAGCTTCACTGCTGACACACAAGGAAATCCATTACAGTATTACCAGTCATACTGACAAGTGACAAACAATTAAAAAATCACTGGGCAAGAACGGGGGGGGGGGGGGCTTCCCTGCACCATGACGTATTGCAAGTTCCCTAAATAAAACTCGAGTACAGAGGTATCTATGATTACTCCGGATACTGAAAACAATTTTCTGCCTGGTTTCCTGGGACAGGTCTGTAGCTGCATGCAGCTGACGTTGTCCTAATTCCAAACACATATGGAGTGGTATACGTCAATTATATGATGACCTACCAACTGCATTGTACCGTTCAAGTTAATTAACAGTGAGATAATCTCTAGTCTCAACGTCAGTCTACTTACCCAGAAGTTTCCATGGAGCTACAGGTGTCATTATGTGAGACTTTGCCCACCGTATGTGGCCTGGAAGGAGAGAGGGAATGAGGGACAGGAGAACGGTAATGAACTTGCATCGTCACCAATCTCTAATTTTTGGCAAGGAGATTCCCAAATATATTGAAACTAAATCTTTAATTGTAGCACATTTTCGGCAGCTTGCCATCCACTAGATGGCTAATGTAAGCCAGACAATGAGAGAGACAGGCGAGGTCATTAAAGCCCCAAGCGGCCAAAGCTCACATACGTTTTTCCAAAGCTGTCGCTGATGCAGGCACAGGAGCTCCCAGCAGAATACTCACCACGTACAACGTTCACCATCTCAACATAGTCTAGCTACAAGCTACCAACTTGAAACTGCAGACCGCCATGAATGAGAAATTATGGGTTGTACATGCTACCAACTTGAAACTGCAGATAGTTATACCGTGTGAATCTGTGCTGGAATACAAGACAGCGGAGAGAGCCAGCAACTGCTTTGCATGCACAACATTCCTCAACAGGATGTCTGTTTATCTACTGTGTGTGGGGTCTTCAGCCAAAGCTATACTCAAATGACAGTGCCATGCCAGCTCACTAGTGGAGACACTTGCACAGTTCTCTGGTTTAGTGCAAGCACAGTATGTCTCATGGCATCTGCACATGAGCTTGCTCACGCTTGCCCCCAAAATGTACAGCAACCTGCCCTGCAAAACGCACAGTGTGCTATCCCTGTGTGTAACCATTCATAAATTAGACCCAGTTCCAATTTGGAATGGGCCTTCCAAAAATTTGACTTATCGTCGAGAAGTCTCTACTGATCACAACACTCCAGTCACCACTGCTCCCTTGTCTTATAAAGGCCACTGTGTTTTAAAAAATTATGGGTTTGGAAGTGTCATTATGACGCTTTATACAGCTATGAATTCACTTATTAGGGTAATGAATATTGTTATGTCTCAACTGGGTCCCTTTTCAACTGGCCTCATTCCCATGTCTGCTTTGGAATGAAACTAGTATATGGCCCTAATACACCAGTTGAGGAAGCATCATGTCACATGCTGGGTTCAGTGTTGTGAAATTGGGTGTGCTACAATCAAACGCAGGAGGTAAGCTTCCAACAGGAGGTGGGCTACACGTACTGGAGGTTAGTTGGCAGTAAAATAGACACTAGCAGCAGCCACAGCTATTCAAGAGAGACAGCAAAGCATCAGATCATAGAACAATCAACAACTTGCAGATTTGGGGACATGGCTACCCATGAGAAAGAGTAATAAGGTATTACCAGTCATACTGACAAGTGTCAAACAAACAAACACACAGGGCTTTCCTGGGCAAGCCTGAGTGAGCCCCACACTAGAGACAGGGGAGCATTGACTATGCACCGCAACTATCATAGTCTCGCGAAAGAGTGCCCATGGGCAGTGTACCATATATGCTCAACGAACAAGGGAGTGGGCACTCTTTGAGTGTTTCCACATTTAACCCTGAAAGAGTTTATGCAGCACATGTGTGTCGGTGAGTGATGGAAGTGGGGGGTTCGAGCAGCGACAACCTGAATTCGTACTTATTTTGTACGTGTGTGACCAAGGGTTTCGGGAAGCGGGACTAGACTAGTGATGCACACGACCTTCGTACCTATTGTGTTGACAAGATGTCCTGGACCAGGAGTATGCCACAGATACAGTTGATCTCAAAGGCTGTCGGTGCATTGGGGTAGAGATCTAAGCCGGACTTACGCAGGTACACATCTACTGCCTGGATCAGTGTGCAACATATATACATCAGGAGTGCCCCTTCAGCCCTGACTCGCAGTCATTTCTGTGCTGTACGAGTATACTTTGTGTGTGACATACTCTGTAGTCTGAGATCGTGCTATGTTCACTCACAATGTGAATTCCAGAGTACAATAACCACACGCATGCAAGTCGTGCTTGCACTGACTCCATGAATATGTGTGGTCATCCCATAATGCCCTTCATTCTCCTAATAAGGTAGCTTCGTTCCCAGCCTGTAACTAGTACCGCAGCTTATACTAGCTGCTGCAATCACCAAACATTCAGCTAATCAGTACTTTTACATGTAAGACAGAATACTGAAGCTTCAGGCCCATTCCGAAATGAGCTCAAGTACGTATCCCATTTCAATCCACAACCTGGTGCACTCCATTAGGGACATATACACTGATCAATGCTTAATAAGTTGACATTATGACCAACCAGGGGGTATACCACTCTAGCACTCACTGTTAGTGCTGGGGACCGCACCCCGTGCAGGTGAAACAACGCACATAGCATGTATAATTTACTGGACACAACAGGCATACTGTCAGTTAACTGCTCGGGGTATACTACCGTATTTCCACGAATAGACACCACAGCGTTTATTTGTTTTGTTGTTCAGTTTGGTGCAGTGACTATTCAAGGGCTGCGTTTATTCGAGGGCGACATTTATTACTTTGGGCAGTATGACCGCACAACATACAAAGCATCCCTAGCTAGCTCCCCGTGTCGACAAGCTTGTGAGAAGGTATATGGCTCTTACAAAATTCAGTCGAGAAACACACAAAACAACAACTCACAATGGGCAAATTCGGCAAATGCAATCCACAGCTGGAGCACTGAGCACTTTGATTAGCCATCGCTTTGCAACAAAAAGATAATATTACACACATGGGACGAGGACGATGGTGAAGAAGATGCCTTCGCAGGATGCATATGGAGGGGGATGACGACGAGCTTGGTGATAATATTACACACATGGGACGAGGACGATGGTGAAGAAGATGCCTTCGCAGGATACATATGGAGGGGGATGTCGACGAGCTTGAGGACTCAGACTGTCTTCCACGACTGTTGGAAGACGTACAAAGTGTCCATGTTGTATCATCATACTCTGCACACGTGCTAACCCGCCACGGTGTTTATTTCACTCAGAGCCTCCAATTGTGTGTCATTTATCGTCTATTCAAGGGAGGCGTCTATTCGCGTAAATACGGTATATGCACGTTACCATGGTATCCACAATCGGGGGGTATGGCTGGTGATTACAGCCCACATCAATCTTTCCAATGTTACATCATCGTCAAACACGGAACTTTTGTCTGCTACCAAATTTACTGTACACGTTCAGCTGGTATTAGTATACACGGTACAATCAGCAGTCGCCAGCAATACTCCAGCATATACATGTAGCCAAATACCATAAACATTGAATAGCACTGTGCCACAAAGCATGCTCATAAACACACTCATGTAGCAGGCTTTGCTACTGCTTGTTCAGACGCAATCCCTCAAGAACTATATAGCTGAATACCGTAGCCGCGCGTTATTAGGCGCATCTCACTTATAGGCACATATTCGCTGTTAGGCGCATGTTCAACTCTCGTCTCAGGTACTCGCTGTTAAGCGCTGCAGTTTTCTTCTAGAAACTCAGCCATTTTCGATCCTACGGAGTAGAAAAATCTAATTGAAGCGCACTTCCTATTCGAGGAATGTCATTATAAAAATATTCGTTATTAGGCGCATCTCGCTTATAGGCACATATCTCCTTCCTGTGGAGTTACAGGCGCATGCGCCTAATAACGTGTGACTACGGTACTTAGTTTAGTATTCATCACACTGCCATTTGAATTCCACACTGGAGTGGCGACTCCCTCCCGAGTCCCAACCCCTCCCTCCAAAAATATACCTCAGTTGCCCGCATTCCCATACACACAAGATTGAACAAACTTTACCTTCTCTTCTGTAAGCAGTGGAAACCCAGTACGAGCTGGAGGGAATGTGGTGCATTAGGCACAGCCTCTAGCTGTCTCATCTGACAATCAATCACCCTCCTGCACAGCCACAACATCCTAGTGACAGAAAGAATTCAACAGAGTCACTGAAGGTAGATTCCCTCACCAACACTAGCTCCGACCTTCACGGATAATAGCACATGCCAGTCATTAACTGCTCCCCAAGAAGAGTACAAATATTAGCTAGAGCATTGACACATCACAAAATTCATTACTCCGTTACACATAAAGTCTCAAACCCATCATCAAACACACCGGGCAATGAGCCTCACACTGGAGTCATAGTGCTGGGCAATACCAAGTACCAATACCGATGATACCAGGTTTCGGTGTGGTGGTATTGAGTAGTAGAATCGGTATCGGTCGGCACATGCCAGTGGCACCATGATGAAGAGAAACCAAAGTATCGTAGGGTTATATCGACAAAGATGCCACAGACTCATATCAACCATGTGAGGCAACTTGTACCACCTGCATGTGGCAAACACATTCCAACAATACAAGCTACGTACGTAGTGACTTGTCTAAACATTGAAAGGGGTTGAGGAACTGTTAACAGTATTGGTACACTGATATCGGCCGGCCCATACTAGTACTTGTAAAGTACTTTTCATCAAAAACGTGATACCCCCTGACACCACTAGAACAGGCGTGCCTCACATGCCATCTGCTTTACACACTTCAGTTTTAAGTCTCAACCCCCCAGCAAAAAATCCTGTAGGAAACCTTCATGTACGTATGCTATGCCGCTTGTGGACTACTGCACAAGTTGAGCTTGTTCTGGAGGGGCTGACACTCCCAGAACATAGCCTTGTTCCCAGGCCTCCACACCCAGGCTTTTGTCACTAGCAGTACGAAAAGCGGGGGGAAGGTCGTCATAAAGTGTCATCCTTTCAAACCTAGCTAGAAATCTTACCTTTGAAATAGTGCTGAGCTGCAAGTGTTGTCTTTCCAGAGCGATGGCTCACTGCACGGAGTGAACAGCTAAAGTACTTCCAAGCTACCGGTATAACCGTTGCATTGCAGCCATCTCTCAGCGGGTTTGTTTGAAATCAAGGTATTTTGTATAGGTAGGATCTCCCTCTCATCTGGAGTTTGTCTGGTCTCTGTAGCATCTCTGCAACAGGCGATAGCAAGTTCAGTACTGTATTCACAGAATCCTTGATATCAGTCGCGTGTGACGAGATCTACCAGGCCTTCCCCCCGCTTTTCGTACTGCAAGCGACAAAAGCTGGGCATGGAGGCCTGGGAACAAGGCTACCTAGAACAGGTGTGCCTCATATGCCATCTGCTTACACACTTCCATTTACTATCTCATACGTCTCCACCAGAGTCTCCACCCCCAGCAAAAATCCTGTATGAAACCATGTTGTACGCTGTACCATACTTACAATATGCACTGTGTTAGTTTCTGTACAAGGCTTGGGTATTGGGTGTATTCACTAATTCCTCTTCATCTTGATACACCCTACCTCACCTACAACATTGCCAGTATAAATGACTACCAGGCCAGCCCTACAATGCTCTGCATTCTCCTAGTACATGTACATCTCCGTCTTCCCATCCTGTACGGTAGAGCACATACTGTGCTGTAGAGATTACATGTACTGCGTAATGTGCTTTCAATTAGGTCCATATCCAATTGGAATGGACCTTCCAAAAATTTTATATGTAATCAAGATCTTCCACCCAAGGTCCCACCAGGCGATGAAACCTCCAGTGCTCTCCTGCCTTATAAAGCCCAGTGCGTTTGTGAAGATTATGGGTAATACAGTAATGAATATCTTTATTAGGGCAATGAATCTTGTTATGTGCCAACCATACACTACACACTTTCAACTGGTCTGGGAATGAAACCAGTACACGCCCCTAATACTCAGCGTCACAATTTTGAGGAACCATCACGGCACATGCTCAGTTCAGGAATGGGAACATGGATGCACAACCACCAAACTCTAGATACCATCCCACCGAGTTTCCAACAGGGAGGTGGGCTACGTTGCACATTAAATCCACTAGCAGCTGCCAGTGTTCAACATCCGAGCAGAGGGTTCATACGACAGACAGTGAATTAAGCATCAGACCATCCAACATTTAACTGCTGGCAGATTTGGGGGTATGGCTCACCCATGAAGAAGATTATTAGCTACAGCATTGACACATAATAATTCACTGCAGTATTACCAGTCATACTGACATCAAACACACAAGGCTTCAATGGGCAAGCCTGAGTGAGCCCCACACTAGAGACAGCGGAGCAGCGACCACTGCAACACATCAAGATTTAAGCATGTGTCATGTGTGTCTGTGAGTGACGTAAGTGGGGTGTGACTAAACGTGTGATATGCAATCTTCGTACTTACTTTGTACTGAGTGTGACTAAGGGATTCAGGGAGCGGGACAAGACTAGCGATACACACAACCTACGCAGATGCAGTGAGGGAGGCGAGACCTCTGAAGCATAATATGTCTGAAGAGAGAACTGTCGTGTGTCACACTGTGGTGATGTGAGCGGAATATGAATGGAGGTGAGAGTTCACCAGACGTCTGCACAGAGAGTGTGTGCATGTGTAACAAAGTCAGATATTCGGAGGATAGGACAAGACAATGCGACCTTTGCACTTACGTCCGTACTGCAAACCTTGATGTTGCAAGACGATACTAAGTCTAGGCCAAATGCTAAGGCTCTGTACCCACAGATGTTTGTTGTTGAATCAACTATATCGGACTCACTCAGATCCATTGAGCCAGAGGACTTTAATTCTTTCCCAGGCCTCTAATGTTCAGAATTGTGTACACGAGCATCATGATTCTGAGGGACAATTTCTCGTGGCACACTGAGCATGGAATTGTGAATGTGGGTGTACTAGCCATCACCAAACTCAGACGGTATAATCGTCCGGATTAGCATCAGCTTTCCAATTAAGAGGGAGCTAGGTGGATTAGCAGTTGCCACAACTGTTCAAGAATGCTCACCAACAACGTTCACCGTTGAGCGGAGCAAGTATTTAAGCATCACCGTGCGAAATATTTTTCCACAGCTAGGCATAGCTGTGTTCCTGGGCTTACGCTCACATAGTAGCTCAGTTGCTTCACTGCAGATGTGATAGCCACGCATACACAGCTCGATCGCTAACTCGTCCTCCATCGGCGCGATCACACGTATCAATCATAAGCTATTACGAGCGAGCGGAAATATTTTTCTCACAGGATGTAATCAGCGAAAATTTCCCTTCGCAAAATATTTGTGTATAGCTATCACGTTGAGAGTGGCTAGACCGCAAAATTTTTGCCACGCAAAATAATCGGCAACTACGGTAGCTAGAGCATAGACACACACCAAACTCCATTCCTTGCTATGAGTCATGTGTCAAACTCATCATCACACAGGGCTTTATTTGGAATTGAGCCTCACACTATAGAGACCGTGGAGCAGAGCATCAGATCCAACAATCAACAACTGGCAGTTTTGGGAGTATGGCTTACCCATGAAAAGGAGAATTAGCTAGAGCAAATACCAAACACCATTCCGGGACCTCTGCTGCGTAAATAAATAAATAAGAATGTTTTGACAAGAGGGAATGGCTGGCCTCTAAGATTCTGACTATACACAGTCGGGATCGCTATCATGCCCTTGCCAAAAAGTATACTTTTGGTGCTGAAACTCACCTTGGTAGGAGACTTTGTCCTCCCATCAGCTGCCATTGCAAGCATTCTCTTCAACTTTCGTTGCCAGCACAGCTCTTATAAAAGGCCCACAAAGATTCTGACCACACAGTTGTGATCGCTGTGGTTTACAGATGCCTATGTGCCGAAACTCACTGTGCTGGTGAAGTTGTGAGTGCTGTATTTATTTAGGTCTTCCCTCTGGCCGCCATTGCTGACTCAATCGACCGAGTATGGTCATCACATGACATGTGTTAATTGGAACGAGCTGTAATACGGTACTTAGCTTGTGCTACGTGAGTTGTACCAGCTACGGGTAGTGTGGCTTCCACTCGATACTAGTACAAAATATTTGGCATTGCACAGCACACTAGTAGAGACAGGGAGCAACGACCACTGGACTGGTATTCACCTTCATCTCCGTACAGCCAGCCATTAAATCCCTTCATCTGCTATATATCAGCGAGTAAACACACAATTAGGCTCAGTTCCAATATGGAATGGGCCTTCCAAAAATTTGACCAAGACACTTGGTGTGGTTTCAGGGAAAGCAACTGCTCCAGTGCTCCCTTGCCTTATAAGGTCGACAGCAAAGCATCAGACCATCCAACACTATTCGACTACTGGCAGATATTGAGGGGTATGGCTTACCCGTGAAAAAGAGTATTAGCCAGAGCATTGTCACACAACAAAATTTACTACAGTATTACCAGTCAAGTGTAATCATTTCAAACACACAGGGGTTCGATGGGGCAAGCCTGAGTGTGCCCCAGGGGAGCAGCGACCGCATCAATACTAGTACATCAAGATCTGTTCTGTGAGCGATGGAAGTGGGGCTAGTGATGTGTGACCTTCGTACTTACTGTGTGTGATTAAGGGGTCCGGGAGCGAGACTAGACTAGTGACCCACATGACCTTTGTACTTATTTAATGTGTTGACATTCCTGGACCCAGTGCTCGCCACACTATCACACAAGGCTGTTGGTGCGTCAGAGTAGGTGTCTACACTGGACTTAAGCAGATGCAGTGAGGGAGGTGAGACCTCTGAAGCTTATCCATGTCTGAAGAGAGAACTGTCGTGTGCCACAGCCACACTGTGGTGATGTGAGTGGAATATGAATGGAGGTCAGGCTTTCATTTAGAAATTTTCCCAAGAGGGGGCGAAATTAAGGTTCGATGAACTTTGGGGGGCATAAGTGGCATGTGTTACTACACTTCACAGGGGGGGTCTGGGGGGCCTCCCCCAGGAAAATTTTGGAATTTAGATCCTCTGAGATTGATTCTGACACAATTTAGGGTCAAAATTCCGAATCAAAACACATGTACACATACAGTATGAAAGTAGCTGCTGTTTGACTGCTAGCTTTGGACTTTGCTTATTTACTTTGATTACACTTACAAAAGGGAATGGGGGGAGGGAGGGAGGGAGGGAAGGGACAAAGGTGGGATGTGTTACTAAAGGGGGGTCTGGGGGTCCTCCCCCAGAATAAAAATTGGAATTTGGATCCTCTGAGATTGATTCTGATGCAATTTGAGGGGCAATAATCACATTTTATTACTAACCATAAACAGACCTACATATGCACGTTACAAGAACTGCAATCTGAATGGCTTGTGCCATTGCCTATTTCATTTCACAGTACTGTATATTAGGGAATGTGAAAATGCCAAGGGGGGGCAAAGAGATTCCAAGGGGGGGCGAATGCCCCCCCCCCCCCTAAATGAAACCCTGCTCAGGTGATAGTTTGTCAGATATGTGTACAGAGAGCTGCACGGCTTTGGACTGCTCACAAGAGAGGGGGAAAGTAGCTGAGCGAACAAAGCGACTTGTTATTGTTATTGGGGCGAGCCTGAGCGAGCCCCACATAGACGAGTTTGCTGTGAATTTCTCTATATTTGTATCGTATGTCATGCCGTAAATCACTTCATGCTCATATTTTGCATGTTCTTGCATCATGCGTTGAATCCAAAAGTCTACTCCATACATGTAGTTGCAAGGAACAGTGAACGGCAGAACGGTCTACTTGTTCAATGAATGATGAATGATGGCCACCGAACACAGGAAATCACAGTTTCCGTGTACTTCATGTGTGATAGACTCTGGGTACCATAATTACCACACGTCCTCATTGCAATGACTCAAAGGAATGTTCTGAATACGTACGTACTAGCCAGTCCCAAAATGCCCTGTGCAAGGAAGCTGTAAGCTTACTAAAGCTTACACTAGCTGATGCAATCACCAAACATTCACAAATACACATACACACAATTATTAGCTATGTAATATGTACAGAGTACCAAAACTTCAGGCACATTCTAGAATGACGTTTCAATTTCGATATGTCGACACATGCACCTCCTAGAAGTGTCATGGTTATGACTCACCTGGCTATTTGGGAGAGGGAATGGACGGTGGTGATCTCATTCCTCAATGGTCTACAAATAGTAACATGCAAGTCAGAATCTTTGTAGGCCATTCCTATCTCTCAAACGAGTTATTTATCATTTAGTTATTTACGTGGCACAATTTTTCCTCTACCAGGAGTGTAATGATTTTGAAAGGGGGTTGAGGCCGGTATTGATATATATCAGTACTGGATTTGTTATTGGCATCAGTCAATTCCAGTACCGTAGTCTCTCGAAAATACGCCCATGGGCGATGAATTTAGAATCTGCTCAGAGAGGGGGATGGGCGTATTTTCGAGGACCCCTCACCCGAAAATAGGCCCACCCTTGACTCGAAAGTAGGCCCACCCAATTCGAAAGTAGGCCCACCCAAGTACATGCGTAAAATCAGCAAATATACGAGTGCCATACTGCAACAGTCTAGCAAGGCTTAACTACTACTACTCCCGGAGTTTCTTGGTGAGCAGGAACAATCTCTTCGTGTGAGGAACAGCAAACAAAGACAGCAGGACTCTGGAGTGCTTGAATGACGTACGTAGTCGTAGAGTGCGCAGACTATCTTCGGGACTTGCCGATTGCTGCTGCTTCCGAGAAATCCGTACAGGACCATAGTGCACTACTAGCTATAGTGCTATGCTAGACATTGCACACGCGAAGACACAAACATGCAATGCACAGCGCGTGCACGGTCTCATGTCATGCACTCAGTACACAGCTGATTATGCAATGGCATGCAACATAATGGAATTCATTGCAAATAGTACCGAGATAGCCAGCCTTCATTTCTTAGTCCAGCCTTCATTTCTTAGTCCAGCCTTCATTTCTTAGTCCAACCTCTTTGACAGTACTTCTTCCCGAGCTGTTCAAGTGCTTTCCTAATAGGGTGGGCGTACTTTCTAGTAATAAATGACCCTTTGCAACAACTTGTCGCGAAAAAGGGGGGTGGGCGTATTTTCGAGGGTGGGCGTATTTTCGAGAGACTACGGTACAAAAGTACTTGATATTGGTATCCAAATTAGATCGCACGTACGTACAGCACTAGCCTCGTTCCCAGGCCCGAGAGAGGGAGGAGAAAAGGGCCTGGTTTCCACTGTTTGCGCATGCGCTTAATTATCTGTAACCACAACACGTATTCATAAGGGGGAGGGTGCAAATGACGTCTTCGTAGTCACATGGTTGAGCGTGTGACGCCATCTATTTTGCTACAATGCTCCTCGATCTGCGAGATGAGGGGCAACACAACCACAATTGCACCGCCACCAGCAACAGACTTCCCCGACATTCGTTATTCAAAACAAACGGAAGAGTCTGGTAGCATACTGACTCCACCCGTCCAGTGCGATGGTAGCCACACGAAACATCCCATCTTTCAATCGCAGGTCGCTGTTGTAGGAGCACCTTGCCACCTGAGGGCATAGGAGAGCACGATCGAGAGCTGTTGTAACGCACGCCACTCGCTTACTGTTAACTGTACAGATCACGTTATCCACTTTGATGTCACGAGTGTACAAACATAATCGAACGTCCACGGTGCCGGTGGAATTCCACCGCTATTTAGCGCATGCGCAAACAGTGGAAACCAGGCCCTTTTCTCCTCGCCGTCTCGGGCCTGGGAACGAGGCTAGTACAGCAGCAACTAGACACAGGGAGCAATGACCATTGTGCCTGGCATTATTGGGGTGAGTGTGAGCGAGACCCACACTCATGTAATGTGCTGATGTGTATGGTACGTACATAGGTAGGTACATATGGCGCTATGCTTATGATACCGTATCCGTAAATTTAACATACATTCTTGATGTCCTCACATCTATACGTAATGTCGGTGAGAGCATGATGGAGCTCAGAACTGCTTAATGCTCCGCGGTTGCAACACAACGGTAACAGACAAGTTAGTCAACGCGCAGCTGAGTGGAGTAGCCCGAGGCAAAACGGATAGTTATACCATCTGAATCTGTGCTGGAATACAAGACAGTGGAGATGGAGAGAGCCAGCAACTGCTTTTCATGCATGACATTCATCAACAGGATGTCTGTGTGGGGTCTTCAGCCAAAGTTATACTCAAATGACAGCACCATGCCAGCTCATGCAGTTCTCTTTTAAATTACCCATGGCACTGTTTGGTTGCTATGTTTAGCGCAAGCACAGTATGTCTCATGGCGTCTGCACATGAACTTGCTCACGCTTGCCCCCAAAATGTACAGCAACCTGCCCTGCAGAACGCACAGTGTGCTATCCCTGCGTGTAACCATTCATAAATTAGGCCCAGTTCCAAATTGGAATGGGCCTTCCAAAAATTTGTTTTAGAAGGCCAAGTTACATGATACTGACACTCCAGTCACCACTGCTCCCCTTTCTTATAAAGGCCACTGTGTTTTAAAAGATTATGGGTTTGGAACTTGTCATAATACAGCTATAAATTTACTTATCAGGGTAATGAATCTTGTTATGTCTCAACTGGTCCCTTTTCAACTGGCCTCATTCCCATGTCTGCAACTAGCTTGGGAATGAAACTAGTATATGGCCCTAATACACCAGTTGAGGAACCATCATGTCACATGCTTGGTTCAGTGTTGTGAAATTGGGTGTGCTACAATCAAACGCAGGAGGCAAGCTTCCAACAGGAGGCGGGCTACACGTACTGGAGGTTAGTTGGCAGTAAAATAGACACTAGCAGCAGCCACAGCTATTCAAGAGAGCATTTGACAGACAGCAAAGCATCAGATCATAGACCATTCAACTACTGGCAGGTTTGGGGACATGGCTATCCCAAGAGAAAGAGTAATAAGGTATTACCAGTCATACTGACAAGTGTCAGACAAACAAACACACAGGGCTTTCCCGGGCAAGCCTGAGTGAGCCCCACACTAGAGACAGGGGAGCAGCGACCATACACGCTCAACGAACAAGGGAGTGGGCACTCTTTGAGTGTTTCCACATTTAACCCTGAAAGAGCGCCCACCTTCGTTTATGCAGCACATGTGTGTCGGTGAGTGATGGAAGTGGGGGGTTCAAGCAGCGAGACTACACTTGTGCAACCTTCATACATATATTGTACCGTGTGTGACCAAGGGGTTAGGGAAGCGGGACTAGACTAGTGATGCACACGGCCTTCGTACCTATTGTGCTGACAAGATGTCCTGGACCAGGAGTATGCCACAGATACAGTTGATCTCAAAGGCTGTCGGTGCATTGGGGTAGAGATCTAAGCCGGACTTATGCAGGTACACATCTACTGCCTGGATCAGTGTGCAGCATATATACATCATGAGTGTCCTGACTCACAGTTATTTCTGTGCTGTACGAGTATACTTCGTGTGCGACATATAATCTGTAGTCTGAGATCGTGCTATGTTCACTCACAATGTGAATTCCAGAGTACAATAACCACACGCATGCAAGTCGTGCTTCCATGGCAAGTTACGAATATGTGTGCTCATCCCATAATGCCCTTCATTCTCCTAATAAGGTAGCTTCGTTCCCAGCCTGTAACTAGTACTGCAGCTTATACTATAGCTGCTGCAATCACCAAACATTCAGCTAATCAGTACATCTACATGTAAGACAGAATACTGAAGCTTCAGGCCCATTCCGAAACGAGCTCAAGTACGTATCCCATTTCAATTCACAACCTGGTGCACTCCATTAGGGACATACACACTGATCAATGCTTAATAAGTTGATATTATGACCAACCAGGGGGTATACCACTCTAGCACTCACTGTTAGTGCTGGGGACCGCACCCCGTGCAGGTGAACCAACGCACATAGCATGTATAATTTACTGGACACAACAGGCATACTGTCAGTTAACTGCTCGGGGTATACTACCATATTTCCGCGAATAGACGCCACAGCGTTTATTTGTTTTGTTGTTCAGTTTGGTGCAGTGACTATTCAAGGGCGGCGTTTATTCGAGGGCGACGTTTATTACTTTGGGCAGTATGACCGCGCCACATACAAAGCATCCCTAGCTAGCTCCCCGTGTCGACAAGCTGGTGAGAAGGCATATAGCTCTTACAAAATTCAGTCGAGAAACACACAAAGCAACAACTCTCAATGGGCAAATTCGGCAAATGCCATCCACAGCTGGAGCACTGAGCACTTTGATTAGCCATCGCTTTGCGACAAAACGATAATTGCCGAGCGCATTAGCGCGAGGCTTTGAATGGGGGATCTATTTCTCACTATATACGTATGTACGTACGTACGTGCGTACGTGGTACGTACGTACGTACGTACCGGAATATGTCACGCTCAGGAATGTTGATAGGAATGTTGCGGGTTTCCTGCCGGCCAATTGAGTTTCATTTGCTGCGAGGGCTCGACAGTGCGAGAACTACAACCTTGAGAAGCAGATCAGTGGACGAGCGTGCGGCGCTCCAGGGCTTGCAGAGCTAGAGCAGCTACATATGGAGTCACACAGTCAGCGCAGTTGACATCTGTTTATACCGCAACTCCACAATAGTCCTCGCGTAGCCAGAGGCTAGGGTACAAGCGAGCAGGGCCTTCAGGGCTTGCAGAGCCAGAGCAGCTACATGTGGAGTCGAACAGTCAGTGTAATCGACATGTTTATCTCAGGGATTCTCAGCTCCACACTCGCAAATTCACACTTAGCTATCGTACTCGTAAAGCACGTGGCCAGGCTGCGCATGCGACAATTATGCGGATACGTATTCCTAGTATTATACACGGGATGAGGACGATGGTGAAGATGCCTTCGCGGGATGCATATGGAGGGGGATGACGACGAGCTTGAGGACTCAGACTGTCTTTCACGACTGTTGGAAGACGTACAAAGTGTCCATGTTGTATCATCATACTCTGCGCACGTGCTAACCCGCCACGGTGTTTATTTCACTCAGCGCCTCCAATTGTGTGTCATTTATCGTCTATTCAAGGGAGGCGTCTATTCGTGTAAATACGGACCGGTATATGCACATTACCATGGTATCCACAATCGGGGGGGTATGGCTGGTGATTACAGCCCACATCAACCTTTCCAATGTTACATCATCGTCAAACACGGAACTTTTGTCTGCTACCGAAGTTACTGTACATGTTCAGCTGGTATTAGCATACACGGTACAATCAGCAGTCGCCAGCAATACTCCTGCATATACATGTAGCCAAATAGCACACTGTGCCACAAAGCATGCTCATAAACACACTCATGTAGCAGGCTTTGCTACTGCTTGTTCAGACACAATCCCTCAAGCACTATAGCTGAATACTTAGTATCACACTGCCATTTGAATTCCACACGAATACT